>CM075343.1:62557394-63157394 GCA_037788925.1 Mytilus galloprovincialis | reverse complement strand
AATGACTGATAAAAATAAAACAAAAATTAGTTAAAGAAAACTAAATCTTGTTTAGATTAAACATGTATGTAAATCGATTAAATTTCTATTCTGGTAAATCAATTGTTAATGGATCTCGATCAAGAGCCTCAGAACTAACGCACAATACTGTCAATCATTCCACATCAAATTTAATCATGAATGGATTTTCCCACGGTCGTTCAGTAAGATCACCTGTGTTTACTGTACGATATTTCCCGCCATATAAAAATCTCGTGCAGTGGACAAAATCGATCTTTAATATCTTTTATTAGCATTCAATAGTATTGTGAGTGAAGTCAAGTTAAAGTTCAACCACGTGCACACACTGTTGATCACGAATATGTGTATCATGAAATTGTCTTTTCACGGCAAATATTTTTTTTAGATTGCTGTAAAAAGTATATAACATGCACATTTCTAAGTTCACATGGATTTTGCGTAAATTCATATTATGCAATTAAGTTCGGGATTTCTGGATCTGTGAATTCTTATTTCGAGATGTCGTGAAGACGGTATTTTAATTTATTTAAATTCGGGACCTTCGGACTCTGTGTTTTTAAGGCCGGGATTTTGAGATCCGGACCCCTCCTACCCCCACCAAATGAAGCTCCATTATATTGATTTAGCATAATGAACAAACACGGAAATTTTAAAATAAACTTATGCCCGGGAAGAATCAATATCTTCTTCTAGTGTTATTATTTGCGTTCTATTTTAGTATACATCTCCGACTTTCGGACAATATTTGTTTACACTAATCAATGGATTTACGTAGAAAATAAATCAGTAAAACAAAAAACAAAAACTTAAGCTTCAAGAAATAGAATACAATGTTTAAAACTTTTATGCAAACAAATAAGAAAAAGATACAAAGAAAAACAAATGAAAAGGAACATAAGATAAGAATAATTTTGAGGATCAAATAAAACAAATAGCAGTTGAAATATAAAAACCATAATTAAAAAAAATAGCCTATTTTTATTAAAACAAAGTTTTCTCCTGACCAGTACTTCACCTGTAAAAATATTTTATGTCAAATACGATGTAGAACTAATATAGTAGCATATTTACCTGACGATATCAATAATTTGGTATTTAGTCAAATCTTAACCGGAAATTGTGATTCTAAAATTTATTAAATGTAAATAACATGTCGAAATATTTAGGCTTGAAATAAATATATCTTTGGATAAGTTAATACAAGCACTCGAGGTGTATAGTGTCTTATACGATTACAGGTTTGTAATATTTAACAACCATATTATATCAGTGTGTAAACACGTTAATCATTAGCTTTGAAAGTCAAGTAGTTCGAGCATTTTTCTGAGTAAGTGTTACAATATTTCAAACAAATATTCTTTACTGTGGTTAGAATTCATTAGTCGTCAGTGTCTATAGATTAACAACTTGTGGTTATATTGATAATTTAGAATCTTCCTTGAAGGTGGCGCACGAATTCGCAGCTAAATAACTCGATTGATGTGTCATTTGTATACAAGAGTTGTATTCCTTTGAACTATGAGTCTATGTTTAATTTCATAAAGTCAATATTTTGATTGTCTACCTTGAACAGGGTTATAATTATATCTTATAAATATAGTTTTTTTTATTGAATTTAAAATCGTTACAAAATCCGTAATGTACTAGATACTCGTATTTTTCATTAGTTTATCAAAGACATTTATGTATATCTATAATTTCTTTTATTTGTTTTGAAATGTTTAAAATTAATATATACCAATTTAAAGAATTATTTTGTTATCTTATAAAGATTGTTTTGTTATCTGTAAGTATTCATACCGTGTTTCTACGTAAAAATATAAGCAAGGTCAAGTCTGCCTTCATCATCACTAACTTTCTTTGAGCGATGAGACAAACTGCTCTAAATCACAGATAACAGGCACTCGTTACAGAATAAAACTTTCCTTTGTTATACCTTAATATACCATTAAGTATAGGGGGAAATATTCTGAAACAAGTGACTATGTCACAGAAAAGACATCTTCCCAGTATTCATGAAATTGCTCTCTATGAAAGACATATCCTGGAAATTATTAAAAAAAACCACTTTTTTCCTACTTTTAATTTGAGGTACAATATGCCGGTGAAAAATACACTGTTTCAAGTTGTGGTATGCATCAAAAACTGTCCAACAGCATTCGTCATTCTACTCGTAAAGGCATTTGTTTCTAATATCGGTATGGTGTATACCATTATGCCAGAACTCAAATGAACTCAAATGAAGCAGAAAGCTGATGTAACTTATCTGCTTTACTCGATCCCTTAAGACAAATACATGAAATAAGAGTAATAACGCCTTACACAAACACAAAACAGTACATCATAGCCACCATTTTATTCCAGAAGCTTCTAGCTGATGCCGAATGCTACAGTGTAAAATTGTAATTGGGACCTACCCAAAACAATTAGAACTTTTCTGAAAAAGACTTTAAATGAAAACAAAACTATATCATCTTCCTATAATGATTGAATGTTAGGAAAATTGACCAGAGTTATCTTACTTTAATCACAGAGAGGGGAAAGCAAACAATTTTTAATTTAAGCCTAATTAACATTAAAACAATTTCCCATTAACAAATAAAGTTATCTTATTGAATTATAAGGACTTTGTTAGCTAAATCTATTAATTTTATTAGATATTATGAATTTTTATGACAATAGAGAAACATGCTAAATATAGTCAATAAAGTGACTGAGAGGTTAAAATTACAGGTAACCTGATTCTGAAATCAGTGAACCGTAATTCTAGCAGCACGGATTAAGATGAAAGGACAAATATATTACCATTCACACCTGGATCTGTTGATTAATGACCATACTACCTACCAGACGGATTAAGGCATCCATAAAAATAAGTCCCTACCCGTACTGTATAATGGTTTACTTTTATAAATTGTGACCTGGAAAGAGAGTTGTCACAATAGCACTCATACCACATCTTCCTATATTTATGAACCATATGGGTAATGTCACGTCCTCCAAGTCAAGAATGTGAATACATGGGGTACAGTAGTTTTTATCACTATATTTGCAAGCGATTCTGAAGAATACTAAGCAAAACAGGTAAAACAACTGTCATTTAGGTCTAAGTGAGTAATAATGTTTAATGTTTATCACCCCGTAAGACATGTCAGACAGAGGATATTGAATATCAGACTATATCATGCATATTGAAATTACTGAATCAATAGTTTCTATTCTCTGTAATAGAGTATTCAATGTGAATAACGCTACATACATGCGTGGATAGTTTAATCAAACACGCTCTTTAAAAAAGGTATCAGTTTCTTGTGTCGAGATTCTATTTTGGCAATGTGTATTGTAGATGTGTTGTCAAGAGGACATTTAAATCTAAAACCATATAGTTCTCTTTTGTATATAACTAGGTCTTTCACTCACGTTTCTATGTTAAATGACAAGTTGTTGTCTTTTATCGACACGAACACTTGTATCTTTTATATAAGTAAAGGCAACAGTAGTATACCGCTGTTCAAACTCATAAATCCATTGACAAAAAACTAAATCGGGGTAACAAACTAAAACTGACGGAAACGCATAAATATAAGAGGAGAACAACGACACAACACTACAATGTAACTAACACACAAAGAAACGGACCAAGCATCAGATAAAATCCCACGAGAATAACAAATATAACATCAAAACCAAATACATGAATTTGGGATAGACAAGTACCGTGACACGTCTTATCGCAATGTCAATTTACTCTCAAAAATAAGAGAAAACAAACGACGCAACGTTAAATTGTAACACACACAGAAACGAACTATAATATAACAATGGACATATTCCTGACTTGGTACAGGACAAAATGGTGGGTTGAACCTGGTTTTGTGGCATGCCAAACCTCGCACTTTAATGGTAATGTTAAATATAACATAGACATGACAACATAATATTACAGGACTACAATACAAATAAATAGGAAAACGTATTACACAAAAAAACACATGATTAATGAATAACAAAAAGCATCAGGTTTAAAATTTAATACGCCAAAAACGCGCCTCGTCCACACAAGACTCACCAGTGACGCCCAAATATAAAAGATCGAAAGCGAAAAAAAAGTACAAAGTTGTACAGCACTGAAGATCAAAAGTTGAAAAAGGTTGTGTCAAATACGGCCTAGTTTGTGTGCTTGGGATAAAAACATCCTAATAATTTAGAACAATTAATGCTATTGCAAACAGTAAATTTTATCAAATGAATATAACAGATATACATAATGAAACTGAAGTATTAACTCCTTACATAAAACAAACACGAATACACAATGAATGACCAACACAGAATAGACACACCCGACTCAGTCCAGGCCTCAACGCAGTAAATTATAAAAATGATGTCACATACGACGGTGAAAAGGCATTAAAAATTACGTCACATACGATGGTGAAAAGGCATTAAAAATTTGAACAGTCATATGAAATTTCTGAAACAGCAGAAAAATTACGTCACATATGAAAAACTATATCTCAAAAGTAAGATAGAATTAGGATTGATTAAAGATTAAAATAGAACTAAATACTGATATTGCATTTAAACACAATGCATATTGCAATACTTATTAATAGCAATTAACTATAATATGTATATGTGCAGTTTGTTATGAATCCAACTTCAAACTTAAATTATCGTACAGATTATGTTGACCAAAATTAAATGGAAAAATGACGGCGGTGATTAATTTTTGTTTCCATAACACATAAATATAATAGAAAAGACGTCAACACATTTGACAAAATCCGATGAGAATTACAAATATAATATTAAACATTTAAAATAAATACATGAGTCTGGGATAGACAAGTACCGTAACACGTCTTATAGTAATGCAAATTCACACTCAGCAAAACAGTCACAATCGGGAATAAGTCACGTTTGGTAATTAAAAGATTAGACGACATAATCTACTATGTGGTAAAAATGTCCTTAGCTAGTTTGGCTAAACACACATCGTATGGATCCACCAATTCGTGATGGTGTCCATAAAATTTACGGAGTGTCAATTTTAATCTGTCCTCCTCATAACTTTGTTGGAGAAGTTTCTGCGTAAGTAGCACACTCCTGTATATGAAGTCCGTATAGTGTGAACAAGCACGTGAATAACGTATCAATTGTGATATGTAAACACCATACGAAGGGCCAGATGGTATGTTACTGCTGAGAAATGGGAAATTGATAATTGGGAAGTTGAAATCGTCCCGTTTGTCATAGTTTTTCGTGTGAAGTCGTCCATCTACGTCAATATTGAGGAAAAGATCAAGGTATGAAGCAGTCCTTCTAGTATCAGTAGTATCCTTAATTTCAAGTTCACTGGGATATATGAGATGTAAGTATTGGCTGAAGTATGGGTTATTCAATGATAGAACATCATCAATATATCGGAAAGTAAAATTAAAGAATTTCGCAAGGTGCTTTTTCTTTTTGTCTTTTAGAAGGTTTTGAATGTACTCTGCTTCATACGAGTACAAAAACAAATCAGCCAGCAGGGGTGCACAATTAGTACCCATTGGAATACAGATTGTCTGTTGAAATATAAATCCTCCAAACTCAACAAATATATTGTCTGTTGAAATATAAATCCTCCAAACTCAACAAATATATTGTCGATCAAAAAGTCCAGCATTTTGATAATATCATCTTCAGTATATTTTCTGGAAGATTCAGAGTGATTCTTCACAAAATATGAATTATTGTAACCCAAAACAAGAAATTTGTATCTACGATTCCCATTTTTATAGAAAAAGCTCTGTTTTATGAGATGGTGAAGTCGATCTTTGAACTGAGCATGGGGACTAGTAGTATATAGCGTAGAAAAATCAAAAGTTATTATGTTGCTGCAAAATTGCAAAGATTGTGATCGAAGGTTAAGCAGTAGATCTTTGGAATTTTTGAGAATCCACATCTGGTTAACACCACTGGTAGAATATATCTCCTCACAATATTTTTGAAGCCCATCTTTAACTGTAGAAAGAATAGTAGTCAGTACTTAAGAAAGATGTTTAGTCGAACATTTTGAAGAACCAGCTATGTATCGTTCTTTATATGGAGTTTTGTGTAATTTAGGTATCCAGTATAATGAGGGCAAGTTTTCTTCGTTTTCTTTGATGTTGATACCAAAAGAAAGAGGGACAGATTTATGATTTTGTAAAATTTCGTCCTTGGTAAATGATGTTAAAGAATATGTAGGATTACCAGTAGTTTTATCAATTCCAAGCTCTGTAGTGAGACATTGCAAATAATGTTTTTACATATGAAGACAATATTATTGGAGGCTTTATCTGCTGGAACAACGACATATTTGTCATGCAAAGAGGATAAAGCATCCACAACCTCCGGATTCTTGAAAGGGTTAGAAACTCTAGTACTCATATTACATCGTAGTTTATGTATGCGCCTCTGAATGCATGATCGAATAGCTTTTATCCATTCAGACAAAGTATAGGCAGCGAAATTAAAAAAACAAAATAATGCACACATGACAAAAAAGTAAATAAATTCGTTCGTGTCCGAATTACAAAGAGTTGTTGCGATTGCATAAAAGAAAACCAGTATAAAATTGCATCAGATCAAATAATGCATCTGTTATGCGTTATGAGAAATCGACGTTCATATTTTGACATTAGACCTCGGAGAGACTGTGGGCAAATAAATATTGTGGTTATGAAATAATGATTAACAATGAGATTTTAGTAAAAACAGCATAACTTACCAAATGTTTTTGTCAACTTTCTTTAGTTATGATTTCCATCGGATACAGATCAGTTTCAAGTCTGTATAATTACTATTGTCCTGGTTATTTAAGTTAACCAGATATAAACCTGATTTGACAAACATTAATTCACTTCAGTTATTTTCAGTGTATTTCCGTTTACGTCATACTGTAAAAAAAAATGATTGAAATTGAAATAAATGATTTAAATAGATTCACTTTACTGTACATATAAAAAGAAGATGTGATATGATTGCCAATGAGACGACTGTCCACAAGAGATCAAAATGACACTGACATTAACAACTATAGGTCACCGCACGGCCTTCAACAATGAGAAAAGCCCATACTGCGGTTTACCTTTTTGTAATAATTTTGCCATATTAAATATTTGTTGATTATACAGATACTAAAACATTGACTTTTAATATAAAGATTTTTAATAAAAAAGTCCCAATTTTTAAGCTGTCATATGACATTTTTATATTGCATTATTAAAGAAGTTGATGATGTGAAGATGTCAGAAAGTGTCATTTTGAAGAATGTGATTGGATTTGTTTTCTTCCCTGCAACACACTTGTTTATAAATCGACACCTAGTGCAATTTTAAATGTTATTAAACATCGAAGCTTAGATCTTCGAATGCTTGTTAAATATTGAGCATTTTCCAAATGCCATCCCTCTGAGCTAAATAAGTTTGAGTAAAACTTAACTTGTTCGTTTAGTATTTCGTCTATTTTGTGTTTATAATGCCCATGTACTGTTTTTTGTCGACTCCAATTGTTTGTCTTACCGTTCTGCTTTTCAAGATTGAAAAAGTAGCTAGAAGATTTTTCACCTTCTTCTGTCCATTTTACACGCGCCCTTATTTTTGACGCCTCTGATTTGTTCTCATAGTAATTTTTAAATAGCGATTATATTTCTGATATCTTTTTTTCTACCTCAACAGAGTTAGTACTATTTAATTTTATTTTTTTCTAATTTCTGCTCAAGGTAAATAATATAACTGTTTTGAGAATTTTCGTTTAATGTTTTACTTACTTCCATTGTTAACTTTTTTTCTTTTTTTTTTTTTGTGACATCCCACCAATATTGCATTTTTTCGAATCGATTTTTTTTCCATTTTCAAGGTTTCCCACTAAATTTTAAACGCATTCTTAAACTTTTCTTTTTTTATTGTATTTATATTCATTTTCAATATACCCGAGCCTCTTTGTATTTTATCAAGTTTGAATTTTAAAAACACAAGATCATGATCGCTAAAAGGACCATGCGAGATACCAACATTGTACACTTTATTTGAAAGACTTTTATCGCTAAAGATATAATCGATTAAAGACTTAGAATTTTGTCTCTGAAACGTATACCGTTTGTCTTTTGGATAACTATCTCTCCATATATTTGTAAGATCGTATTGTGAAAATAAAAAAAGTATTTCCTTTGTACCAATATCATCACGAGAGTGAGAAGCATTTCTATCACGTGTTTTGTTAAGAGAACAGTTAAAATCGCCTACCAACATTTTGAAGTGATTTACACTATCGTCTGTAAAATTACCAAAAAATTATGAAATGATTCAAGAGTCAGTTATGGTTTCAAAAATCGTTTTAAGAATATTGTCCAAGGTTAATTGTTTAGAATAATTATAAAAAAACGAGTAAAGTAAGCATAGAAGGTAAATAGAGATATATTTTTATTTGCTTAAATATATATATATATATATATATATATATATATATATATATATATATATATATGATAAATGCTACAATTTAATAGCTGCACTGACCAGTTATAATGATTAATGCATGACAGCAGTGAAGCTCTAGACCATTATGTTGTTTTTAAGATATACATCTTCAGATACGATCAAAGTATATGAATCAACTTTGAAGAATTTGTATAAGATCTCGTCATGTGTCAACTCTGTGAGTACTCTCAGATCTGTACTAAGTGTATTTTTGTTGTGGGGATGTATAAGTAATCTGCCACGTCTTATTGTGTTATGTGTTATTGTTAGATGTATTTCTGCTTTGTATGGATCTGATGATTTAAGCCCTTTTTAACTGATTCTTATAGTTTGTTCTTATGTTGTACTGTTACACAACTGTCTCAGGTTGGGGAGGGTTGGTGATCTATCAAACTAATTTAACCCCGCCACATTCCGTGTGTGCCTGTCCCAAGTTAGGAACCTGTAATTCAGTGGTTGTCATTTGTTGCTGTATATCATGTTTGTTTTTCGTTCATTATTTTGTACATAAATCAGGCCGTCATATTTCTCGTTTGAATAGTTTTACATTAATTTGTCATTTCGGGGCCTTTTATAGCTGACTATGCGTATGGGTTTTACTCATTGTTGAGGGCCGTACGGTGACCTATAGTTGTTAATTTCTGTGTCAGTTGGTCTCTTGTGGAGAGTTGCCTCATTGGTAATTATACCACGTCTTCCCCATATATATTTAGAAAAATTTTGGTTCAGATGTCTGACAGATATTGTTACAAAATTGCTAGTTATTACAAACTTGTACTTGTCCTTGGTCGACGTCGTATGGTCAGTTACGCCGCCTTCGGCTGAAATACGTACTTGTATATCAAATGTAATGGATTAACTATCATCTATAGTTTATATGATTTATCGAAGATATTTGCAGGTTTCATGTGTCAGGGGAATTTTTTTTACCCGGTTCACACCGATGATTGAATTGATGTCCTTGTATCGCTACAGAATGGTTGTTTAGCTTTCGATTAACTTACGAAGTTTTCGAATTACTAAGGAATGAATACCTTAGGAATGAAATACCCTATCTGTATTTTGTAAAATCTTTCTGAATTTCGGGTCCCTAATGCTTTTCAACTTTATACTTTATTTGGCAATTTAGGACTACCCATGTGATCTTTCCAGCATTGTAGTATATACTACAAAGGAGAAGGTCCGGTAAGGGCCGATTTTGGCCTCAAATTTCAGGTTCATCTAACGAAAGATTTTGACCACTTTGTAAACACTTAAGTGTCTATATATTTTATTTTAATCAATTAGTTCATGTGAAAGATTTTAACTGATTTTGTCATAAAAAACGCACCGATTCAAGCTGAAATATGAAAAATCTACCAAATATGCTGAAAAATGTCACTTTTCAGATGGTTTTTGTCAAAAATGAAAGTGGCCGCATCCGTGTTCATCCTCAACCTTTATATATGTTATGTATTATCATAAAATACAACTTACATTTCAATATTAAGGATGAACACGAATGCGGCCACTTTCGTTTTACACGAAAACCGTCTAAACTTTAACTAAAATGCTAGAATTGTGAAGTTTTCAATAATTTAGTATGACTTAATGGTGCTAGTACCCGATATATGTGCATTGTATTGTCAAAAACAGCCCATATTTATGTAGCAGAAGCATTTTACTGTCCAATAAATAACTAAAAGTTTACATTTTAACAATTTGGTAAAACTGCTTTATTTTGGGGCCAAAACGGGGTCTTACTAGACCTACTCCTTTAAAACCTGGGACAACCCCATGAAGGGATCCAACTCACACACGAACATACATTGGGAGGACCATCTATGGTTCAACCTTAACTGGTTTTCTACGAAGAAGTATTTGTATAGATACTTTTTTTTATAAAAGATACCATCTGGTTCTACTTTTTTTGCTCTCTCTGTATCCAAATCTCCTTGGTGCTAATAAATTGAAGGTGACAATCCATAAGGCTAAAACTAGCAGCTGTTGCATAAGGTTTTGAACTCTTTGAAGGCTATGTCCGAACAATGATCACGATGAATGTGTTGGACATTCGTGTTGTCTTCTTAAAAGCTATATTGACACACATAGTTGGATCGACTTGCGCGAGAGTGTGGGTAGAATTGACAGAGACATAATCATTCCGCGATGTTACATCAAATTCGGGCGAAGCAGTCTTCGCACTGATTCTGCTTAATCATCACCAAGTCATCATAGATTTTACAGTGGCTGTGAATGCCCTTGAGGGTCTATCATATAACCTTCTCCTCATAGTGTTCATAGACGAAAGCGTCGACGCTGCAATGCTGCTATTGTTGGGAAAGTACATCAATGAAAATGATCAGTGATGACAGACACTCATACCTTCGTAAGTTTTACGCACGACATCAGATGATATCGGATATGTTCCTTACGTCGCAACTACAATCCCCTTCCCTTTCATGAATGTGACCTACCGAATTAGACTATTTACCGGATTTGTTATAACATGAGCAACACGACGGTTGCTACATGTGAAGCAGGATCTGCTTACCCTTCCGAAGCATCTGATATCACCCCTAGTTTTTGGTGGGGTTCCTGTTGCTTATTCTTTAGTTTTCTTTGTTGTGTCATGTGTACTATTGTTTGTCTGTTTGTCGTTTTCATTTTCAGCCATGGCGTTGCCAGTTTATTTTCGATTTATGAGTTTGACTGTCCCTCTGGTATCTTTCGTCCCTCTTTTACTTTTACCAAACAGGAAGTTGCGTGTGTCTCCCGCTTTTAATACTATCTTCCCCAGTGCTGTTTTCAGGAGTTGATACATAGGTGGAGGAAGGGATTTACCAAAGACGTACAAACTATCGTGACATAAACAATCCAACCGGATTAGTAAAATTTTAGCAACGTCGTTTTAAGGCAGTCTGAATATAAGAGGAGTACAGAGACAATTAGTTTTTTACATTTACATCCTTCAACGGGCGACGACGGAGGGTGGATCGAGGAAATTTCACTTTATGGGTAATACCAGTTGATGGTCAATAAACAAACTAAATAAAAACTCCCCGGTAGAGATGGATCGTTTAAAGCACAACTTTGCGGGACCTGGTACTAGGCTGAACAAACGACTACTACAGTTAAGATCCTAAAACTTTGGACCATACCAATGCGTGGCTTAAGCTGCAGATCTCTGTGAATTCTGCTGTTTTTAAGTTTACTTCTTTGGTCCACTGAAAGATGTGTTTACATTCCCAAAATACGGTTGCCAAGTTTCGACGCCAAAGAATAAGGCAGGTATGACGATCAAGGATGCTTTTTAAACGTTATTTAAGTCACGCATTCCCACAAAACTATTGACGGTTAAAACACACACCAAAGAGGTCAAGGTGCTATTAAAAAAACAACTACCTATCTCACCAGAATGTAGCTAGGAAAGTCAAGTTTAGCCGACCGCTATAACCGCATCATGAAGGAAAATTCGAAGGTGTACACAAACATGATTGGTACTTTGGATGATCACGTTGGCCAACAACAACACTACCAAACAGAGTTTGAAATGAATCAATTATAATCTGTTTAACATTTTTTAACTATCACAACGGTGTTTACTTCATTGACAAGGGCAGGTTCGCTCTTGGTTTCTATGGACTATTTTTCATATAATTCTACTGTACTGATAATGAAAATCATGTAAAAATTTCAAAATGCGAGTTTAAATTATAGCACCCTTCGATACCTTGCGCAAAAGAAGCTCCTGTTTCTCCTCTACAAGAACTTTTAGTCATACCCTGTGACACCCCTCATTATTTTTCTCTAGGAGCCCTGGAATAGGTGGACCCCACTATTTTTTTACCATTTTTTTCAAATTTTTAGCTCTCGTTTCAGATTTTTAAACATAGCGCCCTTCGATACCTTGCACAAACGAAGCGCCTGTTTCCCCTCTACAAGACCTATATAGTCATATCCCGTGACACCCCTCATTATATTTCTCTAGGAGCCCTGGAATAGGTCGACCCCCTATTTTTCCACCATTTTTTTCAAATTTTGGGCTCTAGTTTCAGATT
Source organism: Mytilus galloprovincialis (assembly GCA_037788925.1). Classification (NCBI taxonomy): domain Eukaryota; kingdom Metazoa; phylum Mollusca; class Bivalvia; order Mytilida; family Mytilidae; genus Mytilus; species Mytilus galloprovincialis. Next base: position 63,144,826 of record CM075343.1, on the reverse strand, counting down.
TTTGAACATAGCGCCCTTCGATACTTTGCGCAAAAAAAGCGCCTGTTTCTCCTTTACAATATATATATAGTCATACCCCTTGACGCTCCTCATTATTTTACTCTAGGAGCCCTGGAATAGGTCGACCCCCCTATTTTTTTACCATTTTTTTTCAAATTTTGGGCTCTAGTTTCAGATTTTTTAACATAGCACCATTCGATACTTTCCGCAAAAGAAGCGCTTGTTTCTCTTCTACAAAATCTTTATAGTCATACCCCGTGACCCCCTCATTATTTTTGTCTAGGAGCCCTGGAATAGGTCAACCCCCCTATTTTTTATAATTTTTTTTTAAATTTTGGGCTCTAGTTTCAGTTTTTTTAACATAGCACCCTTCGATACCTTGCGCAAAAGAAGCGCATATTTCTCCTCTACAAGACCTATATAGTCACACCTCGTGACACCCCTCATTATATTTCTCTAGGAGCCCTGGAATAGGTCGTTCAGACAGAAATCCATACCCCTTGAGAAATGCTGTTCAAGGAAACCTCATACTCCCTAAACCAAAAACAGAATTGTTCAAAAAATCTTTTATGTATTCTGGACCATTCTTGTGGAATAATTTGCCAATACCGTTAAGAAATATTACAAATGTTAATTCTTTCAAATACAAAATAACAGATCATTTATTGAAATCAACCTAGCTATATCAATAATATTAAAAACTGATCATGTCATCATGTTTATTTTTTTTCATCACATTTTATCAAGTTGTATTAAACATTATTATCATACTTGACTTTTTATACTAATGTATGCAATGTATATGTTTGCATTTTGTTTGATTTCTCATGATGAGGGCCTCAGGGAAGATTAGTTATATAGCTAACTGTGTAACCCTCTTAAAATAAAGTATTGTTGTTGTTGTTGTTGTTGTTGGTCGACCCCTATTTTATCACCATTATGTTCAAATTTTGGGCTGTAGTTTCAGATTTTTGAACATAGCGCCCTTCGATACAAAAGAAGTGCATGTTTCTCCTCTACAACACCTATATAGTCATATAGTCATCCTCCGTGACACCCCTCATTATTTTTTGCTAGGAGCCCTGGAATAGGTAGACCCCCTATTTTTTTACAATTTTTTATAAATTTTGAGCTCTAGTTTCAGATTTTTGAACATAGCGACCTTCGATACCTTGCACAAACGAAGCGCCTGTTTCTCCTCATCAAGACCTATATAGTCATACTCCGTGACACCCCTCATTATATTTCTCTAGGAGCCCTGGAATAGGTCGACCCCCTATTTTATCACCATTTTTTTGAAATTTTGGCCTCTAGTTTCAGATTTTTGAACATAGCGCCCTTTGATATCTTGCGCAAAAGAAGCACCTGTTTCTCTTCTACAAGATCTTTATAGTCACACCCCGAGATCCCCCTCATTATTTTTCTCTAGAAGCCCTGGATTAGGTCGACCACCCCTATTTTTTTACCATTTTTTTAAATTTTGGGCTGTAGTTTCAGATTTTTGAACATAGCACCCTTCGATACCTTGCGCAAAAGAAGTGCCTGTTTCTCCTCTACAAGACCTCTATAATCATACCCCATGACACCCCTCTCTATATTTCTTTAGAAGCCCTTGAATAGGTCGACCCCCTATTTTATCACCATTTTCTTCAAATTTTGGGCTCTACTTTTAGATTTTTAAACATAACGCCCTTCAAAACATTGCGCAAAAGAAGCGCCTGTTTCTCCTCTACAAGAATATATAGTCATACTCTGTGACACCCCTCATTATTTTTTGCTAGGAACCCTGGAATAGGTGGACCCCCCTATTTTTTTTCCATTTTTTTCAAATTTTGAGCTCTAGTTTCAGATTTTTGAACATAGCGCCCTTGGATACCTTGCGCAAAAGAAGCGCCTGTTTCTCCACATCAAAACCTATATAGTCATAATCCGTGACACCTCTCATTATATTTCTCTAGGAGCCCTGGAATAGTTCGAACCCCTATTTTTTCACCATTTTTTTTTTTTTTTATTTTTGGGCTCCTGTTTCAGATTTTTGAACATAGCGCCCTTTGATACCTTGCGCAAAAGAAGAGCCTGTTTCTTGTCTACAAGACCTATATAGTCATACCCCGTGCAACCCCTCATTATATTTCTCTAGAAGCCCTAGAATAGGTTGACCCCTATTTTTCACCATTTTTTTCAAATCTTGGGCTCTAGTTTCAGATTTTTGAACATAGCGCCCTTCGATACCTAGCGCAAAAGAAGGATATGTTTCTCCTTCTACAGGACTATAAAGTCATACTCCATGACACCCCTCATTATTTTTTGCTAAGAGTCCTGGAATAGGTCAACCTCTTTTTTTACCATTTTTTTTCAAATTTTGAGCTCTAGTTTCAGATTTTTTCACATAGCACCCTTCGATACCTTGCGCAATTGAAGCGCCTGTTTCTCCTCTACACGACTATATAGTCATACTCCGTGACAACCATCATTGTTTTTTGCTAGGAGCCCTGGAATAGGTGGACCCCTTTTTTTTACCATTTTTTTTCAAATTTGAGCTATAGTTTCAGATTTCTGAACATAACGCCCTTTGGTATCTTGCGCAAAAGAAGCACCTGTTTCTTCTCTACTAGACCTATATAGTCATATCCCGTGACACCCCTCATTATATATCTCTAGGAGCCATGGAATAGGTTGACCCCCTATTTTTTCACCATTTTTTCAAATTTTGGGCTGTAGTTTCAGATTTTTGAACATAGCACCCTTCGATACCTTGCGCAAAACACGCGCCTGTTTCTCTTCTACAGGACTATATAGTCATACTCCGTGACACCCCTCATTTTTTTTCCTAGGAGCCCTGGAATAGGTGGACCCCCCTATTTTTTTACCATTTTTTTAAGACTTTGGGCTCTAGTCTCAGATTTTTTAACATAGCGCTCTTCGATACCTTGCGCAAAAGAAGCACCTGTTTCTCCTCTACAAGACTTATATAGTCATACCCCGTGACACCCCTCATTATTTTTTTCTAGGAGCCCTGGAATAGGTCGACCCCCCTATTTTTTTACCATTTTTTTCAAATTTTGGGCTCTAGTTTCAGATTGTTGAACAAAGCGCCTTTCGATACCTTGCGCAAAAGAAGCGCCTGTTTCTCCTTTAGAAGATCTATATAGTCATACCCCTTGACGCCCCTCATTATTTTTCTCTAGGGGCCCTGGAAAAGGTCGACCCCCTTATTTTTTTTACCATTTTTTTTAATTTTTGGGCTCTACTTTCAGATATTTGACCATAGCACCCTTCGATACCTTGCGCAAAAGAAGAGCCTTTTTCTCCTCTACAAGATATCTATAGTCAAACCCCGTGACACCCCTCATTAATTTTCTCTAGGAGATCTGGAATAGGTCGACCCCCCTATTTTTTTACCATTTTTTTTAAATTTTGAGCTCTAATTTTAGATTTTTTAACTTAGCACCCTTCGATACCTTGCACAAAAGAAGCGCCTGTTTCTCCTCTACAAGACTTATATAGTAATACCCCATGACACCCCTCATTATATTTCTCTAGGACTCTTGGAATAGGTCGACCCCCTATTTTTTCACCATTTTTTTCAAATTTTGGGCTGTAGTTTCAGATTTTTGAACATAGCGCCCTTCAATACCTTGCGCAAAAGAAACGCCTGTTTCTCCTCTACAAGACCTATATAGTGATACCCCGTGACACTCTTCATATTTTTTCGCTAGGAGCCCTGAAATAGGTCTACCCCTCTATTTTTTTACCATTTTTTTAAATTTTGGGCTGTAGTTTCAGATTTTTGAACATAGCACCCTTTGATACCTTGCGCAAAAAAAGTGCCTGTTTCTCCTCTACAAGACCTCTATAGTCATACCCCTTGACACCCCTCTCTATATTTCTTTAGGAGCCCTTGAATAGGTCGACCCCCTATATTATCACCATTTTTTTCAAATTTTGGGCTCTACTTTTAGATTTTTGAACATAGCGCCCTTTGATATCTTGCGCAAAAGAAGCACCTGTTTCTTCTCTACTAGACCTATATAGTCATATCCCGTGACACCCCTCATTATATATCTCTAGGAGCCATGGAATAGGTTGACCCTCTATTTTTTCACCATTTTTTCAAATTTTGGGCTCTAGTTTCAGATTTTTGAACATAGCGCCCTTCGATACCTTGCGCAAAAGACGCGCCTGTTTCTCTTCTACAGGACTATATAGTCATACTCCGTGACACCCCTCATTTTTTTCCTGGGAGCCCTGGAATAGGTTGACCCCCATATTTTTTTACCATTTTTTTCAGACTTTGGGCTCTAGTCTCAGATTTTTGAACATAGCGCTCTTCGATACCTTGCGCAAAAGAAGCACCTGTTTCTCCTCTACAAGACCTATATAGTCATACCCCGTGACACCCCTCATTATTTTTTTCTAGGAGCCCTGGAATAGGTCGACCCCCTATTTTTTTACCATTTTTTTTCAAATTTTGGGCTCTAGTTTCAGATTTTTGAACAAAGCGCCCTTCGATACCTTGCGCAAAAGAAGCGCCTGTTTCTCCTTTAGAAGATCTATATAGTCATACCTCTTGACGCCCCTCATTATTTTTCTCTAAGGGCCCTGGAAAAGGTCGACCCCCCTATTTTTTTACCATTTTTTTTAAATTTTGGGCTGTACTTTCAGATATTTGACCATAGCACCCTTCGATACCTTGAGCAAAAGAAGAGCCTTTTTCTCCTCTATAAGATCTCTATAGTCAAACCCCGTGACACCCCTCATTAATTTTCTCTAGGAGATCTGGAAAAAGTCGACCCCCCTATTTTTTTACCATTTTTTTTCAAATTTTGGGCTCTAGTTTCAGATTTTTGAACAAAGCGCCCTTCGATACCTTGCGCAAAAGAAGCGCCTGTTTCTCCTTTAGAAGATCTATATAGTCATACCCCGTGACACCCCTCATTATTTTTTTCTAGGAGCCCTGGAATAGGTCGACGCCCTATTTTTTTACCATTTTTTTCAAATCTTGGGCTCTAGTTTCAGATTTTTTCACATAGCACCCTTCGATACCTTGCGCAATTGAAGCGCCTGTTCCTCCTCTACACGACTATATAGTCATACTCCGTGACACCCATCATTGTTTTTTGCTAGGAGCCCTGGAATAGGTGGACCCCTTTTTTTTACCATTTTTTTCAAATTTGAGCTCTAGTTTCAGATTTCTGAACATAACGCCCTTTGCTATCTTGCACAAAAGAAGCACCTGTTTCTTCTCTACTAGACCTATATAGTCATATCCCGTGACACCCCTCATTATATATCTCTAGGAGCCATGGAATAGGTTGACCCCCTATTTTTTCACCATTTTTTCAAATTTTGGGCTCTAGTTTCAGATTTTTGAACATAGCGCCCTTCGATACCTTGCGCAAAAGACGCGCCTGTTTCTCTTCTACAGGATTATATAGTCATACTCCGTGACACCCCTCATTTTTTTTCCTAGGAGCCCTGGAATAGGTCGACCCCCCTATTTTTTTACAATTTTTTTTTCAAATTTTGGGCTCTAGTCTCAGATTTTTGAACATAGCGCTCTTCGATACCTTGCGCAAAAGAAGCTCCTGTTTCTCCTCTACAAGACCTATATAGTCATACCCCGAGACACCCCTCATTATTTTTTTCTAGGAGCCCTGGAATAGGTCAACCCCCCTATTTTTTTACCATTTTTTTTCAAATTTTGGGCTCTAGTTTCAGATTTTTGAACAAAGCACCCTTCGATACCTTGCGCAAAAGAAGCGCCTGTTTCTCCTTTAGAAGATCTATATAGTCATACCCCTTGACGCCCCTCATTATTTTTCTCTAGAAGCCCTGCAAAAGGTCGACCCCCTATTTTTTTACCATTTTTTTTTTAAATTTTGGGTTTTACTTTCAGATATTTGACCATAGCACCCTTCGATACCTTGCGCAAAAGAAGAGCCAGTTTCTGCTCTACAAGATCTCTATAGTCAAACCCCGTGACACCCCTCATTAATTTTCTCTAGGAGATCTGGAAAAGGTCGACCCCCCTATTTTTTTACCATTTTTTTTAAATTTTGGGCTCTAATTTTAGATTTTTTAACATAGCACCCTTCGATACCTTGCACAAAAGAAGCGCCTGTTTCTCCTCTACAAGACTTATATAGTCATACCCCATGACACCCCTCATTATATTTCTCTAGGACCCCTGGAATAGGTCGACCCCCTTTTTTTTCACCATTTTTTTCAAATTTTGGGCTGTAGTTTCAGATTTTTGAACATAGCGCCCTTCAATACCTTGCGCAAAAGAAACGCCTGTTTCTCCTCTACAAGACCTATATACTGATACCCCGTGACACTCTTCATAATTTTATTCTAGGAGCCCTGAAATAGGTCTGCCCCTCTATTTTTTTACCATTTTTTCAAATTTTGAACTCTAGTTTCAAATTTTTTAGCAAACCGCCCATTGATACCTTGCACAAAAGAAGCGCCTATTTCTCCTCTACAAGATCTATATAGTCATACCCCTTGACACCCCTCATTATTTTTCTCTAGGAGCCCAGGAATAGGTCGACTCCCCTACTTTTTTACCATTTTTTTTCAAATTTTGGGCTCTAGGTTCAGATTTTTTAACATAGCACCCTTCAATACCTTGCACAACAGAAGCGCCTGTTTCTCCTTTACAAGATCTTCATAGTCATACCCCGTGACATCCCTCATTATTTTTTTCTAGGAGCCCAGGAATAGGTCGACCCTGCTATTTTTTTACCATTTTTTTCAAATTTTGGGCTCTAGTTTCAGAATTTTGAACTTATCGCCCTTCGATACCTTGCGCAAAACAGGCGCCAGTTTCTCCTCTACAAGGCATATATAGTCATACTCCGTGACACCAGTCATTATTTTTCTCTTGGAGCCCTTAAATAGGTCGACCCCCCTAATTTTTACCATTTTTTTTCAAATTTTGGGTTCTAGTCTCAGATTTTTGAACATAGCGCTCTTCGATACCTTGCGCAAAAGAAGCACCTGTTTCTCCTCTATAAGACCTATATAGTCATACCCCGTGACACCCCTCATTATTTTTTTCTAGGAGCCCTGGAATAGGTCGACCCCCCTATTTTTTTACCATTTTTTTCAAATTTTGGGCTCTAGTTCCAGATTTTTGAACATAGCAGCCTTCGATACCTTGCTCAAAAGAAGCGCCTGTTTCTCCTCTACAAGATCGTCATAGTCATATTAAATGACACCCCTCATTATTTTTTCTGTAGGAGCCCTGGAATAGGTGGATCCCCCTATTTGTTTACAATTTTTTATAAATTTTGAGCTCTAGTTTCAGATTTTTGAACATAGCACCCTTCGATATCTTGCGCAAAAGAAGCGCCTGTTTCTCCTCATCAAGACCTATATAGTCACACTCCGTGACACCTCTCATTATATTTCTCTAGGAGCCCTGGAATAGGTCGACCCCCTATTTTATCATCATTTTTTTGAAATTTTGGGCTCTAGTTTCAGAGTTTTTAACATAGCGCCCTTCGATACCTTGCTCAAAAAAGCGCCTGTTTCTCCTCTACAACACCTATATAGTCATACCCCGTGACCTCCCTCATTATTTTTCTCTAGGAGCCCTGGAATAGGTCGACCCCCCTATTTTTTACCATTTTTTTCACATTTTGGGCTCTACTTTCAGATTTTTTAACATAGCACCCTTCAATACCTTGCGCAAAAGAAGCGCCTGTTTCTCCTCATCAAGACCTATGTAGTCATACCCCGTAACACCCCTCATTATATTTCTCTAGGAGCCCTGGAATAGGTCGACCCCCCATTTTATCACCATTTTTTTCAAAAATTTTAGCTCTAGTTTCAGATTTTTGAACATAGCACCCTTCGATACCTTGCGCAAAAGAAGCGCCTGCTTCTCCATTACAAGATCTTTATAGTCATATCCCGTGACCCTCCTCATTATTTTTCTCTAGGAGCCCTAGAATAGGTCGACCCCCCTATTTTTTTACCATTTTTTTTCAAATTTTGGGCTCTAGTTTCAGATTTTTGAACATAGCACCCTTCGATACCTTGCGCAAAAGAAGTACCTGTTTCTTCTCTATAAGACCTCTATAGTCATACCCCGTGACACCTCTCTTTATATTTCTCTAGGAGCCCTGGAATAGGTCGACCCCCTATTTTATCACCATTTTTTTCAAATTTTGGGCTCTAGTTTTAGATTTTTGAACATAGCGCCCTTCAATACATTGCGCAAAAGAAGCGCCTGTTTCTCCTCTACAAGAATATATAGTCATACTCCGTGACACCCCTCATTATTTTTTGCTAGGAGCCCTGGAATAGTTCGACCCCGTATTTTTTTACCATTTTTGTTCAAATTTTGAGCTCTAGTTTCAGATTTTTTAACATAGCGCCCTTCGATACCTTGCGCAAAATAAGCGCCTGTTTCTCCTTATCAAGACCTATATAGTCATACTCCGTGACACCCCTCATTTTTTTCTCTAGGAGACCTGGAAAAGGTCGACCCCCTATTTTTTCACCATTTTTGTCAAATTTTGGGCTCCTGTTTCAGATTTTTGAACATAGCGCCCTTCGATACCTAGCGCAAAAGAAGCGCATGTTTCTCTTCTACAGGACTATATAGTCATACTCCGTGACATCTCTCATTATTTTTTGCTAGGAGCCCTGGAATAGGTGGACCCCTTTTTTTACCATTTTTTTCAAATTTTATGCTCTAGTTTTAGATTTTTTAACATAGCGCTCTTCGATACCTTGCGCAATTGAAGCGCCTGTTTCTCCTCTACACGACTAAATAGTCATACTTCGTGACACCCCTCATTATTTTTTGCTAGGAGCCCTGGAATAGGTGGACCCCTTTTTTTTACCATTTTTTATAAATTTTGTGCTCTAGTTTCAGATTTTTGAACATAGCGACCTTCGATACCTTGCGCAAAAGAAGCGCCTGTTTCTCCTCATCAAGACCTATATAGTCATACTCCGTGACACCCCTCATTATATTTCTCTAGGAGCCCTGGAATAGGTCGACCCCCTATTTTTCACCATTTTTTTCAAATTTTGGGCTCTAGTTTCAGATTTTTTAACATAGCGCCCTTCGATACCTTGCGCAAAAGAAGCGCCTGTTTCTCCTCTACAACACCTATATAGTCATACCCCGTGACTTTCATAATAGAATTACAATTAAAATACCTGGACGACCCATCATCTCACAATGTGGTTCCCCAACAGAATTAATTGGTAGATTCTTTTGAAGTGACTCTGTGGTTATGTAAAACATCATGCTTTGAACGACAAAATTATTTCATTTATTAATATTACTTTTACTTATGGATCTTGACATACTATGAATGACAAAACTATTTTATTCAATAATACTACTTTTTCTGTTAAGTCTGTTTTTTAGGATATACATTTGACGTGAAACTGTACTTATGTATCCCGTCATACTTTGAACCACACAATTATTTTATTAATTATTATTACTTTTACTGTTAAATCTGTTTTCTGTTATAGCTACTTAACGTGACTCTGCATTTATGTATGCCGTCATACTCTGAACGACAAAATTATTTTAATGTCTACCTGCGCGAATTTCAAACGCGCAATTGTACACCAGTAATGAAAACCTTCTATCCTTTACGGGTAGACTTTACATAGATAAATTAAGTCGTATAAGAAAAACAAAATTAGTATGTTAAATTTGATGTATGCCTTTTTGTGCTTCTTCGTTACATTTGTTGTTTTTATAGTGATATTAAGATGATAACACAATATTGACTGCTGTACCCCTATTTTTGACATTTTTTACTCTTTGAGTATGTTTGTTTTGTTCATGCATCGTTGACAATGTAATGGAATTTGATACGACTGTCATACAAGTGAGAGGTTTGGCTAGCTATAAAACCAGGTTCAATCCACCATTTTCTACATTAGAGAATGCCTGTACCAAGTCAGGAATATGACAGTTGTTATCCATTCGTTTTGATGTGTTTGGACTTTTGATTTTGCCTTTTGATTTTGGATTTTCCTTTTTGAATTTTCCTCGGAGTTCAGTATTTTTGTGTTTTTACTTTTTATTAGATTACATTCTCCAACCAGTAGTGAAACGACAAAATACATATACTAGGGACACTACACAAATACTTCAAGTAATAGAAAATACTGTATGTTCTCATGATATAATTTTATGCACCTATGACTTAGGAAGCATGTATACCAATATGTACTATAATGAACTTATAAGCGCCATAGAAAATGCGTACACTGACATGAGACAAAGCGATTATGAAATCCCATTAATCAATAAAAATTATCTTGTAAATATACTCAAACTAGTACTATATACTAATGAATCTGAATTTGCCGGAAACCATTTTGTCCAGAGAATTGGTTGTTCAATGGGTGCAGTTCCGTCACCCTCTATTTGTGATGTTAGAGCTTACACATTTATGAGCTCGATCTTGGAAAAAAAATCCATTTAATAAACAAGTTATCTTACACAAAAGATTTCGCGATGACGGCTTGATTTTATTTTCTGGAAAGTTAGAACAACTTAAAGTGCTATTCGATATAGCAAATTCAGAACATGAACTACTGAAGTTTACTTTTGAATATTCCAAAACGTCTGTTAATTTCTTAGACGTCACAATATACAAGGGCGATCGATTTCAGTCCACTAATATATAAGATACAAAATCCTACTTTAAAAAAACCGAAACGTATCAGTTTCTACATAGAACAAGTGCACACCCTATTGGAACATTTAAAGGTTTTGTAAAAGGGGAAACCCTAAGACATTTACGTTTAAACAGCAATCAATCTAATCTTGAAAATGTTATTAATCATTTTGAATCTAAGTTATTAGAGAGAGGTTACTCATCCAACGAAATTCACAATTGCATATATTCAGCCTTAAATACTAAAAGAGAAAATGCAATGAAATATAAAAAGAAATCTAATAACAAGGGCACCCCTTTAACTATGGTCACTAAGTACCATCCCTCGATTCGGAAGCTATCATCAGTATTACGAAAACATTGGTCAATTATACTTAATGACCCTAATGCATGTAAACTATTCAGTCGGCCACCTATCATTGCCTACAAACGTAACAAAAATAAGTCAGATATAATAAAATCTGCAGTGGTCAAGGTCAATCAATTAACTTAAACTTCTACATATTGAAGTTTAGTCAATGCAAGTATTCCTTAATTGATATAACATATTATAAAATGACTGGATCCGGCCCTGGTGAACGTGCTTTTTTTGTATGGTTTTTAATTTTAGTTAATTTTTAGGGGTTAGTGTAACGTCCATTTTCACTGACCTAGTGCATAATTTTGTTTTGGGGCCAGCAGAGGACCACCTTCGGTACGGGTTTTTTCTGGCTGCGTTTAAGATCCATTTTGGACTTCATTTGTTGTCTGCCCTTTTCTTGGATTGTTATATCGTTAAAATATCCCCCATTTGAATTCTCAATTTTATTTCTAGACAACTTCACGAGATAACAAATATAAACCATATACGTTCACATTACCAAGGAATCTCTTGAGAAAAAATAATAAGGACAATTTTAAGCTTCTCAACGTAAAGATTTGTGTTAAACTGCTATATATCCAATGAAATATTTATGATAAAGTGTGTGGCTCAATTTTTTTGACATTTTGATATTTGTTTGAAAAAGTCAAAGCAAAAAACTCATCATACATGTAGATACCATGATTGAAATTTTGTATATGCGCCAGACACGCGTTTGTGAACAAAAGACTCGTCAGTGACGCTCCAAACTAAGTCAATATAAAAAGACCAAATAATATTAAAAAAAATAGCATTGAGGCCCACAAATTCCTATTTTTTTTTTTTTTTTGCCAAATACAGCTAATGTTATCGACTCTTGAGGTTGAAAAGCCTTAGAATTTAAAAAATATCGAAGTTTTGTCAACAGTTAATTTGTAATCTAAACCATATAAATAATAATTCATGCCAAACATAGAAGTGTTAACTACTAGGCTGGTGATACCCCGGGGAATAATGATTTGTCAAAAGTGAATGAAAATCAAACGAGCAGAATTTATTCTAGTCAAGGTGTTTGGTACCACTTTAAGCTCAATTCTGTAAAAGCAAATACTACCTCAAGATTATATTTAATGCTTTAATTAATTGGTTTCAGCTGTGAACTAGTAGCACTAAGCCCTGGAGTTGTAAAATTTATCCCAAAGAAACAAGAAGACGATTGGAAATTTTATTCAAAATGTTACAGATATAATGGTGCATGTCTTTGGTGTTACTTTTAATGGTGTTCGTCTCCATCTAAGAGTTTGTTGTTACATCTGATGAATGAATGCTACTTTAATCGAGTGCGACTGTTTGTCAGTCGACATGGATTTTCTTCTGTATGATGAATGTTACTTTATTCTAGTGCGACTGTTTGTTAGTCGACATGCAGTTTTTTTATTGGATGCTAAATACCACTTTATTCGAGTGCGACTGTCGAGTTAGTCGACATGGATTTTCTTCTGGATGATGAATGTTACTTTATTCGAGTACGACTGTTTGTTAGTCGACATGGAGTTTTTTTCTGGATGCTAAATGTGACTTTATTCGAGTGCGACTATCAAGTTAGTTGACATGGATTTTCTTCTGGATGATGATTTTTTTATTATTCGAGTGCGACTGTTTGTTAGTCGACATGGATTTTCTTCTGGATGATGAATGTTACTTTATTCGAGTGCGTCTGTTTGTCAGTCGACAAGGATTTTCTTCTGGATGCTAAATGTTACTTTATTCGAGTGCGACTGTCGAGTTAGTCGACATGGATTTTCTTCTGGATGATGAATGTTACTTTTTTCGGGTGCGACTGTTCACCAATAGATGTAGAGACAGATCTACCATAATCAAAGGTGCGAATGTCTATTGAGTGATAAGGTTTTAAACTTTTATCTAGTAAGCATGTCCCATAGACTTATAAAAAAGAAGATATGGTATGATTGCCAATGAGACAACTGTCCACAAGATACCAAAATGACACAGAAATTAACAATAATAGGTCACCGTACGGCCTTCAACAATGAGCAAAACCCATAGTCATCTATAAAAGGCCTCGACATGACAATGTAAAACAATTCAAGCTAAAAAACTAACGGCCTTATTTATATAAAAAAAAAGAAAAAAAATATGTAACATATCAACAAACGACAACCACTGATTTACAGGCTCATACATACATACTGTGACGGGATAAACATGATAGAGAGATCCCAACCCCCCTCACCTGGGACAGTGGTATAGCAGTACAACATAAGAACGAACTATAAAGTAAGTTGAAAAAGGCTTGTTTGTTTGCTATACATTTTGGTTCAACCATTAACACTTGCCCACATTCTTTGACGAACTGCAATCAATTCTTCTATTTCATATGCCTTATATTACGTATATATGGATTATATTTAGTCAATAAAATTAAAGGAATACATTCTTTTTTTCTTAAAGTTTCTATGCTACGATATTTCAGTAGGATTAATAAATAACTCATCTGTTATACATGATTTATCTATTTTGACGTTATTCAATCTACATAAAGTTAGAAATAAATGTCGCATTCGCTCTTTTGTATGCTTGGTTGTTGTGTGAGATGTGAGAGATCGAACAAGATCCCGTTGGAGTTCGAGTAGTTTGTCAAAATTTGAATAAGATCACAACCTTTGTCCGACATTGTGAGAATAAAAGACGAGCTAGTTCGGAGTTTTGAATTCTAATAAGTTTGGATTCGTTTTTGAGCATGAGAATGAAAAATGCCTATCACAACACAGATGGGAAGAAAGTTTTAATATAGAAACTATTGACGAACAATGAAAAAATATTTATTCACTAGCTTTCAAATGATCTATAGAAAGCTTTCCAATATAAACTATTACACAGAATAGTCTCACATAATTGTCTTCTTGAAACATATAAACTTTCCTTAACTAATGAATGTGCCAGTTGTAAAGAAATAAAAACTACGGAGCATCAATTTTTTGAATGTATAGAAATAATACAATTTTGGAGAGATTTTTCCAATTAGTGGTACATTTGTATTCAGTTTTTTTTTTGTAAAACTTATTTTGAATAAAGGCAGTGTCATTTTTGGCGTATTGAATTCTGATAACTTAGATATAGGAAGATGTGGTGTTAGTGCCAATGAGACAACTCTCCATCCAAATTACAATTTATAGTAAACCATTACAGGTCAAAGTACGGCCTTCAACACGGAGCCTTGACTCACACCGAGCAACAAGCTATATAAATCTAAGTTTTAAATTATTGTATTCTACAAGCAAAGTATTACATTAATTATGTAAAGAACACACAATTAGACAGACTGTTCATATATGTGCAAGCTTTTCTTAAATTTTTTAAAAGACGTCTGGAGATATTAGAATATTTTCATATTTCTAAAGACAAACACTTTTGTCATTTGTCAACAGATTGGGGAGATTTATGGAAGCTACTTAATTAAATTTATGTTTTAATATGGTTATATTATAATGTATTCCAAAGTATTCCTAAGACGTATCATATACTGAGTATTTACACCACTATGTTTTACTTTGTCTTATTAGCATAACATCAATAGTATAACAATGCCATACATGTCATATCGTTAACTTATGGCTTGTAAAAATGTATGTATGCACTGTATTTTGAACACCAAAAAGATCAATTAAAAATTGAAAAAAAGTTTCGACGTTATAATAACCCCTATCTAAAATTTGGTAGATTTTACTTTTTTCATGATCCAGAATGCCATATGTTGTAAATATTTGACCTTGAGTTACATAACGTCTGTAAATTGTGATAATGTTCATTGTTGATGTTCAGTAATGGATTGAAAACATTTGCCAGAAGAAAACAATATTTTATTTCATCCGATGTTTCATGATATATAAAACATATATCGTCCCTGTACATGCCATGATATTTCGTCTTTATGTTAAAATGCAGAAACTATTTGAATCATAATTTCAAACATACGTATACCACATATTTTCGGTTTAAAGGAACAGTTGCCCATAACCGTATCTATGTTTTCTTTTAATATTTTCAAATCGAATTCAAACACATTAATTCATGTTAATAGATATCTTTAATAGTTTTCAGTCAAAATATGAATCAATACGCTGACCGCAGGAGCACTGACGTTGATTGTAATTTTGGATTTTATCACTATATTACTCTCCTATAAATAACTCTTGTTCAAGTTTGAAATTTAGCTAACTATAAAACCAGTTATAACCCGTTGTTTACTTAGGAAAATGATTTTACGAAGTAAAGAACATAACAGTTATTTATCACTCGTTCCATTTACTGATATGGTATTAATTTCTCACTTATATTAATGAAAGATGGAAGTATCTGGTATATTGGTAGAATGAACTTTACGATGCCTCGTTAGGGATCTATGCATACACAAAATGTATTGAGTGCGACAATATACTAATGCATGGCATTAATGTTTTTTTTTGCTCAATATGATATATAGTGCGCACAAGTTAATATTTTGTGTGCGTGATATGAAAATATTCTGGGCTTGAATTAATATTTTGTGTGCTAAATATTAACAAAGTGTGCACACAATTTCTGTTAAATCTAAAGGTGGCAGTGCTGTCAAATATCTCCAGTGCAGAGAGATGCATTAGTCATAAACGGTTTTATAAGGTTTCATTTTGACACGAGGTTAGATTACAGAAAAATCTCTCACTTTTAGCAAAATCTCATCAATTATGTAAAGTTCTTTAATTGACACCTAAAACGATATTCCGGAAGCTCCATTTGTAGATTTCGTTGCATTATTTAACAAAGAAACAGTTAGATCCCAATTGTAAAAAAATGTCCGTCTTCGTCTTATAGAAAAATACATTAACGCTGTTTTGTGCCTTTGTCATTTGATCTTTTTTGTGATAATTTTTCATATCATGCTACTCGCTTGGGATGGAAAAGTATTGTCAGAAACTAAGGAGGCACGTGGCGTTGCTTATGACATTGAAATCATAAAAGTTACAGATCAATTTTGAGTTTCTTCATAGCGAAAGATAATTTCTAAAACAATTGATCCAGTCTGATACAAGGGATATCAAATCTAGATGTCGTAACAGTAAACAGCTTTAAAATTAAAACGAATGCCTCAGGGAGTAGCTCAGCCAGTAGTTGTTATTAATGACCTCACCTTTTAAAGAATATGCTGGTCCTAAAAATTATAAGATGAAAATTCCCTTCTGTATTATCACACCGAGTAGCTAGAAGGGTGTCGGACTGGGCCAGTCATTTTTTTTCCCACGCCAGACCATGGGCAATTAATGAAAGATTGAATAGTTGACAGTTATGTGAAAATCCGTATATATAGAAAATGTCAGAAGTCTCTTCACGACAAATATCTTGATGTTTCTGCATTTCAATCCGCAATAAATCTGAGGACTTATACCTTGATTGTATTGGTTATCTAAGCATCATTTAGCTCTGGAACAACAACGGTATATAGCAGGCTCTTCTGCATGTTCTACATTGTCCGTTACATCAACCAAAATGTAGTCCGCAGTAATAAAGGGATAACAGAATTACTGGGACACTATTTCAGTATTTCGATGGTTAAATAAAGGTGGGGATTTTTCAGTTCGGCAGTTAAAGTTTAAGATAGTCCTGTTAGAATAAGATGCATTTGTGTAGTATAACCAACTATGAAAGCTATTCACATTCTAGCTAATATTAAATTATATGTTTTACAATTATTAATCAATATAATGAGAGATCAAAATAGATGCAAATTATACAAAATGATAACAATCTATGTTTTATTCAATGGGTATTGTTCATATGTATAAACAATACACTATTTATTACGTTTGATAATTGACAATCAAAACGACAGGCTGCTTTATAGCTACACAAATTGCATAATGTCATAATAAAACTATATGCACCAAAGCCCCAATAAATTAAGGTTTAATTACACATGAACTCGTGTTGTTGTTTTACTGGAGATAACGTTTGTGTTTGTATACGCGCACCATGGATACCATTTCAAATTGTGAATTTATTCAATTCATCGTTTCAGAATCTAACGTATCCTGGGTAAGATTTTAAAAAGTGTACACCAAAACGTCCTGATTGGTAAAAAAATATCATAAACAATGGAAATTTAACCAATGACGTGTCGTTATTTTCATTTTCATTTAACGGAGTTAATACTATTTATTTCTTCTGACAGTACAACTATTTTTGGCACTGTTGTGGTAAAATCCTGATTTTCCTGTTCCTGTTCCATCCCTTTTCATTTTGTATATTTTCTACATTTTCTACTTACTTTTTTATCAGTCATCCACGTCCTACTATTTTTATCAGTTGTTTACAGTCACCGTTGCCTCAAACGCACGATCAGATTATAACCATTCTTATATTTTGAGCACATTAAGCCCCAACGCGTGTCCTATTCTACAAAAAGTATCTACTATTATAATACCGTTATGTCAAAACGTTGACCTAATTACATATAGGGCACGCGTTGGGACAACTTACTCACGGTCTACTCGATTATCTAAGCATCTACGCCTTACTCTAGATCAACTTGTGTTATACCTGATCATAACAAAGTACAAATCTTTTGGTATATATTGATATGTCTTATGTCGAATAATATGCAACATTGGAATAAAAAAGTTAGTTTATGCTTTACTGAATGTTAGATTGAACTATTACTCAAAACGAGAACATAAACTTAATGATCTTCAGGATGTGAATATGAGCGTATTGTCGTCGTTGGTGATTTTACTGACCATCATAACTATTACCACGAGTTTATGGTTATTTAATCTCATGTATAGAGCTGGTGATATAGAAAAATATCCCGGTCCAATCTTAAATTCTGCAAGTAGTTGTAGTACCTGTTCAACACATTCCGACTCCTTGCTCACTGGTAGTCATTTCCTAACCTTTTCATGTTTAAATACACAAAGTTTCCTAGCGAAACGAGACTTAATTGAAGCTGAGCTTAGCGACAGAGATTTTTTGTTTTTTTTATATTTTTTTTTTCCAGTTTGAAGAGATAAATTCAAACTTCAACTTGAAATTTTGTTCCATAAAAGGACAAACCCTTTGAAATATGCACAGTGACAATGACAGAAAAGGCATATTTTAAAATTCTGTTCAGGTACACCCATAAGGAAAAAATATTTGTTTTTAAACAAATTGATTAAAAAATATTTCCCATTCAAACAATCTCCAATCATTTCATTCGAAAATTATTCAACACACGTGTATTAAATTTCCCAATTAAAATGCCGTTATGGAATTGTAAACGGGCATGCATGATAACATCGAATTTTGCTGAATATTTTATACATCTTGTTGATATTTATATCAGTAAAGAAAAGAACTACTTTCATATTCCTACAATACTTTGGCTTAATACGTAGAAGATGGCTTCTGGTCAAAAATTGTTTCTCTTAAGTATTGTTGCTCTGAAGACTTTAGGTAAGACTAACATTACTTAATTCTTTGTATTGCCTGAAGAATGAATTCTACATACATGTTTTCGAAATTCTGCGCTTCTGTTGTTTCTTTTATAATGAAGAAAAAAATGTACAGAAGTTTTTTAGTTGAATTGAAAGGTTTTAGATGCCGGATTTAAAAACACTCTACTTTGAAGCTATTGTTGTTTTTTGTTTTTTTTGTCTTTTTTTCATTATCAAATTGAAAGATTTTGTTGAGAACAGTATCAACTACGTTGTATATCAAAATATTTTTTAAATAAACATTGAATACGTTTTCACTGCTAGAGAGGTTTCATATGCGAGAACAACCTGTAAAATTTTAACTTTACTCTATGAGTTTGAACCATGTACCTCCGAGAGAGAAAACCCCGAAAACTCGTTATTTTATCTTTGTAGATTATCGACATAAAAGTCAAAGCTACAGTTGTTATTAATATCAAATCCGAAATCTGAATTTTCATCAAAACAGAACAAAACAATTACAATTTACTGAGCTTACCATACCAGTCTCAGCAATGTCTTTATCAACTTTATTTTTAATATAGTGTTTGAACGTGGACCGTAAAGAAGAAACTAAAAAACGATAATTTGAATACTGCCGCTCGCTTAAATTAAAGCAGTAAACAACATTGTATGTTCTACGCATATAGCATACATTAAAATGTATTCGTATAGTAAAACTGCCAGTTGCAGGATAAATTATGTACGTCTCATTTCTCTGTCGAAAGTTTTAAAATAAATGCATCAATATTCAAGCAAGGATAACCATGTCAATGTCCTATTACACAATCCTCAAATTTGAATAATTAACAAAAATACATGTAGATTTCATATTCTACAACATTCAAAAATATTGGCTAATTTTCCCCTTCATTCATATTAAAGTTTAAATAAGTTAATTAATAAAATACACCGAAAAAATATCAAAACATTTTTTGTTATCTGATTGGTAGTAAGCCATTTTGTTTGGTTTGTCTACCCTATAATGAGCCTCCTCGTTGGGTTTTTGAGTATGTGATTACTTGGCCGTTTTTTATAATGATTTATTTGATTACCAGACAAAATATTTCATGAATATTTGATTATTTGATAATCTAGGACTGTACTTTGATTATTTAACAATTAAACATGATTATGTGATTATGTGATTACTTGGACACCCCATAAGGGGCCTCTGTAATATAAAAGACGTTTGTAGCGTAGTATTAATTACATATGTCCCTCCGTTTGTTTGTTATGTCATTGTCAGTTTTTCTTCGACTTAATAATATTATAAATAACATCATTAGTTCAGGAACAATCAGACGAATTACATAAATACTGAGTTCTCAACAAAAGGGGCAGTTTCAAAATTGATGCAGCATTGATGATTCCAAACAAAACTCGAAACGATGACTTTTTAATACAGGGACGGATTCAAGAGGGGCGTGGCGGGCTTGTACCCCCCCCCCGCTAAAATTTTCAAAGCATGGGTTGTCCTCAAATGATTAATGCATATTTCGATAATCTTACCTCAAAAAACTGTTCGCTTCACTCCACTTGCCTAAAAAAATAAGTTTACGCCCCCCCTACACCTAAAATCCAAGATCCACCCGTGTTTAATGAACAATTCCGTAATTTACCTGAGTAAAGTGCCCTTTTTTCAAACTGAATTATAAGTAGTAGGACATAGCAAATTAATTTTAAAGTAACTGGAATAGACTGGTTCCCTGTCCTCTATCTGTTTGGCTCGAGTGTAAATGTGGTCAATGAAATGTTGCTTCTTCCCCTGTTGTTTCCAAAGCTCGATTTAATGTTTTGTGTACTGCTTGTTTATTCGTCTTTTTTATTCTAGTCATTGTGCTGTCGGTTTTTCTTTGCTTTTTTAATGCCCCTTTAATACAAGTGTCTATCCTCTCTTTTATGTCATATATTTTTCTGTCTTAATCTGAAAGAAATTGATTGGTTTATATATATTGTCTTACAGGACTGGTAATTGAAAATACATTTACAACACCCAATATTGAATACAAGCATTCCTTTGACATCGCTGATTTTTGGCAGCACGTTGTTAATATCAACAAAAATGGTCTCGATTTAAGTGGAATTTCGACGCTAACATTTAAGGTGAAGGCGTGTCATGATGCGTCAATTATTATGTACAATTCAGACGATGGAAACTCCTCCAAGCCTATTTATGATTTTATAATTGGTGGCTGGTATAATCAAAAATCAGCTATTGGAAGACGGAATGACGATTCACTTACACCGGATAGCAAGCAAAGGGTCACATTCAACACTTCTGACATTTGTCAATGTGATGAATACCGACCATTCTGGATCAGTACCACCAACGGTGTTCTAATGATGGGAAAAGGACTTATCGTTGGTATAAATGTTATAGCTGAGTGGACCGACCTAAATCCATTTACAATACGAAGCATAGGAATATACACAAACTGGGGAACAATAGGAGAATGGAAGGTTCAAATAGGAGGTAATATTAAAATTAAGAATGTAAATGGGGAATGTGTCAAAGCGACAACAACCCGACCATAGAGCAAACAACAGCCGAAGGCCACCAATGGGTCTCCAATGTAACGATAACCCTTTTCTTTATTTCTGTATCGCTTCAATACAAGCGTTATTGTTTATCAGATACATGTATCCAATCCCAATAAACTTTAGAAAATAATTTGTAAATTGTGTTCTTTGAAGTCAATTGATTGTTTAGCATTGAACAACAGGGACAAGTTATGTTAAATTCGTCTTACAGAATATTGTATAATTTCAAAAAATTAAACACATATAACAACAGTGTGTCTATAATTTGTTATAAATGTTTTACTCCTATTTGACATTTTATCCTATGAATATGTGTGTAAGTGTGTTTAACACATCGTTGTCAATTTATGAAAGTTATGCTACTGTCATTCAAGTGAGAGGTTAAGCTAGCTATGAAACATAGTTTAGTCTAACATTTTCTACGTGAGAAATTGTGTTCTTTGAAGTCAATTGATTGTTTAGCATTGAACAACAGGGACAAGTTATGTTAAATTCGTCTTACAAAATATTGTATAATTTCAAAAAATTAAACACATATAACAACAGTGTGTCTATAATTGGTTATAAATGTTTTACTCCTATTTGACATTTTATCCTATAAATATGTGTGTAAGTGTGTTTAACACATCGTTGTCAATTTATGAAAGTTATGCTACTGTCATTCAAGTGAGAGGTTAAGCTAGCTATGAAACATGGTTTAGTCTAACATTTTCTACGTTAGAAAATGACTGTTCTAATATTAATCAAAGGTACCAGGATTATAATTGTTTACGCCAGACGCGCCTGTCGTCTACATAAGACTCATCAGTGACGCTCAGATCAAAATAGTAATAAATTCATACTAGTACAAAGTTGAAAAGCATTGAGGACCCAAAATTCCAAAATCTTGTGTACTAAGTCAGGAATATGACTGTTGTTATCAATTCGTTGATGTTTTGGATTTGTTATCTTGCCATTTGCTTAGGGAATTTGGAGTACGATATTTTTGTGATTTATTTTTTTACGATAAGAAAACAACTGCTGTAGTGAAATCCATATTAATATAAGTATGATCATTATTGTTGTTGCTTACTTATATCTGTTCGTAATTATTATATGAAAGATGACTTTTAAATATCGATAAATAGTAAAACAAGTATTTTAATTCTTAATCGGGAGACTTTAATGTTGGCGATCTCCGGTAACATTTCAATTATAGTGTAAGTGTCAAAGCAATTTAAACATGTCATTTGTACAAAAGTTTCAACTCCCTGAGGTAAAGTTGACTTTAGATGAATTTGGCTATCGATTTTAGTTATTTTTATCATATAGCTCTACAACGGTTTCGGTATTTATACATCCACGGATTTCAAATGTTTGCCTTTGAGCGTTCGTAAGGTTAATCCAGAAAAACGCTTCCTACTCATTGAAATTATTAAACGTGTTGTTGTAAATTTTTTGTAGATTTTCATACTTTATTGACCTGTGTTTATAAAGGCGTGGTCATATATTAGATATTTTAAATATGTTTTGCAGTTGTGAATAACCTTTACGATGGTCGTTTCTCCCGATGTACAACAAACCATAAAGCAGTCCTGAACATTTTGATATCAAAGAAAAACACGTCATTGTTGGAATGTGCTGTCCTGTGTGATACGCTACTCACATGTATTGGCCTCAACTATCATAATCAAAGGTAGGTATTGTTCTTCTTCATCTATATCACGTGCAATACCAAAATTTGAAACAGTGGTAACATACAATTTAGGTGTAATACCACCAAATCATGGCACGTCACATCCGGTTGTATACGAAAGTAGGTCTAAAAAAAGATAGGTTATATTCTCCTTCATTGTCATTCCTCCGAATCATCTGAACATCTGAAAAAAGTATTGGTATTTTGTACTTTAGACATATATATCACGTGCAATACCAAAGTCTTAAAAAGTGGTTAGATAAACCACACTTCTTTACTTGAAAGAGTGTTGAGGATATGACGCGAAAGAAAAAAGCTGTATGTAATTAGGTACTTCAGAAATATATATCACGTAAAATACCAAAATTCTCTAGTTAATGAAACATTAAGCTTTTCAGTGATCAAAATGTGTGTTTGTTAACCAGCTATATATCCAATGAAATATTTCCAATAAAGTGTGTTGTTCAAATTTTTGGATATTTTTTATGTTTTTTGTAAAAAGTCAAATAAACTCATCATAGATACCAGGATTAAAATTTATTTTATGCGCCAGACACGCGTTTTGTGAATAAAAGACTCGTCACTGACGCTCGAATCTAAATAACGATAAAAAGTCCAAATAATATACGAAGTGCATTGAGGACCACAAATTCCTTAACGTTTTGCCAAATACAGCTAAGGTAATTTACTCTTGAGATAGAAAAGCCTTAGATTTAAAAAAAAAAGTCAACGTTTTGTAAAAAGTTAATTTGTAATCTTAACTATATAAATGATAATTCATGCCAAACACAGAAGTGCTAACTACTAGTTTGGTGTTACCCTGGGGGAATAATGATTTGTCAAAAGTTTATAAAAATTAAATGAACCAAATTAATTTTAGTCAAGTGTTTGGTACCACCTTAAAGCTAAACTCTGTAAAAGCTTATACTACCTCAAGATTATATTTTATTTATGATTTAATTTTTTGGCTTCAGCTGTGAACTGGTATCACTAAGCCCTGGAGTTATAAGAAATATCCCAAAGAAACAGGAAGACGGTTGGGAATTTCATTCAAAATGTTACAGATACAATGGTGCATGTCTTTGGTGTTACTTCTGATGATGTTTGTCTCCATCTAAGATTTTTGGGTTACATCTGATGAATGAAGTCGACAAGGATTTTCTTCTGGATATAGAATGTTACTTTATTCGAGTGCATCTATTTGTCAGTCGACAAGAATTTTCTTCTGGATGATGATGCTACCTTTTTCGAGTGCGTCTGTTTGTCACTCGACATGGATTTTCTGTAAAGGATATAAGCCGATAACAGTCCATTCTGTTCAATATTTCATAGAATGGACTGTTAGAGGCTTATATCTTACTTAAAACATTGTCAAAAATTTGATAAAATGCAAGCAAATAAAAATTTTGTTAACATTTTTTTTAACTAGTGTGACAATTGTGAATAAGATTTTCTGTTCATAAAAAGTTATCCTACATGTTAGCCACTTTAAACATTAGCTTAACTCAAATCAATAGACAATAACTAGTACAGCTGAAGGTAAACATTGTTAACATGTTTTGCTACATGAAGATTAAGACTGGGTATGCGTATCACGATTTTGCGCAAGAACAACTCTAAATATTTCCAGTGAATACTTTTCCATGCATTTCGTTATTCAAAATTGAAAAAGACGCTGAAAGTATATTCTAAATGCAAACAGGGTGTTGTTTATATTGTCTTGTCCTTAAATAGCGGCGTGATCTATCTAGCGCTTGAAGCATTACTTTATTTGTTGTTGTTTTTTCATTTTAATTGAAGATTAAAACGATGCTAGGAAGACTAATAGCAACACCACAGGTCAATTTTGATAACCGACTACGGAAAAGGATAAATCTTATGTTAGTGTTAAAATCAATTTGAAAGTACGTTTTTTTTTCTCAAAAGATCATTTTGATGAGTGACAAAATTATTGTATTGGAAGGTGACTTAATAAAAATGTTTTTTTTGTAATTATCATTTGTGTTTTGGTTGTTGTTTTTTTTTACATTTTGAAATTAATTGGCGGAATTGATAGTTTTTTTTCAGTGATTCGACTATCATTTACCTGTAAGAATCAATTATGCTTCCTTCAGGTGTCCAATATTTTTTAGAAAGTAGAGGACTTTTCTTGAAAATATTGGACAGTTGAAGGTAGCATAATTTTTTCTAACAAGTAAATGATAGTCCAATCACTGAAATAAAGAACTGGTTTAACAATAGAATGGCGTCACAACAATGTTTTATTATTGATGTTGAATGTAACTATATTCGAGTGAGACTGTCTGTCAGTCGATATGGATTGTATTATTAGTATGTGTAATATAATTATGTGACTCTTATTTTGATGTATATTTCTATGTTGTACATAAATATGTAATTTCTTTTATGCAATCTGCCTTATTTTACAATAAGCAAATTTTAAAATGAAATATCAGTATCTTTTACATCTTTGTATATATATATATCTATATTTATTGAGAGTCTATCTAAAAATGAAGGTACTTTATTCTAAAAACGAGGGTACTTTTTAGGGTACTTTTTATATGGCCTTCCAAATACCGTTTCGATCCCTAACATCACTGAAGAGACATCTATTGTCGAAATCCGGATCTGGCGTACTAAAAAAATAATGACACCGTATGTTTGTGGCATAACATCATGAACATCGTGGCCACAAGTTAAATTTTTTTTTCTGTTTAGTATTAAATTTATATTAAGATCCATTTTGTTACATCTTGTGATCAATTTTATTTGGCAATCGCCAAGGTCAGTCAGCAGGGTTAAAGAATATCAGTTGTTCGACCTGTTAGTCAAATGCGTTTCGTTTAAATATACTTTTTTCACTTTTTTGGTCTTTTGGAAAATGTTGTTTGTGCTGTTTTTTTTACCCTTCTACAGCGAAATTTGTTTTACATGCACACGTATAAAAATTGCGGTTTTTATCCAACGCAATCATAGGTTTGAACGTAGTTTTCAATTTAGACTCGTTTATATTTTTTCGTTTGGGCTTGTATCATATTTTCCCTCCGGTTTATATGATCCGTTCATCCTATATTGACTCTTAAAATTCAATAGTCTATCTAAAAATGAGGGTACTTTTTATATGGCCTTCAAAATATCGTTTCGATCCCTAACATCACTGAAGAGACATCTATTCTCGAAATCTGGATCTGGTGTTCTAAAAAAATTATGACACCGTATGTTTGTGGCAGAACATCGTGGCCACAAGTTAATTTTTTTTTCTGTTTAGTATTAAATTTATATTAAGATCCATTTTGTTACATCTTGTGATCAATTTTATTTGGCAATCGACAATTGCAGTCAGCAGGGTTAAAGAACATCAGTTGTTCGACCTGTTAGTCAAATGCGTTTTGTTTAAATATACTTTTTTCACCTTTTTGGTCTTTTGGAAAATGTTGGTTGTGCTGTTTTTAGACCCTTCTACAACGAAATTTGTTTTACATGCACATGTATAAAAATTGCAGTTTTTATCCAACGCAATCATAGGTTTGAACGTAGTTTTCAAGTTACACTCGTTTATATTTATATTTATTGTATATGCTGCTACACATATCTTTAGGTACCCAGTTTGCAAGCCCTCCTCCCGTTGTGAAGGGGTAGTTTCTAGATAACTAGAAATACGTATGTCGAATATCACCATTTCAAAAGCAAAATTAAACCAATTTGTTGAATTAAACAGCTTTAACTGGAGTTAAACTTATAAAAACCCTTTATATCCCGATTTTTTTCGTGTATGATTTTTGTTATATTAATTCCTTACCAATGATTAAATCTTTAAGAGAGAGATATCAGTCAGGAATTACCAACGACTGAGAAAAGTATTTTAATATTTTGAAAATCTTTATGCCTATGCTTCGTAAACATTTACCCTTAAATTTTAATTCAAGTTTATGAACACAGTAGCCTATAATTCGGTGGTTGTCCTTTGTGTATGTGTAACATATTATTTTTTTTTGTTCCTTTGTTTGTTCATAGGCCGTTAGTTTGTCGTTTGAATAGTTTTACATTGTCATTTCTGGGACTTTTATAGCTGACTATGCGGTATGGGCTTTTTTCATTGTTAAAGGCAGTACGGTGACCTATAGTTGTGCCATTCGGTCTCTTGTTGATAGTTGTCTCATTAGCAATCATACCCCATCTTCTTGTTTATAGATAAATTGTGGGTTTAAATTATATCATTCCACAATTGTTTTGCATTAATTTGTTATTCATTTATTCTGTTAATCATCAACATCAAACTAACTATATTAAACTTTGTGAGTATCGCACTCGATGATTAAATTGGTCTTGTGACACCTAACATTCCAACATAAATTACCATGGTACTAAGAGTATATTCTTTGATGGTTAAGATGAAGATATTTGTGTATATTTTCTGTAATCATAAAACCCCCAAACATATACCATGTTGCCTGATAGGTCCCGACACTATTTCAGTATTTCGACAGTTAAACGTTTAGATTGTCCAGTTCAACTGTTAAAGCTTTAAATAGTCCTGTTAGATTAAAATGCATATATCATCTATGAAAATTATTTACATACTAGCTAATATTAAATAATTATTTTTAAATGATTCATCAAAAGATATAAATAGTTATCATAGGTATCAGGATTATAATTTAGTACGCCAGACGCGCATTTCGTCTTCATAAGACTCATCAGTGACGTTCAGATAAAAAATAATAAAAGCCAAACAAGTATAAAGTTCAAGAACATTGAGGACCCAAAATTCCCAAAAGTTGTGCCAAATACGGCTAAGGTAATCTATTCCTAGGATAAGAAAATTATAATTTTTCGAAAAATTCAAAGTTTTGTTACAGGAAATTTATATAAATGACCATATAATTGATATACATGTCAACACCGAAGTGCTGACTACTAGGCTAGTGATACCCTCAGGGACGAAACGTCCACCAGCAGTGGCATCGACAGATCTGCCATTATCAAAGGTTTGAATGTCATTTCTTTATTACAGTTTTTAACTTTGATCTAGTAAGCATGTCCCCTAGACTTGTGTGTTTACTATACATAACCATTGGTTCAACAATAAGGACTTGCCCACATTCTTCGACAAACTGCAATCAATTCTTACATTTCATATACCTTATTTTACGTATATATGGATTATATTTAATCAAGACATTTAAAGGAAT
Source organism: Mytilus galloprovincialis (assembly GCA_037788925.1). NCBI lineage: Eukaryota > Metazoa > Mollusca > Bivalvia > Mytilida > Mytilidae > Mytilus > Mytilus galloprovincialis. The sequence goes on along the minus strand of CM075343.1, from coordinate 63,116,894 downwards.
ATATTCTTTTTCTTAAACTTTCTATGCTGCAATATTTCAGTAGGATTAATAAATAACGCATCTGTTATACATGTTTCACCTATTTTGACTGACGTTATTCAATCTACATATAGTTAGAAATAAATCTCCCCATTCGCTTTTTCATGATTGGTTGTTGTGTGAGAGATCAACAAGATCCCATTAGAGTTCGAGTAGATTTGTCAAAATTTGAATAAGATCACAACCTTTATCTGACGTAGTGAGCATAAAAGACGAGTAAGTTCGGAGTTTGAATTCTAATGAGTGGATTCGTTTTTGATCATGAGAATGAAAAAATGCCTATAAGTAAATTATTTTCTTAAGATGTATATTCACTTTTTTCCGGATCGGGGAAGTGTTTCTCCTATTTCACAACACAGATAGGAAGAACATTTTAATATAGAAATTAGTGACGAGACATGGAAAAAATATTTATTCTATAAAAAGCAAACTACAGCTTTCCAATATTAACTTTTACACAGAATAGTCTCACATACATGTAATTACCTTCTTCAAAAATATAAACTAATGAATGTGCCAGTTGTAAAGAAATAGAAACTACAGAACATATTTTTTTTTGAGTTTACAGAATAAACAATTTTGGAGAGATTTTTCCAATTAATGGTATATTTGTATTCAGTTTTTGGAGTAAATCTTTTTTGGAATAAAGGCAGTGTCATTTTTGGCGTATTGAATTCTGATAACTTAGATATAGGAAGATGTGGTGTTAGTACCAATGAGACAACTCTCCATCCAAATTACAATTTATAAAAGTAAACCATTATAGGTCAAAGTATGGCCTTCAACACGGAGCCTTGACTCACACCGAGCAACAAGCTATATAAATCTAAGTTTTAAATTATTGTATTCTACAAGCAAATTATTACATTAATTATGTAAAGAACACACAATTAGACAGACAGATTGTTCATATATGTGCAAGCTTTTCTTAAATTTTTAAAAAGAAGTCTGGAGATATTAGAATATTTTCAAATTTCTAAAGACAAACATTTTTGTCATTTGTCAACAGATGGGGGAGATTTATGGAAGCTATTTAATTAAATTTATTTTTCAATATGGCTAGTTTATAATGTATTCCAAAGTATTCCTAAGACGTATCATATACTGAGTATTTACACCACTAATTCTTACTTTGTCTTATTAGCATAATATCGATAGTATAACAATGCCATACATGTCATATCATTCACATATGTCTAGTAAAAATGTATGAATGCACTGTAGTTTGAACACCAAAAAGATCAATAAAAAATTTTAAAAAAAGTTATCATAACCCCTATCTAAAATTTGGTAGATTTTACTTTTTTTCATGATCCAGAATGCCATATGTTGTAAATATTTGACCTTGAGTTACATAACGTCTGTAAATTGTGATAATGTTCATTGTTGATGTTCAGTAATGGATTGAAAACATTTGCCAGAAGAAAACAATATTTTATTTCATCTGATGTTTCATGATATATAAAACATATATCGTCCCTGTGCATGCCATGATATTTCGTCTTTATGTTAAAATGCAGAAACTATTTGAATCATAATTTCAAACATACGTATACCACAGATTTTCGGTTTAAAGGAACAGTTGCCCATAGCCGTATCTATGTTTTCTTTTAATATTTTCAAATCAAATTCAAGCACATTAATTCATGTTATTTGTTATCTTTAATAGTTTTCAGTCAACAGATGAATTAATACGTTGACCGCAGGAGTTCTGACTTTGATTGTGATTTTAGATTTCATCACTACACTGCACTTCTATAAATAACTGTTATTCAAGTTTGAAATTTAGCTAACTATAAAAAAAGTAAAATCACAAAAATACTGACCTCAGAGGAGAATAAATATGTCCCAGGTTAGGGGGAGGGTTGGGATCCCGCTAACATGTTTAACCCCGCCACATTATTTGTGTATGTGCCTGTCCCAAGTCAGGAGCCTGTAATTCAGTGGTTGTCGTTTGTTTATGTGTTACATATTTGTTTTTCGTTCATTTTTTTTTTTACATAAATAAGGCCGTTAGTTTTCTCGTATGAATTGTTTTACATTGTCTTATCGGGGCCTTTTATAGCTGACCATGCGGTATGGGCTTTGCTCATTGTTGAAGGCCGTACGATGACCTATAGTTGTTAATGTCTGTGTTTTGTGGATAGTTGTGTCATTGGCAATCATACCACATATTCTTTTTTATATGGAAAGTCCCAAATCACATGGCAAAATCAACTAACAAAACACATCAAAAACGTATGGGCAAGAACTGTCATATTCCTGACTTGGTACAGGCATTTTCAAATGTAGAAAATGGTGGATTAAACCTGGTTTTATAGCGCTATCCCTCTCACTTTGATGACAGTCTCATCAAATTCCGTTATATTTACAATGATGCGTTAACTAAACAGACACAATAAATAAAATAGTCAAAATATGGGTACAGCAGTAATCATCGTGTAACAATTTTAAAAGGAACAATTTAACTGAACACAAAAACATGTATCTACAAACACATTCATTGATTCGCGTGTCTGACGTCAGAAAATTTTATACGTCACATGTCTTTGTCGTTCAATGTACATACAAACAATTTTAAAATTTCACATAGGCAATGTTAGCATACAGGGTTAAAAAATCAAAAGTATGTTAGAATAAATTTCAGAAATAGACCAAGATATTAAATAGTCCAAAAGTTATATAGAATTTATAAGAATCCACAAATAGTTAATTCCCTACGCGATTGAATGATTTTGACGTCTGTGGTTCAAAGTATTTTGTAATTCATGATAGAAATATATCATAATGACATAAAATAAAACAATTTCATACTTACAGGATCTTTTAAAGTACTGGGTCACGTTATAAGAACAAAAGAAATACAAAAAGTTGTATATACAAAACACACCAGCAAAAAATGAAAGACAATAAAAACACATTGACGGGATGTATAAGTACCGAGCCACGCCAAATGAATATCGCATAAAACAATCCAACAGTAAAAGTAATATTGATAATAGAACAAAGACAAATGAAAGAACAATAAAACACGTTCTTAAAATGATAAACAACATCAGTACGCAGAATCTATACATCAAGACCATCATGTATTATTTGTGAAGTTGATACGGAATATTTATCAACAAGGTCTTGGTACCTTCCGATGAACTTTTTTAGAAAAACGACGAGACGTTCTTTGGCATACCCCTGGTTAACCAACTTTCTACTCAGACACTGATGACCTTTTACAAAGTCTGAGTAGGAGCTGCAAGCTCTTGAATATCGAATAAGTTCGGAAATGTATATCCCATATGCAGGTGAAGTTGGTATATTGCTACTTAGTTTGGAGAAATTTATAACTTCAAAACTAAAATCGTCTCGTTTGTCATATTCGAGATATAAGTCTAAAAATGAGGCGGGGAAGCCGTGTCTGTTGTTTCTTTAATTTCTAGTTCTGAGGGATACAGTGTGTATATTAATGGAACCCAATCAGAAAAGTTCGAATTGTTTATGGAAAGATTATCAATTATAACCAGTTATAACCCGTTGCTTACTTAGGAAAATGATTGTACCAAGTTAAGAACACAACAGTTGTTGATCACTCGTTACGTTTATTGATATGGTATTAATTTCTCACTGATATTAATGAAAGATGGAAGTATCTGGTATATTGGTAGACTGAACCTTACGATGCCTCGTTAGGGATCTATGCATACACAACATATATTGAGTGCGACAATATACTACTGCATGGTCTTAATATTTCATTTTTGTTTTGCTCAATATGATATATAGTGCGCACAAGTTAATATTTTGTGTGCGTGATATGAAAATATTTTGAGCTTCAACTAATAGTTAGTGTGCTAAACATAAACATATTGTGCGCACAAATTCTGTTAAATCTAGATGTGGCAGTGCTGTCAAAGGTCTACAATGCACAGAGATTCATCAGTCTTCGACGATTTTATAAGGTTTCATTTTGACACGAGGCTAAATTTCAAGAAAATTGTCTCACTTTTCGCAAAATAACATCAATAATGTAAAGTATAATTGACACCTGACACATATTGCGGTAGCTCCATTTGAAGATTTCGTTGCATTATTTAACATAGAAACAGTTTGATCCTAATAACAAATGTCAGTCTTCGTCTTATAGAAAAATACATTATAGCTAGATAAAAAAAATCGACATTTTATACTCATTTATATCATTAAAAGTACAGATCAATGTTGAGAATCTTTTTGACAAAAAATTGTTGATTATGTTTTGTTTCATTTCTTATAATTTCTGAATCAATTGATCTGGTCTTATAAAAAGGATATCAAATCTAGTTTCGTGACAGTAAGCCGCTTTAATTCGATTGGCAGATGTTTGTAATCTTTGCATCCTTCAACGAATATTCTGGCCCCAAATATGAAAACAAGAGAACTCCCTTTTGGATAAGTATCAACATACCACCATATTTTAGTAGATGTAGCATTTTAGCAAACGCAGTATCATCAGAACACTAGCTTATAAAATGTAGCAATACCTTATTATATGACCCATGTTAAAAAAAAGTGTCAGGAAAAATACATAAAGAAAATCAGCTGCATCAACTGCTTTCTCACTATTTTACACTTCTATAAATAACTGTTTATATTCAAATTTGAGATTTAGTTAACTTTAAAACCAGTTTTAACCCGTTGGTTACTGTGGTAGGAAAATGATTGTACCAAGTTAAGAACATAACAGTTGTCTATCACTCGTTCCGTTTATTGATATGGTATTAATTTCTCACTGATATTAATGAAAGATGGAAGTATCTGGTATATTGGTAGAATGAACTTTACGATGCCTCGTTAGGGATCTATGCATACACAACATATATTGAGTGTAACAATATACTAATGCATGGCCTTAATGTTTTTTTTGCTCAATATGATATATAGTGCGCACAAGTAAATATTTTGTGTGCGTGATATGAAAATATTCTGGGCTTGAATTAATATTTTGTGTGCTAAATATTAACAAAGTGTGCACACAAATTCTGTTAAATCTAAAGGTGGCAGTGCTGTCAAATATCTCCAGTGCAGAGAGATGCATTAGTCATAAACGGTTTTATAAGGTTTCATTTTGACACGAGGTTAGATTACAGAAAAATTCTCTGACTTTTAGCAAAATCTCATCAATTATGTAAAGTTCTTTAATTGACACCTAAAACGATATTCCGGAAGCTCCATTTGTAGATTTCGTTGCATTATTTAACAAAGAAACAGTTAGATCCCAATTGTAAAAAAAATGTCCGTCTTCGTCTTATAGAAAAATACATTAACGCTATTTTGTGCCTTTGTCATTTGATGTTTTTTGTGATAATTTTTCATATCATGCTACTCGCTTGGGATGGAAAAGTATTGTCAGAAACTAAGGAGGCACGTGGCGTTGCTTATGACATTGAAATCATAAAAGTTACAGATCAATTTTGAGTTTCTTCATAACGAAAGATAATTTCTAAAACAATTGATCCAGTCTTATGCAAGGGATATCAAATCTAGATGTCGTAACAGTAAACAGCTTTAAAATTAAAACCAATGCCTCAGGGAGTAGTTTAGCCAGTAGTTGTTATTAATGACCTCACCTTTTAAAGAATATGCTGGTCCTAAAAATTATAAGATGAAAATTCCCTTCTGTATTATCACCACGAGTAGCTAGAAGGGTGTCGGACTGGGCCAGTCATTTTTTTTCACGCCAGACCATGGGCAATTAAGGAAAGATTGAATAGTTGACAGTTATGTGAAAATCCGTATATATAGAAAATGTCAGAAGTCTCTTCACGACAAATATCTTGATGTTTCTGCATTTCAATCCGCATATATACAGAAAAGGCCTATTTTAAACAATTCTGTCAAGGTACACCCATAAGGAAAAAATATTTTGTTTTTAAACAAATTTAACAGAAAATATTTCCCATTCAAACAATCTCCAATCATTTCATTCGAAAATTATACAACACACGTGTATTAAATTTCCCAAGTAAAATGCCGTTATGGAATTGTAAACGGACATGCATGATAACATCGACTTTTGCTGAATATTTAATACATCTTGTTGATATTTGTATCAGTAAAGAAAAGAACTACTTTCATATTCCTACAATACTTTGGCTTAATAAGTAGAAGATGGCTTCTGGTCAAAAATTGTTTCTCTTAAGTATTGTTGCTCTGAAGACTTTAGGTAAGACTAACATTACTTAATTCATTGTATTGCCTGAAGAATGAATTCTACATACATGTTTTCGAAATTCCGCGCTCCCGTTGTTTCTTTTCTAATGAAGGAAAAATGTACAGAAGTTTTTTAGTTGAATTGAAAGATTTTAGATGCCGGATTTAAAAACACTCTACTTTGAACCTATTGGGGTTTTTTTTGTTGTTTTTTTTTTTTCATTATTAAATTGAAAGGTTTTGTTGAGAACAGTATCAATTACGTTGTATATCAAAATATTTTTAAATACACATTGAATACGTTTTCACTGCTAGAGAGGTTTCGTATGCGAGAACAACCTGTAAAATTTTAACTTTACTCTATAAGCAATTAAAACAATTTCAATTTTCTGAGCTTACTATAACAGTCTCAGCAATGTCTTTATCATCTTTATTATCAATATAGTGTTTGAACGTGGACCAAAAAGAAGAAACTAAAAAACGATAATTTGAATACTGCCACTCGCTTAAATTAAGGCAGTAAACAACTTTGTATGTTCTACGCATATAGCATACATTAAAATGTATTCGTATAGTAAAACTGCCAGTTGCAGGATAAATTATGTACGTCTCATTTCTCTGTCGTAAGTTTTAAAATAAATGCATCAATAATCAAACAAGGATAACCATGTCAATGTCCCATTACACAATCCTCGAATTTGAATAATAAAACAAAATACATGTAGATTTCATATTCTACGACATTCAAAAATATTTTAACTAATTTTTCCCCTTCATTCATTAACGTTTAAAATAAGTTAATTAATAAAATACACCGAAAAAATATCAAAACATTTTTTGTTATCTGATTGGTAGTAAGCCATTTTGTTTGGTTTTGTCTACCTATATTGAGCCTCCTCGTTAGGTTTTTGATTATGTGATTACTTGGTCGTTTTATATAATGATTTATTTGATTACCAGACAAAATATTTCATGAATATTTGATTATTTGATAATCTAGGACGGTACTTTTGATTATTTGATTATCTTGTTTAACACAATTAAACATGATTATGTGATTATGTGATTTCTTGGACACCCCCATAAGGGGCCTCTGTAATATAAAAGACGTTTGTAGCGTAGTATTAAGTACATATGTCCCTCCGTTTGTTTGTTATGTCATTGTCAGTTTTTCTTCGACTTAATGATATTATAAATAACATCATTAGTTCAGGAACAATCAGACGAATTACATAAATACTGAGTTCTCAACAAAAGGAGCAGAGTTTCAAAATTTATGCAGCATTGATGATTCCAAACAAAACTCGAAACGATGACTTTTTAATACAGGTACGGATTCAAGAGGGGCGTGGCGGGCTTGTACCGCCCCCCCACCCCCCCCCCCCCCCCCCCCCGCTAAAATTTTCAAAGCATGGGTTGTCCTCAAATGATTAATGCATATTTCGATAATCTTACCTCAAAAAACTGTTCGCTTCACTCCACTTGCCTAAAAAATTTACGCCCCCCCCCCTCCCCCTAAACCTAGCATCCAAGATCCACCCCTGTTTAATGAACAATTCCGTAATTTACCTGGGTAAAGTGCCCTTTTTTCAAACTGAATTATAAGTAGTAGGACATAGCAAATTAATTTTATAGTAACTGGAATAGACTGGTTCCCTGTCCTCTATCTGTTTGGCTCGAGTGTAAATGTGGTCAATGAAATGTTGCTTCTTCCCCTGTTGTTTCCAAAGTTCGATTTAATGTTTTGTGTACTGCTTGTTTATTTGTCTTTTTTATTCTAGTCATTGTGCTGTCTGTTTTTCTTTGCTTTTTTAATGCCCCTTTAATACAAGTGTCTTATCCTCTCTTTTATGTCATATATTTTTCTGTCTTAATCTGAAAGAAATTGATTGGTTTATATATATATTGTCTTACAGGACTGGTAATTGAAAATACATTTACAACACCCAATATTGAATACAAGCATTCCTTTGACATCGCTGATTTTTGGCAGCACGTTGTTAATATCAACAAAAATGGTCTCGATTTAAGTGGAATTTCGACGCTAACATTTAAGGTGAAGGCGTGTCATGATGCATCAATTATTATGTCCAATTCAGACGATGGAAACTCCTCCAAGCCTTTTTATGATTTTATAATTGGTGGCTGGTATAATCAAAAATCAGCTATTGGAAGACGGAATGACGATTCACTTACACCGGATAGCAAGCAAAGGGTCACATTCAACACTCCTGACATTTGTCAATGTGGTGAATACCGACCATTCTGGATCAGTACCACCAACGGTGTTCTAATGATGGGAAAAGGACTTATCGTTGGTATAAATGTTATAGCTGAGTGGACCGACCTAAATCCATTTACAATACGAAGCATAGGAATATACACAAACGTGGGAACAATAGGAGAATGGAAGGTTCAAATAGGAGGTAATATCAAAATTAAGAATGTAAATGGGGAATGTGTCAAAGCGACAACAACCCGACCATAGAGCAAACAACAGCCGAAGGCCACCAATGGGTCTCCAATGTAACGATAACCCTTTTCTTTATTTCTTTATCGCTTCAATACAAGCGTTATTGTTTATCAGATACATGTATCCAATCCCAATAAACTTTAGAAAATAATTTGTAAATTGTGTTCTTTGAAGTCAATTGATTGTTTAGCATTGAACAACAGGGACAAGTTATGTTAAATTCGTCTTACAGAATATTGTATAATTTCAAAAAATTAAACACATATAACAACAGTGTGTCTATAATTTGTAATAAATGTTTTACTCCTATTTGACATTTTATCCTATAAATATGTGTGTAAGTGTGTTTAACACATCGTTGTCAATTTATGAAAGTTATGCTACTGTCATTCAAGTGAGAGGTTAAGCTAGCTATGAAACATAGTTTAGTCTAACATTTTCTACGTGAGAAATTGTGTTCTTTGAAGTCAATTGATTGTTTAGCATTGAACAACAGGGACACGTTATGTTAAATTCGTCTTACAAAATATTGTATAATTTCAAAAAATTAAACACATATAACAACAGTGTGTCTATAATTTGTTATAAATGTTTTACTCCTATTTGACATTTTATCCTATAAATATGTGTGTAAGTGTGTTTAACACATCGCTGTCAATTTATGAAAGTTATGCTACTGTCATTCAAGTGAGAGGTTAAGCCAGCTATGAAACATGGTTTAGTCTAACATTTTCTACGTGAGAAAATGACTGTTCTAATATTAATCAAAGGTACCAGGATTATAATTGTTTACGCCAGACGCGCCTTTCGTCTACATAAGACTCATCAGTGACGCTCAGATCAAAATAGTAATAAATTCATACTAGTACAAAGTTGAAAAGCATTGAGGACCCAAAATTCCAAAATTCCAAAATCTTGTGTACTAAGTCAGGAATATGACTGTTGTTATCCATTCGTTGATGATTTGGATTTGTTATCTTGCCATTTGCTTAGGGACTTTGGAGTACGATATTTTTGTGATTTAATTTTTTACGATAAGAAAACAACTGCTGTAGTGAAATCCATATTAATATAAGTATGATCATTATTGTTGTTGCTTACTTATATCTGTTCGTAATTAGTATATGAAAGATGACTTTTAAATATCGATAAATAGTAAAACAAGTATTTTAATTCTTAATCGGGAGACTTTAATGTTGGCGATCTCCGGTAACATTTCAATTATAGTGTAAGTGTCAAAGCAATTTAAACATGTCATTTGTACAAAAGTTTCAACTCCCTGAGGCAAAGTTGACTTTAGATGAATTTGGCTATCGATTTTAGTTATTTTTATCATATAGCTCTACAACGGTTTCGGTATTTATACATCCTCGGATTTCAAATGTTTGCCTTTGAGCGTTCGTAAGGTTAATCCAGAAAAACGTTTCCTACTCATTGAAATTATTAAACGTGTTGTTGTCAATTTTTTGTAGATTTTCATACTTTATTGACCTGTGTTTATAAAGGCGTGGTCATATATTAGATATTTTAAATATGTTATATGTTTTGCAGTTGTGAATAACCTTTACGATGGTCGTTTCTCTCGATGTACAACAAACCATAAAGCAGTCCTGAACATTTTGATATCAAAGAAAAACACGTCATTGTTGGAATGTGCTGTCCTGTGTGATACGCTACTCACATGTATTGGCCTCAACTATCATAATCAAAGGTAGGTATTGTTCTTCTTCATCTATATCACGTGCAATACCAAAATTTGAAACAGTGGTAACTTACAATTTAGGTGTAATACCACCAAATCATGGCACGTCACATCCGGTTGTATACGAAAGTAGGTCTAAAAAAGATAGGTTATATTCTTCTTCATTGTCATTCCTCCGAATCATCTGAACAGCTGAAAAAAGTATTGGTATTTTGTACTTTAGACATATATATCACGTGCAATACCAAAGTCTTAAAAAGTGGTAAGATAAACCACACTTCTTTACTTGAAAGAGTGTTGAGGATATGACGCGAAAGAAAAAATCTGTATGTAATTAGGTACTTCAGAAATATATATCACGTACAATATAAAAATTCTCTAGTTAATGAAACATTAAGCTTTTCAATGATCAAAATGTGTGTTTGTTAACCAGCTATATATCCAATGAAATATTTCCAATAAAGTGTGTTGTTCAAATTTTTGGATATTTTTTATGTTTTTTTAAAAAGTCAAATAAACTCATCATAGATACCAGGATTAAAATTGATTTTATGCGGCAGACACGCTTTTTGTGAATAAAAGACTCGTCACTGACGCTCGAATCTAAATAACGATAAAAAGGCCAAATAATATACGAAGTGCATTGAGGACCACAAATTCCTTAACGTTTTGCCAAATACAGCTAAGGTAATTTACTCTTGAGATAGAAAAGCCTTAGATTTAAAAAAAAAAAAGTCAACGTTTTGTAAAAAGTTAATTTGTAATCTTAACTATATAAATGATAATTCATGCCAAACACAGAAGTGCTAACTACTAGTTTGGTGTTACCCTGGGGGAATAATGATTTGTCAAAACTTTATGAAAATTAAATGAACCAAATTAATTTTAGTCAAGTGTTTGGTACCACCTTAAAGCTAAACTCTGTAAAAGCTTATACTACCTCAAGATTATATTTTATTTATGATTTAATTTTTTGGCTTTAGATGTGAACTGGTATCACTAAGCCCTGGAGTTATAAGAAATATCCCAAAGAAACAGGAAGACGGTTGGGAATTTCATTCAAAATGTTACAGATACAATGGTGCATGTCTTTGGTGTTACTTCTGATGATGTTCGTCTCCATCTAAGATTTTTGGGTTACATCTGATGAATGAAGTCGACAAGGATTTTCTTCTGGATATAGAATGTTACTTTCTTCGAGTGCATCTATTTGTCAGTCGACAAGGATTTTCTTCTGGATGATGATGTTACCTTTTTCGAGTGCGTCTGTTTGTCACTCGACATGGATTTTCTGTAAAGGATATAAGCCGATAACAGTCCATGCTGTTCAATATTTCATAGAATGGACTGTTAGAGGCGTATATCTTACTTAAAACATTGTCAAAAATTTGATAAAATGCAAGCAAATAAAAATTTTGTTAACATTTTTTTTAACTAGTGTGACAATTGTTATGTGAATAAGATTTTCTGTTCATAAAAAGTTATCCTACATGTTAGCCACTTTAAACATTAGCTTAACTCAAATCAATAGACAATAACAAGTACAGCTGAAGGTAAACATTGTTAACATGTTTTGCTACATGAAGATTAAGACTGGGTATGCGTATCAAGATTTTGCGCAAGAACAACTCTAAATATTTTCAGTGAATACTTTTCCATGCATTTCGTTATTCAAAATTGAAAAAGACACTGAAAGTACATTCTAAATGCAATCAGGGTGATGTTTATATTGTCTTGTCCTTAAATAGCGGCGTGATCTATCTAGCGTTTGAAGCATTACTTTATTTGTTGTTTTTTTTTCATTTTAATTGAAGATTAAAACGATGCTAGGAAGACTAATAGCAATACCACAGGTCAATTTTGATAACCGACTACGGACGAGGATAAATCTTATGTTAGTGTTAAAATCAATTTGAAAGTACGTTTTTTTCTCAAAAGATCATTTTGATGAGTGACAAAATTATTGTATTGGAAGGTGACTTTAATAAAAATGTTTTTTTGTAATTATCATTTGTGTTTTGGTTGTTGTTTTTTTTTCACATTTTGAAATTAATTGGCGGAATTGATAGTTTTTTTCAGTGATTCGACTATCATTTACCTGTAAGAATCAGTTATGCTTCCTTCAGCTGTCCAATATTTTTTTAGAAAGTAGAGGACTTTTCTTGAAAATATTGGACAGTTGAAGGTAGCATAAATTTTTCTAACAAGTAAATGATAGTCCAATCACTGAAATAAAGAACTGGTTCAACAATAGAATGGCGTCACAACAATGTTGTATTATTAATGTTGAATGTAACTATATTCGAGTGAGACTGTCTGTCAGTCGATATGGATTGTATTATTAGTATGTGTAATATAATTATGTGACTCTTAGTTCGGTGTATATTTCTATGTTGTACATGAATATGTAAAAAAATTTATGCAAGCTGTCTTATTTTACAATAAACAAATTTTTAAATGAAATATCAGTATCTTTTACATCTTTGTATATATATATATATATATATGTATTGTATATGATGCTAGACGATTTTTGGGTACCCAGTTTGCAAGCCCTCCTCCCATTGTGAAGGGGTAGTTTCTAGATAAACTAGAGGCTCTCAAGAGCCTGTGTCGCTCACCTTGGTCTATGTGCATATTTAACAATGGACAAAGATAAATTCATGACATAATTGTGTTTTGGTGATGGTGATGTGTTTGTAGATCTTACTTTACTGAACATTCTTGTTGCTACAATTATCTTTATCTATAATGAACTTGTCCCAGTGATTACAGTGGAAAATATTTTCTAAAAATTTACAAAAATTTTTGAAAAATGCTAAGAATTAACTATAAAGGGCAATAACTCCTTAAGGGGTCAATTGACAATTTTGGTCATTTGACTTATTTGTAGATCTTACTTTGCTGAACATTATTGCTGTTTACAGTTTATCTCTATCTATTATAATATTCAAGATAATAACCAAAAACTGCAAAATTTCCTTAAAATTACTAATTCAGGGGCAGCAACCCAACAACAGGATGTCTGTTTTGTCTGAAAATATCAGGGCAGATAGATCTTGACCTGATAGACAATTAAACCCTGTCAGATTTTCTCTAAATGCTTCGGTTTTTCAGTTATAAGCCAAAAACTGCATTTTACCCCTTATGTTCTATTTTTAGCCGTGGCAGCCATTTTGATTGGATGGCCGGGTCACCGGACACATTTTTGTTCAATTAGATACCCCAAAGATGATTGTGGCCAAGTTTGGATTACTTTGGCCTAGTAGTTTCATAGGAGAAGATTTTTGTAAAAGATTTCTAAGATTTACGAAAAATGGTTAAAAATTGACTATAAAGGTCAATAACTCCTAAAGGGGTCAATTGACCATTTTGGTCAGGTTGACTTATTTGTAAATCTAACTTTGCTAAACATTATGCTGTTTACAGTTTATCTCTATCTATAATAATATTCAAGAAAATAACCAAAAACAGCAAAAATTCCCTAAAATTACCAATTCAGGGGCAGCAACCAAACAACAGGTTGTCGGATTCATCTGAAAATTCGTGGGCAGAAAGATCTTGACCTGATAAACAATTTTACACCGTGTCAAATTTGCTCTAAATGCTTTGGTTTTTGAGTTATGAGCCAAAAACTGCATTTTACCCCTATGTTCTATTTTTAGCCATGGCGGCCAAAGCCGGCCATCTTGGTTGGTTGGCCGGGTCACGCCACACATTTTTTAAACTAGATACCCCAATGATGATTGTGGCCAAGTTTGGTTTAATTTGGCCCAGTAGTTTCAAAGGAGAAGATTTTTGTAAAAGATTACTAAGATTTACGAAAAAATGGTTAAAATTTGAATACAAAGGGCAATAACTCCTAAAGGGGTCAACTGACCTTTCGTTCGTATTGACGTATTTGTGAATCTTACTTTGCTGAACATTATTGCTGTTTACAGTTTATCTCTATCTATAATAATATTCAAGATAATAATCAAAAACAGCAAAATTTCCTTAAAAATATCAATTCAGGGGCAGCAACCCAACAACAGTTTTTCCGATTCATCTGAAAATTTGAGGACAGATAGATCTTGACCTGATAAACACTTTTAACCATGTCAGATTTGCTCTAAATGCTTTGTTTTTTGAGTTATAAGCCAAAAACTGCATTTTACCCCTATGTTCTATTTTTAGCCATGGCGGCCATCTTGGTTGGTTGGCCGGGTCACGCCGACGGCCGAAGTGAATATCAGTTTTTCAAAAGTCAATTAAACCCCATATTTACCGAAACAAAAGACAGTAATTGTTTTATTCCATATTCCGAGAAAAGAAAATGTATTTAATGACAAACATATACCAAAACTAATTTTACACGAAACATTTTACCATAACGTTGCATGTAAAAGCGCGTGACGTTTAGCGCGGTGAATAACACTTTCTCAGGTGAATATGCCTTTTTATTCAAAATGCAATTCATATAGAGAAACCTACTAAAATAATACCAATATAGAATAATAAATAATATTTTCTTAAATGATTTATCAAAATATTTGAAAAACAGATCTGCCATAATCAAAGGTTTGAATGTCAATTGACCATTTCAGAATCTAATGCATCCTGGGTAATAATATCAAAAGTGTCAAAAAAGCAAATTTTGTGTGCTTGATATGAAACTATTCTGGGCTTAGATAAATATTTTTGCTCTAAATGTAAACATTTTGTGAGCACAAATTTTGTGGAGTTTGAATGTGGTAGTGCTGTCAAATGTCTTCAGTTCAGAGAGATGCACCAGTCATAAACGGTTTTATAGGGTTTCATTATGACACGAGGTTATATTTCATGAAAATGATCTCACTTTTCGCAAAATATCATCATTATGTATAGTTTATAATTTTAATCGACACCTGAAACGATATTCCGGAAGCTTTATCGTTATATATAATACATTCTTTTTAAAAAAAACATAAAGATTCCAATAATCTATATGTTATTCAATTGGAATTGTTAATATGTATAAATAATACACTATTTATTACGCTTGATAATTGACAATCAAAACGGTAGGTTGCTTCATAGCTAAATAAATTCCATAATGTAATAATAAAACTAGATGCACCGAAGCCCTAATGATTTAAGGCTTAATTAAACATGAATTCGTACTGTAGTTTTACTGGAGATGACATTGATGTGTGTACGCGCACCATAGATAACAGCCTTCAAGTTCGCCATTTCAGAATCTAATGCATACTGGGTAATATTTTCAAAAGTGTACACCAAAACGTCGTGATTGATTAAAAATGTCATAAACAATGGACATTTGACCAATGACGTGACGTTATTTTCATTTTGGGGAACGAACAATTAAATTACCCATAGTCCTTTAGATTCTGAAACGGTCAATTGTTTATTTATTCAATTACCGTTAACAGCAGGAATCAGCCAAACATTGACAAAATCCTTTATCGTATAGTTAGTAAATTAATTGTAGGCTTATCTATTTATATGCAAACGAAATAGCATCTTCCGCTATTTATACAATATCATATGATATGTTAACGGGAAGGGTAAGCAGATAATTAATGCTCCACTATAGCCGCACACAAAAAATAATGTGTTCTTTCCATGTGACGTCATCATGCATAGTCGTTTTCTTTTTCAGCAAATCACATGAGGTAATTCAGTGGAAAGTAAGAAAATTAGACGTCATAATCGAATTCTGACCAATGGATAATGCAGATCAAACGAATCACAGGTTGATAAAATAAAAGTAATCAGGTCAAGAAAGGGATAAATCGACTAGGAATTTGAAGTTTGTCCTGTAATTAATAATTATTTTCACATTTAGTCCATCTTGTATAAATCTCAATAAGAATGTTCGTAATAATTTCTGATTTTACAGTACTCCTTATCCCCTTCTTTTTTAAAACACCAAACAGATAGTAAACCATTTTTTTTTTTATCTATTCCGACATTGGACTCGGACTTCTTTTAAATTGAGTTTTACTGTGCGTACTCTTAATTGGCTAGAGGTATAGGGAGAGTTTGGAAATCTCACACAAAATGTTTAACCAAGCCACATGTTTGCGCATGTCCCAAGTCAGGAGCCTCTAGCCTTTGTTAGTCTTGTATATTTTTTTATATTTGTTCATTTATATTTTTGAGTTTAGTATGACACCCATTTTCACTGAACTAGTACACATTTGTATTTAGGGGCCAGATGAGGCCTACAACCCGTTGCTAGATTGTCTCGCTGCATTAGAGACCTTTTGGTGACCTTTGGCTGTTATCTGCTTTATAGTCGAGTTGTTGTCTCTTTGACATATTCCCCCATTACCATTCTCAATTTTAATTTTAAATAGTAAAATTCACAGGTCAGACAATGACATGACAAAAATCATTCATCAAAACACAACATAGACAAGAGTGCACAAGCTGAAATGTCTATCCTTATTACTTATAATTGATACTATGTTGATAGTCTTATATATAGTTGACCTATTGCATAAAGTATTAGAAAATAAGACCAAAACTCAAACACTTAACATTAACCACTGAAACCATGAAAATTAGATCATGGACAGATGACATCTGCCAGCTTGACACCTAACAATCATTTTATGTATACACCAAATATAGTAGACCTACAATGTATTGCATAAACAGTATATGAAAATCAGAACAAAACACAACAAGAGGCTGTCTGAGCGACAACAAACTGGATTTATTAACATTTATTTGTGTCCTGACATTTTTAAATATCACAAGATATAAGAACCATAACTTCTGAACAGTGAACGTGAAAATCGTCAATAACAAATTTGACCTCAATTTTGTCATCAGTAACTACATATTAAAATTTGAAAAGCTTTGGTTGAATGGTTCATGAGTAAATGCAACAACCTGACTAGAAACACCATTTTTCAATCTTTCAAGAACCACAACTCCTGAACCGTTAAAGTCAAAATCGTCAGTATTGAACTTGACCTCCAATTTGTTGTCAGTAACAACATATTAAAATTTAAAAAAACTTGGGTTGAACGTTTCTTGAGTTAATGCACGGACAACATTTGACCGTACATCTCCAAATCAACAACCGACATTTTTGTCACAAGATTTACTATTACCACTGAACCATGAAAATGAGGTCACGGTTAGGTGACACCTGCTAGTTGGACATTTACACCTTCCAGTCCTTCCATACACTGAATATCGAATATACTAGAAATATTGTTTAAAGTATCTGAGACATGGACTTGACCACCAAAACTGAACCGTGTTCACTGATTCATGAAATGTGGTTGAGGTCAAGTGAAATTTGTCTGACGCACGTTAGGACCTTGCAAGGTACAGATATACCAAAAATAGTTATCCTATAACTCATAAGAGAGAAACTAACATCACAAATCAAAGGGCTTGTAGGCACTGAATGGTAAAGTTTGCTTTAATTTATCAGTGGGAAGTAAAATTTAATATTACACTGGTTGAAGCTGATTTAACAGCAAATCTAAACAAAGGAAGATACCTCCAACTTTCAAATTGAGATGACTTTAATAATGACATAATTTATAATTGTAGAGCAGACATTAGATTCCTGCACCTTGCAAAAGTTATGTAATTTCCTTGTGTCTTGAATATCTGAGCATATATTACATCAATAAATTTCTGGAAATGTTCAGAGATATGATGTATAGAATGTTATGATCAATGCACTATATTTTATGTATCAAAAAGGTAGTAACAAGTCTTGGAAGATTTAGATATCAAGTCAGTCTAATGAGTTTTTGATTGCATTTCATGCAATCTTTACCTAAAACCAGATGCTCCGCAGGGCGTAGCTTTATACGACCGCAGAGGTTGAACCCTGAACGGTTAGGGCAAGTATGGACACAACATTCAAGCTGGATTCAGCTCTAAATTTGGTTTGTGATTAAATAGTTGACACAGCATAGGTTTCTGACACAGAATGAATGTGTTCTAATGAACTTAAAATTTTTGTTTCTCTTAGAGCAATTCACTATGCTGTTGAATATTAATCCTCTCAAAAAAATGTTTGAAGAAATTTTCTTTTTTATTTATGAAATTTCAAATGAGAAAAATTAATCTCAATTAAAATTTCTAATGGAGTTTGCAACAATAACTACTCATTTAAATACATCATAAAATATTAAGATGTAAAAAAACTGCTTGTTATCACTGAATGGTAAAGATTATTTTAATTTATCAGTTGGTAGTAAAAAGTGAATATACATTGTATATTGTATATAACAAAGATTTAAGTTGATTCTGGACAAAGAAAGATAACTCTAATTATTTTTTTTTTTGATATTTCACAATATTGTGCAATTAGATACTTCTTGCCATTGCGCAATACTGTGCAATTGAAAAGACTTGCTATTGCACAATACTTAATATAATAATTTTAGATCCTGATTTGGACCAACTTGAAAACTGGGTCCATAATAAAAAATCTAAGTACATTTTTGGATTCAGCATATCAAAGAACTTCAAGATTTCAATTTTTGTTAAAATCAGACTAAGTTTAATTTTGGACCCTTTGGACTTTAAGATTCAAGATTTCAAGATTTTATTGTAAAGCAACGCTCAGACACATAAATGTGTAACATGAGGTACATATATACAATGGTAAACATAATTTATAATACAAAGGTAACATTAAAAAAAATAAAAATAAAAAACAATATAATTTTAAAAAAATAAAATAAGACAATAAAAAAAAAAATTTAAAAAATAAGACAAATTAATATACATATCACAATAGGTTATTCAGCTTTTTGATAAAAGCTGCCACCTGTCTATATAAATTGACATTACAGTAAGATAACATTACAGATAATTTCTGTTTACTTGGATGCTTCGTATAATAACTAGGGATATGTTGTTCTCTAAAAGTAACCAGTTGAGGAGACTTGCATATAAAAAGATAGTGAAATTCGTCTCCTACACTTTCTTTACATATGTGACATTTTCTGTCCTCCGCCGGAATATTGTGCCAACGCCCAGTTTCAATGGGAATTTTTATATTAGACGTTCTTAATTTTGTCATCCAGATTCTTGCATTTTCCGGTATTTTTATTAAATAATTTTCAAATCCAAAACAGTTTTTATAACTAGAATAAAATACACCTCGGGAAGATAATTGGACATCTTGATGCCATTTTTGTATATATTGGTCTTGTAAAACCTGTTTTATCAGATGTTTGTAGTCAGCACTATCTTGATTGACAAACACATATCCTAGTCCTGTATCATTAAATATTGATTCTATAAAGTTCAGCCATTTGAATGATTGACCGCTATTTTGCATTAAACTTAATAATAATCTATACATATTACTACTTAATTTGTCACCATGCATTATCCTTCTCCAAAATGATGTCATTCTTATTTTGACTTTTATTTCTAATGGAAATCTGCCTAATTCTCCATATACCATATAGTTAGGCGTTGAAGATCTTACTCTTAGAATACGTTTACAAAAATTTAAGTGAATTTGTTCTAAAATTTTCAGGTTTTCGTATCCCCAAATCTCACACCCATATAAAAGAATAGGCTCTACCATGGCATCAAACATTTTAAGCTGTAAATCCAATGGGATGGCTTGATTTCTAATACTTTTGTACAAGCTGTATAATGCTTTTTGTGCTTGATTAACCAATTTTTTCTTCGCCTCATTGAAAGTACCATTACATTTAAATATGAGCCCAAGATATGAGTAGGTATCGACTAATTCTATATTTTTGCCTTGTAATTTAAATTCAAATTTCCTTCGCACTTTGCCTTTACTAAATACCATACTTTTTGTTTTTGTAACATTAACTTCAAGTTTCCATAATTCACAGTAGTTCTGAAAAATATTTAGTGCATTTTGCATACTTTCTGCTGAATCCGCCAGAATGACGGTATCATCAGCGTACAGTATGGCAAACAGTTTCATAATTGAATTTAACTCATTTTGACATTTTTCTTTAACTATCTCAAGGGGACATCCACCTAAATCAATAAAGAATTTTTCTAAGTCATTTAAAAAAATAGAAAAGAGAAAGGGAGATAGATTTTCCCCCTGTCTTACACCAGTTAGACAGGGAAAATATTCTGACTGTTGGTTGTTGTATTTTACACATGATTTAATATTGTTATACATATTAAAAATAACAGTAAATATTTTCCCTTTTATACCACTGTTCTGTAGTTTTTTCCACAGACCACTTCTCCATACAGTGTCGAATGCCTTTCGAAAATCAACAAACGTACAAAATAGTTTTTTTCCAAAAGATTGATAGAGTGATATTAAGGCATGCAATACGAATAAATTATCGGTTGTAGAGTGACCTTTTCGAAATCCAGCTTGGTTGTATGAAATTAAGGAAATTTCATTTGCAAAAAAGGTTAACCTAGAATTAATTATTGATGTAAAGACTTTTCCTAAACAGCTTATTAATGTTATTGCTCTGAAGTTATCAGGATCCATGGTATCTCCTTTGTTTTTAAAAACTGGTCGTATTATACCAATAGTCCAGTGCTCTGGGATTATTCCGGTTTCTAAAACAATGTTAAATATTTTACAGTAAATATGTACCAATGCTGGAGTTGAATGTTTTATATACTCATTTAAAATATTATCTAATCCTGGTGATTTGTTATTCTTTAAATTTTTTATTGCATCAGTTATTTCAGCTTCCGTAATCTCATCGTTCAAAATTGAATCATACAAAGCATCATCACAAATAGAGTTAAAATCAATATCAATAGCATCATCAGCTGCATCGGGTTCATATTGATTCAATTTTTTAAAATATTCGTAAAATGTGTCAATAGGAATTGGAGGGTTCTGTTTAGTTTGACCGGAATATTTTTTAAGAGTCCTCCAAAAGGCTTTTGTGTCAGATTTCGAGTGGGATCTAAGCTCTGAGGCACATTTTTCTTGATACTTACCAAAATTTTGATTTAGTGTTTTCTTATAATCTTTAGCAGAAGTGCTTAAAAGTTGTTTGATCTCTGCAGATTTTTTATGCTTATATGTATTTTTTACCCGATGAAATGCATTTCTTTTTTCTCTGCACTCGTTATTAAACCAAGGTTTTGTATTTAATTTAGGTGACCTTTTAGACCTATTATTTTTGTTATCACTAAAAGCGTCAGTGGCGCTATTTACTAAGAATTTACAAAGGTTATCAATAAAACTATTTATCTGATCGACATTAACCTGTGTGTTTTCATTCATTTTATTCAACATGATGTTAAGTTCATTCAATGAGTTATTGGGATCATCATTTATTTCTTGAATAAATTCATTTGTTTTATCTGACCTCCAACGAACATGTTGGTCTACCTTTTGATTAAAAGTTAAGTTTTTCTGATGATTATCGTTATCTATTTTCATTGTAAAATGGACTCTATTATGAACATCAGAAAACATTGGGTTAAAATCAATTATTTCAAAATCTGTAGTTATATTAAAACTATTAGGTGAAAGTAACAGATAGTCTACCATGCTAGCATCTTTACATGTTGTATGGCCAATACCATTGTCTGAAAAAAGACGACCATTTGCTATAAATAGGTTACATCTTTTACAAAAATCCAATAATTTTGTTCCATATTTGTTTACACGACCTGTATCTTTATTAAATCTTTGTAAAATATTATTTTCTTTTAGTATAGAATAACTTGAAGTATTATCATTAATGATATCTTCTTCAATTTGTAGTATTTCTTGTAAATTTATATCATCATCAACATAATCCTTCAAAGAAGAAGTTCTAGCATTGAAATCCCCTACAATCACAATATTTTTGATACCTTGAGAAAATATTAACAATTCTTCTTCAATTTCAATGAATGATTCATCAGATGAATATTTTGAGAACTCAGGTGGAACATAAGTACAACCAAATAGAGTATGTTGATCAAGGGAGGATATTTGGTTTGAAATTTCAATCCATTGAACAAATTCAGAATCCGACTTTAAAAACCGTAAATATTGTTTGAGATTTTTTTTGAAAATAATAAGGATACCTCCTGATTTGTTTTTAAATTTCCTTCTTTTTTTTGCAAAGTAATCATACTCTCTGGGTAATTCCAGCACATCAAGGTTATCCAATTTAGTTTCTGAAAACACTAAGATATCATACTTTGTAATAAGCTGGTGAAAATCAGGGTTCAGTAATTATAATTTATACCACATACATTAAGATGAGTTATTTTAAGTTTATCAATTCGCTCAGTATTGTTATCTAAAGCGTTGCCAATGTCCTATCTTGATTTTTCGGCAGTATCCGATTCAGTACGGGTTCTTTTTGATCGTGGTGGTATGGGTGGACTGTTTGCTGCTTCTCTATGTTGTGGCGTACTAGGAGTTCGTTGATTGATAATTTCTCTGTCATTATTTGCTGGATTGATATTGATGTTTTCGGGATTGAACAACTGACCATTTATATATAGTTTGTCGCGAACAAGCCTCGCTTGTTTCCCTAAACTTTTTTCCTTTTTAAATATCGGATACAGTTTTCGGCGCCTTATCTCTATCTCCGGAGGGAATTGCTCGTTAATACCGAAGTTTGTATTTTTAAGACGATAGGCTTGTTTCAGCACATGTTCCAATTCCTTTCTATAAACGAATCTTGCAACAATTGGGCGTGCTCCGTTTCTACCATATTTACCGAATCTGTGAACATTGCCTAATGTAACCATGTATTCGATTCCTAATTGTCTATTAATGAAATTTTGTAACTTTGCCTCACAGTCCTCAGATGGATGATACGTTAGACCGTTGAATACCAAATTGTTTTTCATGCTACGGCATTTCAAGTCTAGGACGGTTTCCTGCAGTTCCTTGATGATTGATTTTTCCTGCATTGTGGTTTCCTCAATCTTTTCAATATCATTTCTATTTAGTTCACATTTTTCCAGTGCTTTTTCAACGACTTGACCCATTCCTTCAAAGCTGTTTTCCATTTCTTTGTTATGTTGCTGTAAATCGGCAATATTATTTTCTACTTGATCCATACGCTGGACAACCGATGATAACTGTTGTGTAACATCTTCAATTTTTTCGACCTCTGTTTCGATTTTTGCTATTCTGCTGTTCATTGATAGCAAAGTATTTAAAATCTTATTCAGAACCTCCAAAGTTTTTGGTTCTATGTTTGCCTCCAACGTGTTTTTACTAGTTTCTTCTAATAAGAGTTTTGTATCATTTGGATCCATTTTCAATCGTTTTTGGTAACGTTGTTACGACGCCATCTTGTAGTTAGTGAAGAACAATACCCCAACAATGCAGATTTCTTATAGTGACGTTAAAGTCTTGGTTACAAAATAAAAGTAACAAAGTTCCGTTTTCCTTTATCTCTCAAATTTGTATTTTGAACGTATTTTTCAGCAAAACTAATTTAGTAACATGCAGAATTACTTACTACGAATCTTTCGGACAAATTTCAATTTCTAACTTGGGCAGTAATCACAGTTAAATCGCATTTTCGCAAGAGCGAAAAAAACAGCAGCTATCCGTAGCAACATCCGGGAGACAAGTCTCTTAATATTTTATGATGTATTTAAATGAGTAGTTATTGTTGCAAACTCCATTAGAAATTTTAATTGAGATTAGTTTTGGAATAAGGGAAAGGGGGATGTGATTAAAAAAATTGAGTTCAATTTTTCTCATTTGAAATTTCATAAATAAAAAAGAAAATTTCTTCAAACATTTTTTTGAGAGGATTAATATTCAACAGCATAGTGAATTGCTCTAAGAGAAACAAAAATTTTAAGTTCATTAGAACACATTCATTCTGTGTCAGAAACCTATGCTGTGTCAACTATTTAATCACAAACCAAATTTAGAGCTGAATCCAGCTTGAATGTTGTGTCCATACTTGCCCTAACCGTTCAGGGTTCAACCTCTGCGGTCGTATAAATTAAAATTTCTAATGGAGTTTGCAACAATAACTACTCTTTTACACTTTTTAGTGTAGACCAATTTGAAAACAGGACCAAAAATGAAGAATCTACATACACAGTTAGATTTGGTATATCAAAGAACCCCATTTATTCAATTTTTGATGAAATCAAACAAAGTTTAATTTTGGACCCCGATTTGGACCAACTTGAAAACTGGGCCAATAATCAAGAATCTAAGTACATTTTACAGATTCAGCATATCAAAGAACCTAACTGATTCATTTTTTGTCAAAATCAAACTAAGTTTAATTTTGGACCCTTTGGACCTTAATGTAGACCAATTTGAAAACGGGACCAAAAGTTAAGAATCTACATACACAGTCATGACAGTTAGATTCAGCATATCAAAGAACCCCAATTATTCAATTTTGATGAAATCAAACAAAAGTTTAATTTTGGACCCTTTGGGCCCCTTATTATGTTGGGACCAAAACTCCCAAAATCAAACCCAACCTTTCTTTTATGGTCATAAACCTTGTGTTTAAATTTCATAGATTTCTATTTACTTATACTAACGTTATGGTGCGAAAACCAAGAAAAATGCTTATTTGGGTCCCTTTTTGGCCCCTAATTCCTAAACTGTTGGGACCTAAACTCCCAAAATCAATACCAACCTTCCTTTTGTAGTCATTAACATTGTGTTTAAATTTCATTGATTTCTATTTACTTAAACTAATGTTATTGTGCGAAAACCAAGAATAATGCTTATTTGGGCCCTTTTTTGGCCCCTAATTCCTAAACTGTTGAGACCAAAACTCCCAAAATCAATCCCAACCGTTCTTTTGTGGTCATAAACCTTGTGTCAAAATTTCATAGATTTCTATTAACTTAAACTAAAGTTATAGTGCGAAAACCAAGAAAATGCTCATTTGGGCCCTTTTTGGCCCCTAATTCCTAAAATGTTGGGACCAAAACTCCCAAAATCAATACCAACCTTCCTTTTGTGGTCATAAACCTTGTGTTAAAATTTCATAGATTTCCATTCACTTTTACTAAAGTTAGAGTGCGAAAACTAAAAGTATTCGGACGCCGGACGACGACGACGACGCAGACGCCAACGTGATAGCAATATACGACGAAAATTTTTTCAAAATTTGCGGTCGTATAAAAACTAAACTCTTTTCAAGTAGAGCCATGAAAATGAGGTCAAGGACAGCACATGTGACAGACAGAAAATTTGTAACATGAGGCATCTATATACAAAGTATAAAGCATAAATACATGCAAGGAGAATCAGATACTGCACCAATTGTTTTGACAAGATTATTGTTATAACAATTGCAACATTTTTCGTCATAAATATATTATCTGCCTACATGATTGATAATTGTTGTACCAAGTCAGGAAAATAGCCATTGCTATATTATAGTTCCTTCGTGTGTGTGTTACATTTTAATGTTGTGTTCTGTTGTGTCAAAGTTCTACTCTTATATTTGATGCGTTTTCCTCAGTTTTAGTTTGTATCCCTGATTTGTTTTTTTCCCAATCAATTTATGAATTTCGAACAGCCATATATTACTGTTGTTTTTATTGCTTACAAGCCTAGTTATGACAGTGGAGATTTTCTAGTTTTCTCAACACAAAACAACAGACTACTCACCAGGTGAAAAAAAAGATTCTTCAGTTGTGACCTTTCATCCTCAACTTTAGGTCAAGGATATTTATTTATTAAATAATAGTACAGTGATTTGTCACATGATTAAGGTGTGATAGTCACATGACATTTATATTTGATGCGTTTTCCTCAGTTTTAGTTTGTATCCCTGATTTGTTTTTTTCCCAATCAATTTATGAATTTCGAACAGCCATATATTACTGTTGTTTTTATTGCTTACAAGCCTAGTTATGACAGTGGAGATTTTCTAGTTTTCTCAACACAAAACAACAGACTACTCACCGGGTGAAAAGAAAGATTCTTCAGTTGTGACCTTTCATCCTCAACTTTAGGTCAAGGATATTTATTTATTAAATAATAGTACAGTGATTTGTCACATGATTAAGGTGTGATAGTCACATGACATATCTATATATAATAAGTGTGGTCATATGACAAATGTAGCATATAAAATTGTGGATCACATGATACAGCTTCTGTGAAAAGAAAACATACAAAAGGCAAAAAATAAATGATCTTATGACTCGAAACAAGGTTTTGTTTTTATGCAATAATAAATTGTTAAAATTGTTTATACATTTTGTTGCAAAATATCATTTGGTTTCAACACATTAAAGGAAGACCTTCTGATAATAAAAGAAGAATTTATAAAATCTGAAAATATTTAGGTTCCACAGACAGACACACAATTCAATCCATGTGGCTTTGAAGTAAACAAATAACCTGAATTGTCACATGTCCACAAACATGATACAAAACAAATGATAATCCCATGTGACTTTTTTCATACAAAATCACATGATTAAAATTAATTAAAGGAAAAAAATCAAAGTCTGTCACATTCTTGACTGAATTACAAAAAATCAAGAATATGTCTGCACTAACGTTTTCTATGTTCAAAGGACCTTGAAATGTGGGTCAAAACTCTAATTTGGCATTAAAATTAGAAAGATCATATCATATGGAACATGCGTACTAAGTTTCAAGTTGATTGGACTTTAACTTCATCAACAGGTACATTGACCAACAACTTTAACCTGAAGCGATCAAAACCTTAACATAAAGCAGGACAGATGGAAGAACAGAGAGTCAACAAATGGACGACAAGACAGAAAAACAAAATGCCCCTAGGAAGGGCATCAAGAATATTAATCTTACTAAAATATAACTTTTTTGAATTCAAAGTAGAACATACTAATTGATTTTTACCTGGTATGAATGAACCATAGCAAACATGATATTTCAGGTTTCAATTTTTTTTTATTTTGACAGGTACATTAAAATCTTAGTTTCACCACTTGAAAAAAATATGATAAAGTCCGAAAATTGCAGTTACTTAGAAATCACATTTTAACCATTAATTGGAAAAGAAAAATTATAGTAAAGTCCAATCAAAATTGCAGTTACATAGGAATCCCATTTTTACCATTGATGGAAAGAAAACAATTATGATATAGTCCAATCAAAATTGCAGTTACATAGAAATCTGATATAGTCCAATCAAAATTGCAGTTACATAGAAATCCCATGTTTACCATTGATGGAAAGATATAAATTATGATACAGCCCAATCAAAATTGCAGTAACAAAAGCTTTTTTTTACCAATTCTGAATTGATAGAAAGTGACAGACTTTGACCAGCTGACCTCACCATTGCACTATTGTAGTACCAGCACTTTAATGTAATGAAATCATTTTACAAATAGAAGTAGTACCGAAAAATGTTCACCGTATCAGTCAATTTCTGATATAAGAAAAATCATTTACTGTAGTAACTTTCTTTTCAAAAAAGTTAACATTTATGTACAATATCATCTTTTAACAATCACAATATACATTTATTTTAATAAAAAAAAATTTAAACTGATGTAAATATAGATATGAGTGTATATATATGATAAATATATTCTATTCTTCGAGCTGATTTCCTAAAGCTTGAAGAGTAACGCTCTGGTTGGCTTGCTTGCTTTGTTTGTATGAACGTTAGCTCGATCATTGTAATTAATATAAAAAAGAAGATGTGGTATGATTGCCAATGAGACAACTGTCCAAAAGAGACCAATATGACACAGACATTAACAATTAAGATTGACATCTGCAAACAATATAGACAGGAATAGTTAAACCTGTATCTATTATATTTAAATTTGATTGAATGTATCTTACAGTTTCTTACCTCCTATAGATTTATAGAGATATGATTGGTTAAAGGACGTCATGTGATGACTATGTAAATTTGATTGAATGTATCTTACAGTTTCTTACCTCCTATAGATTTATAGAGATATGATTGGGTAAAGGACGTCATGTGATGACTATGTGTATTTGATATTAAGTGTGTCCAAAAATAATTAAATATAGGGTTAGTTTTCATACATGGTTTGTTACCACATGGTATTAGAAGAGAATTTCTTCATTTCAAAACAAAAAAGATGTCACAACCCTTTATAAAAACAACACAGTTGTTGAGGAAAAATCTAAAAGGAATCAATAGACAAAGAAATTGATGATGAAAGGTTGAAATAAGTCCATAAAACATAAGGCTAACAAGTTGTTGGCATAGCGGAGTTACTTCCCTTTTAAAACAAAAAAAAAAGAAATCGGAAAGGATTCAACAGACGAAGAAATTGATGATACATCATAAAATAAATTTAAAGCTAAATAGTTGTTATTTTTCGCATTTTTTCTTTGTATAGACAAATGGAAGACGGATCTCAATACCAAGTATATAAAAGACTTGATCAATTTGATAGGCCACTAGTCAAAATACCACATGTGAAGATAGTAGGTAAGATAAATTCTTTGCACGGTGTGCTAGTGATATATAAGGGGTCAGTAAATTCCATATGGGGATTCAAACTTCATTCTCACCCCACATGAAATTTACTGACCCCATATATATCTTATTAGGTCACCATAAAACTAATAATATACAAACAAAGGAAGCAAGTTTATCAAAGTCTTACTCTACATGCATTAGGAAATTAGCTCTAAACCATGAAATATGATTTTATTTACAAATTCATTAAAAAAAAAAGCTTTCTATAAAAATATAGAAACATACATATGACAGACAGCAGTGGTAGCAGAACATTTTATAATTGTTGAACACAATACAGTACATGAATATTCATCAGGCCAGACAAGACAATCATGAATATTCATTAGGCCAGAAAACGAACACAAGACAATCATGATTATTCATCAGGTCATACAACATTAGTTCTAATCTTGATTTGAAATTGGTTTGTTTAATTTGTTGTCAATTTGTTTTTGGAGGAGGGGTAGGGTGTGTTATATTTAAAACACTAATCTTTAAAAATTTAAATATAATAGGAGATATAGGCAGGTCCAAACTGAAAATGAAGAAATACATTTGATATTTTTCTTTGGTCTCTTGTAATTTTTAATATTTATTTTGCTATTTAGGTTTTGAAAACATGTTTCAGGTATCAAAAGATATTGCAGGGAGATATCACTTTTGAAATTTCTTTACTTTGTATGTGTATTCACAGAAATAAATACTGAAATTTGACATATTTACAATGTTTCATATTCTTATATATATTTTCTACTTGTGAAAGTCCTGAAAATCAATTTGTCTGCAGTGACTTAAAATTTTCCAAGGGTTATTAAATTTTCATAGCTTTTTTAAATGGTAAATTATGCAATCAAATTGATATGCTTTTAATAAATAGTGAAGAATCTCTAGTTTTTAGCAAATTTTGTTATTTTTTATAATTTAGATTATTTTAGCAGGACACATATTGATATTCATGGAAATTAAATGTGTTGTACAATATGTACAGTGGTGTTTATATGTATTGTCTATCTATTGAAGGCAGTAAATTTTTTTATTCAGATAACATTTACATGTAATTGACAATATTTCAAATAATTCTTGTTAAACGTTTAAAGCGAATTTGGTTTAGATTAAATTTTATTGTTAAATGTAACCATGGTAACCACAGACTGTATTTGATCAACACTTAATTTTTTATCGAAATCATACATTTTTCCTTTGATCTTTTTTTGTGATAATTTTTCATATCATGCTACTCGCTTGAGATAGAAAATTATCGTTAGAAACTAAGGAAGCATGTGGCATTGCTAATGAAATTGACAACGTCGTCATAGGTAAAATAGCAATAAACAGATTATCATTGGTCATGTCAACTGGATTGCCTTTCTCACTTTCTCCATACTGGCTCAAGTGAGAAAATCAATCTCGTTGAGATGATCAGCGATAATCTATAATTATCTAAAATATAATGAAAACTTTGTATCAAATCTGAAATACAGCTAAGTTATACATTTTCTTAGGAAAATATTTGGGGAAGTGGCCAGCACTTATGGCGCAGCATTCATTTCTTAAAAAAATATTGTTTTTGTTGGTACCTTTAAAAGAAATTCCTTACAATATGATAGAGCCACTTATGTGGGTTTGGCTTTGATATAAAACCCATTGTAAAACATTAAACAGTTCAAAAAAGGTACCCGAATTATAATTTAATTACACTCGTTTCGTCTACATAAGACTCATCAGTGACACTCACATCAAAATATCTATGAAGCCAAACAAGTACAAAGTTAAAGAGCATTGAGGATCTAAAATTCCAAAACGTTGTGCCAAATACAGCTAAGGTAATCTATGCCTGGGATAAGAAAATCCTAAATTTTTCAAAAAGCCTATATTCACTGTATTTCATGTTGTATATAAATTGAGAAATTGCCTCTTACAAACCGGGATAAATAAATCATACTTTGTCATGAACGTAAGCACTATACAAACATATAATACAGTATTAACAAACAAATAGACAATATTTGTACAAAATGTCAACAAAAAACAAACAAAATTATCATTTAACAAATCACAGAATAAGTACAGTAACAAACTCAAGTCTTCTACAAAAAATATTTGTTTTTGTTCATATAATAACAAACTCTTTTTATGTCCAGGGGCGGATCCAGCCATTTTAAAAAGGGGGGTTCCCAACCCAGGACAAAAGGGGGTTCCAACTATATGTCCCCATTCAAATGCATTGATCAGCCAAAAAAAAGGGGGGGTTTCAACCCCCGGAACGCCCCCCCTGGATCCGCCAATGGGGTCATCACAAAAGTTTTGTTTCTCAGGTTTCTCTACATATCTTTATTATTCTGAAATATACATACTGTATGTTCAGAAATTACATTAATTATTGAGATTTTGTCATTTTAGACTTAAATGGTATTTTAATTTTTACGAATTTGAAAAAAATCCTGATTAACATGTTTAATGCATATATAAAATGTTTCAAAATGCGATTTTAAATTATTGCGTATACAACTCTGTTGCATTTTTCGTAATAATAAAAACCTTGCATTAATTTCTGAATTGATAGCAAACTAAACAGATATGATTTAATATATTGCCAATGACGACAAACCAAAAAAGAAATGTTTCCTTCATTAACATGATTAAATAAAACAGACACATTAAAACTGAAAAAATAAAAATACATTTCTATTTCACCGATTTGGGAAAAAAAACTGACATTGCACATGTTGAAAGAGAATTTTGGCATCTTGTGCATTTTATTGAAAAAATATTCACATCATTTGATTTGAATAATGATATATATATTTCTACTGAAAACATATATTTAGAATAACATTTCTCCATTTTAAACCCGTCTTAGAAACATGAGAAACAAACCATGGTAAATAACCTTACGTAACAGTCTATTTGCTTATACTTTAGATTTCTACAAGATGTTTTCCTTAGCAGGGAAAAGGCTTCTATTTTAAAGCTTATAGAAAAGGCAAATTTATTGATGCCTTTGTTAATCTTGTATGATTTTTAAATTCATTTCATTCACATGTTTCTGAGTTAAGTATGTTTAGTGTGACTTCATTTGCAACTGAAATAGAACACATTTCTTCCTTTCCAACTGAAAAAGTACACATTTGTGTTTAGGGTTCATTGTTGGACATGGGACTGTTTTCTGCAGTTGTTTTTTTTTCTGCTCGGGTTTTTGTCTCATTGACACATTCCCCATTTCCATTCTCAATTTTATCAATAACATGTAATCATCATCAAGCTAACCACTTTCAATATCAACAGTTTTATCCCATTCAATGTAACATGCTTTCCAATTTGCCGTTTCAGAAACTAATGCATCCTTGGTAATATTTTCAAAAGTGTACACCAAAACGTCCCGATAGGTTAAAAATGTCATAAACAATGGAAATTTAACCAATGACGTGACGTCATTTTCATTTTGGGGTACGAACAATGAAATGACCCATGATGCTTTAGATTCTGAAATGACCAATTGTAGTAGACCATTTTATCCGGTATAGAAGCAGTCTATGATTAACAAAGGGGAACAACTTGTGTTAAAGGTGTGTAATAACATAATCAAATTGGTAATGGACAAATAGACTATTTGAAATATCATTCTAAAAATGTATACAAAATTCAACTAAAACAAATGTACAAATGTCTTGTTACCTTAAGGTGGTACCTAACACTACAGGGAGATAACTCTGTAAAAATCAGATAAACGTTTTAATCACATTGTATTGTTTAGGAAATATTAAGCTTCTCGATGATCAACATCATGAAAATCAGTGTTTGTCAAACTGTTATATTAACAATGAAATTTTTCTTATAAAGTGGTTGGTTCAAATTTTAAAAAAAATATATTTTTGTCAAAGGATCAATTAAAACATTTTGTCAAAATTTTATGAAAAATAAACGAGCCAAATTAATATAAGTCAAAGTGTTGGGTACCACCTGAAGTAAAATCATCTTTCTTTGCAAAACAGCGGTTATTCATCAATATTCTGGCTAACAATTGTCATAAATCTAGCCTTGATTTGCATATATGCATAATTACATATTAAAATGCGCGTCTCTGAGGTTTAGCCTTTCCAGCCATCTGAATGGGCTTTTCAAAATGTTAGTTTGGCGTGTTATGTGAATGTTTTTATGAAATGTTTATTTCCATGTTAATTTTAGAACTATGAAAACAGAAAAAATGCACCTTTCAGCCTCATGTTCATACCTTGTATCTGGATTACAAATTTGAGAGATAAAATGCTTTTAAAATGTTTTTTATTAAAGAAAATGCTATTGAAAATCTCAAAAAATAATCTTTCATGATCTGAATTTGCAATATTGCAGTGCATTGAGAGCAATTTTCTGACTTTTTTTTAAATGGAAATGTTTTTGAAAATCTCAAAAAATAATCTTTGAAGATCTGAATTTGCAATATTACAGTGAATTAACAAAGCAATTTATGTTTTCTATGATCTTGATATGTTTAAGTGAAGATCATTAAGGTTTTGAGGTAATTAATTAAAAGCTGGCATAGCAATCACCTTTATTCAAAATAACACATGCTATATATATACCAAGGCTTCATTGATTGTTGCTTACTTAATGTGGTTAATTTCATTTAAAATTTTAATAAAATATCCTGGTAAAATCAAAGTCAGATGATTATACTAAATTCAATTAGACTATCTGTGTTTTGAGGATTTGCAAGAAAACAACCCCCCCTTCCCCTTTTCTTTGTTATTCGATATTTTTGGATGTATTTAAGAAAAGCAATTCTCTCTTTTTAATTTTAACAAATTCTATCCTTCAATTTTTTTCTCTTACTGAAAAAAACAAATTTGCCTACCTACTCTTACTGAAAAATCGAGTTTTCTCTATATAACCTATTCTTACTGAAAAATCAAGTTTTCTCTATATAACCTATTCTTACTGAAAAATCAAGTTTCCCCTGTATAACCTATTCCCCATTCATATCTTTATTTATGGCATGTTCTATCAACATTATCATCTGGTGCCTTCAAACTAGTACCTTTTTTTTTTAAGTAGTATACTTTTTCTGTTCAATAAAATAACAAAATATAACCCTTATTTCAAAGTGTGGTAAAATTATTATTCTTAAATACACTTTTGAAAAACAGCGCTTTAGTTACTGTAAATTCAGAAATTATTGAGTGCATTTGTTATTGCGATTTTGTCATTTTAGACTTAAATGCAATTTTATTTTTTTACCATTTTGAGAAAAATCCTGTTGAACTCATATAAAATATATTTGAAAGTTTAAAATTTTGCTTTTACAACTCTGTCGCATTTTCAGCAATAATTTAACCCTCGCAATAATTTAACCCTCGCAATAATTTCTGAATTAACAGTAATTATAACTTTCCATTTCAACTTTGATCTTGTAGCTATAGTTTTTGATTTCAGTCATGGTCTTCTACTATCCTCTTCTTTTAAATAATCTGTTCTTTAAAATATGTTTTCAAATCCTTTATTTCTAGATTACTAAGTTGATCATCATACATTCTTCAACTCAACACAACACAACTTGTTCACTTAGAAACTAATAGTTACGAATATATCCATATTACAAAAGTTTTTTTTCAGATGAGTTTTGAATGTTGAAATACTTCAAGTAATCATTTTGTATCTTTCTTTTGAAAACTTTGATAGATTTGTAAACATTTCATATCTTTCTTTTCCAAACTTTCATAGACTTGTATAATATCTTTTCTCAACTTCCAACATGTTTTATAGATTCTATGTAGTTTTATTTATACATAGGTCTACAATGGAAATTTTTAAATCGTCTAAGTACACTGGCCGATCGTTTTTGTACAAAGCAACCTCAATGTGGACGACACAAACAATTTTCATTGCGATTATCTCCCTTGACAACACAAACAATTTATATTGTGGTTATCTCCCTTGTTCAAATCATTCTGAAAGACTTTTGGTGGTTTTGTTCGATATTTGTCATTAATTTGATAAACATATAGATCACGTCGGCCCACTGACCACAAATCTATGCCGTAATAAGTCTTCTGCAGTTGGCCGATCTTTAACGTTTTTCTTAAAAGTCAAGGACAGTAATAGTACACATTCTTTTGACGTGTTACTAGGGAGTTTATATTGAGGATGATCTTCTGTGGCGATTTTATAAATGGCTGCCATCGATTCATAATCTGCATAAGGAGGTCTTTGAGTTAACATTTCTACTATAGTACAACCTAAACTCCTGGAAAAATACAGAGATAATAGTGAAAATTGGTGTTACAAATAAAATAATAAAACATGCAAACCAAGAGTTTAAATGCCTTGCTTGCAAACTTTGTTTGGTTGTTTGCTCAGGCATTGTAATTAAAATTGACATCTAAATTCAATGGACAGGGGGAGTAGCAGTTTGTTTACTATATAAATCTTAATTACAATGGTTGAGCAAACATTGATACAAACAAAGCAAACAAGCCAAACAAATCTTTGACTTGCTAGCATTATTGTAAGAGCTGTAGATGTATGCACATAATAATGATAATTGGTATTAAATATAATGCCCATCAGAAAATTGCTGTGCCATGAGCGCATGATACACCTGTCACTTTTTCAGAGAATAAAGTTCCATAACTCCTTAATGGTGTATCACTAATTCATAATTCATGCAAATTGTTTATTGCCTTTTTGATTTTCATTAAAACTGTAGCCACTTATTGTCAATACTATCATATAGTCTTTTTTTATGTTGTTTAATTCTTTGGAGTGGTCGCACCATAGAAAGTTAGCCTTGAGACTTTTGACTATGAGAGGTTGTGTTTGATACAACTAGTTGTATAACCTAAACTAGGGGCCAGCTGAAGGACGCCTCCGGGTGTGAGAATTTCTCGTTGCATTGAAGACCTGTTGGTGACCTTCTGTTGTTGTCTGCTCTATGGTCGGGTTGTTGTCTCTTTGGCACATTCCCCATTTCCATTCTCTTTTTAAAAATATCTGGCACTTTTAATTTCAATTAGAATATTGTGTTTTTTCCCTAAGCTCTTGGTTATTTTTCATTGTTGGGTTGTTGAAAGAATCATTGATGAATGTCTAATATCTTTAATTCATTTTGTTACATGTAAAAAATCTTTTTCTTTGTGTTAGTTAGTGAAAAACACTGCTTACATTCATTTGACTGTCTTGTCCTTTTCTATAAAATATGGCTTCTTTTAAATACTCAAGTTTATTGGATAATTTGACATTTAGATTTTTAGGCATGTTCCCATAAAAATGAGAAAATAGTGTGCTGTGATTCATGAATTTTGTGTTTCCATTAAACTTTGTGTTCAAGAAAAATAATTTACCAAATGTCAGCTTTTCTGCCGTATCCCTCTCCATTGATAACTTCTGGAGCCATCCAGTATGGAGTACCTACAACAGTTTTAAGTCCTGCTATGCTACAAATTGTCTGTAAACGTTTAGAAGAACCAAAATCTCCTAATTTAACATTGCCTTCACTGTCACGTAAAATATTAGCAGCTAAAAAGAAAAACAGAATATCATTCTAATAACTGTCATGAAATTAATATAGCATAACAAAGCATTTCTATTTAAAACTTTCAAATTTGTTTATATCTTTTGTTGGTTTTTCTTTTTTGCAGAGTTTTGTGAGAGTTGTTTTTCTTCCTTTTTATAATAATTGGAAATGTTTTGTCTACACATTTATTCAAATATAAAGACAGGTGCTAAAATATATGAAGCACTAGAGGTATTCTTTTGAGAGCTGATTTTTTGTTTGCCTCTTTTTTTTTTCTTTTTAAATGGCAGATTTGTCCATCTTCAACTTCTATTCTTTTTATCATACCATAATATACTTTTTCAATAGTTTATTAAAAGTTCCTTAACATATGCACTAAACAAATCCAGCATCAGGAATGCATTACAATGACGTCTGTATATCTTTTCTTAATTACCTTTAATATCTCGATGAACAATAACATTTTTGTGAAGAAAGGCCAGCCCTTCTAACACTTGGCGAGTATATTTGCGACAAACCCCTTCGGTTAATGCCCCATATTTGTTAAGTAAATCTTTCAATGAACCCTGAAAACATAAAAATCCACTTAATATCCACATTACGAAAAAAAAGATGTAAATAAAATAAAAGCTAAACAATGTTCACTCTTTTACTCTACATGTGGCTTTTGCCTATAATACTATTTTTAAAGAAATGTATAGAAGTCTTTTTCAACATCTTTAAACATGCATATATGCAAAAGATAAAATCTTGATATATATATATGTGTGATTCATAATCTACAAAAACATTTGCCGAACATACAAAAAGTTCCTAATTAAGAGATTGTAATTAAGAAATTCTTGTTTGATGCTGTCATATTGGTTTTTCTGTTAGTTGTTTTTAAAATCATAATTGAGGACATTAGTTTTCTCATTAAAATTGTCTGGCCTTTAAAAGTCACTTTACAGTACACGTTTTGCCCATTGTTGAAGTAAGATAAATGGCCAATAGTTGAATACATTAACATCTTTTAATTTATGGTAGATTCCTGTCTCATTGGCATTATCTTATTTTCATATTGTCAATTTAGTAGGAACCACAATATTCCTTCCCAGTAATCACTTTCTCCTACTTGCGAGAGACTGAATTCCAAACACAATAAAAACTCTTTACAAATCCTTGATTTTGATTGGTACCCTGTAGAAAAGGTGACCAATGCTTATTCAGCTCAATTTTATCGATATATATAAATCCTGAGCTAATTCTGATTAGTTGATTGAAAATTTTTCATTGTCTATGCATTCAGGTGTTAATGAAGTAATCATAGATCAGCTGAATATAACGACTGAAATATCGAGTAAGTTTAGTGTCATCTAATGTTAATATCAATGTTTATCTATACTCACCCCAGATAAGTATTCCATGAATATAGATAAGCTAGTTTTACCCTGTTGACAACCAAAATAAGATACAATTCTCTCATGTTGGAAATTCCGTAATAATTGTATTTCATTTTCCAACGCTCGCACTTCCTAAAAATACAAACACACACTGTCATACTATAGATTCAATATCATCATTAGTTAGATACTAATTTACGTGGGAAGAGGTCAACCACAAATTCAAAGAGGGTGGTAAAGAGTTATTTTCATGCAACGTGTTTTGCCATTTTTATTTCACATGCAGCCGTGAAAAAGGTTCGTTATTCATCGTGTTTCGTGAAATCGGTAAAAAGATCAACGTGCAAGACATTTTTAATTGTTCGTTCATCGTGAAATGGCAATTTTATTTTCGCGTTCTTCCGTGCAGATACCCCCCTTTACGCCCCTCTTCAAATGTTCAACAAAATGCAATTTTTCTATAAACTTTGTATTCAGAGATTGGCAAAACCATGAAATGAAATATCCATGAAAATGTAAATATTCCTCAATCCACGGAAATTGATACCCACGAAAATGTAAATTTTACTCAATCCAAGGAAATTGATACCCACGAAAAAAATATATGAATCAACAGTATTTGAGGTTTATGATTTTATGGATGCAATTATCATTTGATTGGTCCTCTTGTTTTTTAAATGGGACTTTTAATTCAATTTGAACTTTCATAGGCTGCACTAAAATCTATTTCAACTACTAGTTCAAAGACCAAATTTCCATTAATTTTTCTTTTGCGTCAAAACAAAATTTTGCAAAAATATACAAGTCAAATTAAAATAGGACAAGTGACTACTAGTTTGTTAGGCACTGATCTGCTTAAAATCAGACTAGTGGCTAACGGTGCAGATTGGTTTCCATGAGCAGCAAAACAGGAACAAATTGTGGTGTAGGATCTACCAGCTCTTGCAGTAAACCTGAGATATATCCCCATTTTTTTCATTGGATTCATGTTGCTCAGTCTTTATTACTATTATGTAGTGTGATGTGGAATGTTGTTTGGGCTTAAATTAAAATATTGTTTGTTTGCCCTTTACCGACCGACCCTATCAATTCGTTCCGCCTGAAAATCTTTTATTTGTATTTACCAGCAAGATTTTATTTTATTTTATTTTTTCGTTCCTACAAAAAATCTTATATTTGTATTTCCCGCTCAAAACTTTTTTACCGGAATCCTCGGGTTTTATCTTTATCGTATAAGGTCTAGTACGTTTGGTATCACGTGAGCGTTTGACATGCACACTTGCATTTAGAGTTTCAAAGCATTTGTTTGAAATCGATGTTGAACGCTTTGAAACCATGATATGACGTACGTTAACTCTGTATCTTTATACTTGAAGAACAGGGTTCATTTACAAAAAAGTTTGTTTAATACAAAATAATCAACGTGTGTACAAACTATTTTGTGTAAACGGACGTTGTATTCTATGTAGGGATGGCCTTTTGTGATCCGTAGATCAGGATGATTATGTTAACAATGCCTTCGACCAGCATTGCTATATTATTTATATCTGACATGAACATGATGAACCAAAGGTTACAAAAGCCTGTGAAGTGGAGAATATTTGGCAGTAAAATCGCCCAAGTTTTCCATACAGATCATTTATAAATGCGATGTAAAATACGTGACAATTGAGTTTAATTCTTGTAGCATTTTTATTGGAAACATAGGCACACACGCAAATTTAAACACTAGGGACCTTTTCTACTAGTAATGTATGTCTGCCCGGACATATTTTACCAGGACAAAGTTATCTCTTACAGAAAACCTTTAGGTAGAGGTAAGCGTACAGTACAGAATATTAGTGCAAGTTAAAACTCTTCAAAGTTCCAGGCATATATAAACGTTGAAAATATGCGGCACAGCTCTATATTTTGATATTTGAAAACAAAATAGTAGTGCATATGAATTAACTTCACATTCTTCATGATATTTTTTTTCAAAACGTAGTCCCAGAAACTTATTAGCAAAAGCAAAACAGACAAAAATGACATTATGCAGATTTTGTATCTATAAAATAAAATATTATACCTACCTGCCTACCCATGAAAAAAAATATACCGAGCCAACTTATTTTTTCTGGGGAAAAAAATAAAATATTTTACCTACCTACCTACCCTGTTTCAAAACATAGGGTCGGAAAAGGGCAAACAAACAATATTTTAATTTAGGCCTTGTCGTCTAAGGATTTTTGATTTTTACCACTGAATTGTTGATTTTTTTAATTTATGATTTTTTATCGTCCCTTTGTTCGCTTAGTTTTTCAGCATATTAATCAAAACACAGAAACTAATGATACAGTAATTTGATTTGGTTTCCAGAACACCTTTCAATCAAAACAAGAAGGGAAATTTTCTTAATGTGCATTGTATTTAGGTCCCTTACATTTGTATTTGATGAACATTTCCATGGTGCTTTTATACCGACTCTAAATATGTTTGACAAAAAGACCCTGATGTTCAGTAGTTGTTGTTTGTTGATGTGGTTCATAAGTGTTTCTTGCTTCTTGTTTTAAA
Source organism: Mytilus galloprovincialis (assembly GCA_037788925.1). NCBI lineage: Eukaryota > Metazoa > Mollusca > Bivalvia > Mytilida > Mytilidae > Mytilus > Mytilus galloprovincialis. The sequence goes on along the minus strand of CM075343.1, from coordinate 63,076,660 downwards.
TGGATTAGACCTTTGGTTTTTCCATTTGAATGGTTTTACAATAGTCATTTTTGGGGCCCTTTATAGCTTACTGTTTAGTGTCAGCCAAGGTTCCGTTTTTAAGACCTTACTGTGACCTATAATGGTTTACTTCTAAAAATTGTTAAAAATGTAGAGAGTTGTCTCATTGGCATTCATACCACATCTTCTTACTTATCTATACTTACTTTAGAAGCTTCAGCATTCATGCTTGTAAGAGTGACTTGTTTAACTGCCAGTTCTCGACCTGTATCCCTGTCATAACAAAGGTATACTTCTCCAAAAGCTCCACTGCCTAACAGTTTACCCATCTGCCAGTTTACTGGAGCACGGGGAGCTGAAATAAATAATAAACGATTTTTGTTTTTAATATTCATTTCAAATTTTACTATTATATCTGTGTCTCAATATCACTGTATACATACTGAAGAAAATACTCCGAAAATTTGATTATCATTATTAGAGCTTTTATTAAGTCTTCTTTTCAACCACTTTCATTAGCAAAGATTTTTTTTTCTGTTTTAGTCTAAATATTTAATTTCTATTACATTTTTGAAAATAAAGCTATTGATGTATGATATTTTTAACATTGTTTCATAGAATTTCTTTATTAGCAAAATGCACTTATTTTAAAAGCTGCTCTAAGTAAAACACAAACATGTACTAAATCAACATTGACACACAATTTATATTTAGCAGGTGAAGAGCTCTTCCTTTTTGAAGGTATATTTAGTATAAGAGTGGTTTAAAAGTTTGCTTCCAAAGTTTGTTACAAGGTAAACTCAAGTGTTGCAGATAAATTGGACACTTCCTGACCACAATATTGGTAGTGTTGAAGTACAGAATACTGGGGTTAAGTAGAAAAAATATTAAACTGTTAATTCAGAGTAATTAAGAGATTTTTATTATTGCAAATAATGTGAGTTGAGTATTGCATTAATAACTCGCATTCTGATATCAGAAACATCTATCTGTATGCATATTTACCTAAAACCATAATCGTTAATCTCGCATTTGTGTTCATTGTTCAAAAATCAAAATAATTTCTGAATTTACAGTTTTTGGATGTTCTAGTTGCAATGCATAAACAAACATTGAACACACTTATTGTAAGCAGCTTTTTAAATTTAGATTAACTTGGAGTGCAAGTATATTCATGCGATTTAATTATCTAAAATTTTAATTTTTAAAAATCTGGAATTTTTAAAGAAAATATGTCACGGCCTAAACATCTGTATACGTTGAACATATGATTAAGATTAGAAGCTGTCTTGAAAATTAAGAATCTTTAATTATATCAAAAAGTGAGTCCCTTAATGTTAAATGACTACTACATGTATTAAATATATCACAAATAACCAAAAAACGACTAAAGAGTGACTTCAGTGAACAAAAAAACATCATTTGCATTCATGATAAAAACTGAATACAAAATGTTCCAAGTTAGGATTAAATTTTAAATGTCATGTGTTCATCCAACATACATGTGTGTACATATATATATGTGTGTCCAATACACATTATAGATAGGTAAACCAATAACTACACAGCACACAACATAATTACAATTAAATTAGAGTACATTTATAATGGGATAAATAATTATACATACGCTTGTCCGGTGTAAGACCTTAAACAATTGGCATCAAAATTTATAAAAAATTTGTTTTCATCAAAGTTTTTTCAGTTTCAGGCTACCATAACAAATTTCTCATTTGTTAATTTATCTTTCAATTTATTTCTTTTTTTATCTGACAAAAACATTGATAAATAAAAGAAAAAAAATTACTACACATACACACACACAATAACAAAAAGCAAGGAACAGCTGTTATTGCCTTTCTTCACCTCAAAGTCACATTGAGGTCTTAAACACCACAACTCTCACCTAACTGCAAGTTCAAGATCGCCCTTAGCACCTGATTAGAAAAAAAGTTTTTCTAAATTTCAATCCCACTACATCTTCATTGAAAAAAACCTGTATGGTATACTAAAATAAATGGAAAATGTGTCAATGGGACACAGATGATGCCCTCCACACCCCCCCCCCCCCCCCCCCCCCCTTTTGCATATAACTGTATAAAAGGAACCACCCTAGATTTTGATGATCAATGCTTTTAAATATTTAGGAAACATATGGTAGCCCTCCCCTTCCCCCTTTAGCCTGGGTTGGGACCATTTGAAAAAAAATGGGTATCTACCCTATTCTAGTCCTATAAAGCCAGTTTAATGTATTCAGCCAAAAATTAATTACTGCTTGGAAACAGAGTTCTTTTAATCGTTTTTTTTTTTTCATGAGAGCCGTAGTGTAGTGGTTAGTGCATCAGACTACTATCACAAAGGTTCCTGGTTCGATTCTTGTCTGGGATGAAAATTTCAGGGACTGAAGTTTCGGCTCTCCCTATACACCATTTGCGAGTATGGTCATGAGGAAACAATGATAGTCCGTTGGAAGTGGACGATAAATGGCTGGCCGGTGTTAAGAGAAAGCCATATCTCTTGCACGTTAAAGACACCCTTGTAGATTTCGAAAAAAAGAGCAGGCTAATGCCGCTACAAGGCAGCACATGCACTCGCAAAAGTGGAAAGGGATTATTATAAGTTGCAAAACTTGTTTCCCAATCCACTATAAATAAATATGTTTATATCTTTGTAATTAGTACCTATAGTCATGATAGGTGATCAATCTCCTTTTGTAGGACCTTTAATTGTGATAAGATTAATCACAAAATTGTCTGGATGAACAGTCTATTATGATGCTTAATTTTCCAAAAAAAATCAACCAGGTCATTGTTAAAAACCATGAAAATCATTGCAAATATATTTTTAAAATACGAAAACGTTTTACAATTTTTGTTTTACTTACATTTAGAGAAGGCTAAATCAGATACAGGATTGAACACAGGGCTATCTATATCACTATTTCTCTTCAAACTGAGTCGGCCCTCTGGTGAATCCATGTCTGGATCAGGAGGGAATCCACTGCTGCTACTACTATTGCTGAGAGCTCCAGAACTCCCACGGGATAAAAGTGTGCTCCCTAACTCTGGCCGTCTCTGTACTATATTACTGGCACGTGGGAATGTTCTGTGGCCTTCAATGTCATGAGTGTTATGTGTATTTACATTGTAATTCCGTGGAAACGTATCAAACCATACTTTGCCATCTGAAAAAAAACATTGTAAAAGATTATTATATGTCTTGTGCAATATGAAATGTAATGGCACTTCTGATTGGACAATGTTAGAGATCAGTTCATTGGCAATAATTTGCAAAATAGAAGACGACATCTCCCTGTTTATTTAAAATGTTTTATTTTGAATAATTTACTCCACTCAACCTTTCTAATATAATAATTTAGGATTTGACTGTAGTTCCTCAAAATAGCAGCATTGTTATTTTAATTTGGGCCGAAGATTCAAATGAAATGCTGAAAATATTCAAAAATTCACTGACGAGAATAAAATTCATGACCAATATCTCTTTTATGTTAATTTTTCTGTTGACTGTTTCTCTCTATTTTCTTAAGTTTTTGTCAAAAACACAAAAAGAGTCGTCTATCTGGTCTACAATCCTGTTAATCATTGATTGCTTTTTTTCTGCTTTTTAGTGTATGTTACTAAATTACTCCGGATACTTCCAAAATATATTAGTAAGAAAAGTCTACTGGGTCAATAAGTCTAATTTTGACAAAATTGTTAGTAGACACTGTGTAGGAGTAATTGTCCTTACACTAGTACTCTCACTTTATGAATACTATTGCTACAAACATTTTCTCAAAATTTTTGTGCTATTTTCACATTTCCTGACCGGTGTGAGAAAAATATTACACCTCACTAGTGAAAATCTGTTCTCAGCAAATGACTGGTTGAAATTTAATTGTGACGTTAAATTTTCTTGTTTTCTTCAAAATTTTCTTACTGTGACGTCATGAAAAATAGGCGACCTTGTCTGATGACGTCACATCGAAAGTACACAACTTTCCTCAAATCTTTGAAAAGGAAGGATAACAATCATTTGAGAAACAGATTCCAGCACTATAACTCGTGTATTACGATATTTCTCTACTCTCGACAGTTAAATTTTAATTATTTAAAAAGCTAAGCAAGCCTCACGCTTTAAATATTAAAATTTAACTGTCTCCAGTGGAGAAATATTGTAATACACATGATGCAGTTATGGAATCTATATGTACAACATACCCCCTGTTTCATCTTTGGATGATGCATCAGTTAATACACTTCTCCGTGAACCAGCTCTTATTCTAAATGGGTAGGTATCACCACTGTAAAATAAAATTGATTATGTATGAATGATATTATTTTATAAATTTTCCACTAAATGTCAGTTATACACTTTTAGAATATATCTCCATATAACAAAACAAAATTTACACTTTTTTCTTTATCTGATATTGAAAAAACGAACTGTTACAACAATGGTGAAATAAAATGGAAATTCTCTTCTTTAAAAAAAAACCTGACTGAAACCAAAATCAAATCAAGCAACTGACAATTCATTTAGCCATCCATACAAGTTGGCAACCTCAACTAATAGTAAGTATATTTCTGGAGATGTGTTGCCAAATCAAATTCAAATTGCATTTGTTTGCACTTGTCTGCACAAGTTTGGAACCTGACTTTCAATTGTTGTCGTTTGTTGATGTCACAGTGGTTCATCAGTGATTCTCGTTTTTTTTGGGTTAGATTGTCGTTTGAATGGTTTTACACTAGTTATTTTTCAGTGCCCTCAATAGCTTGCAGTTCAGTGTGAGCCAGGGCTCCTGGTTGTAGACCATACTTTGACCTATAGTGGTTTACCATTACTATTTGTGACTTGGATGAGCGTTGTCTCATTGGCACTCATATCACATCTTCTTATATCTAAGTTAATGTTATTATGTTGCTAGAAATACTCATGATACTCGGCACATGGCCTTTTGCCAGGTCATCAAACATTATACTCAGTATACAAAATTGTGCTAAAACATGACATCCAGTATGCTATTGGTTGATTCTGGAGTCCAGAGTACATTAATAGTTCTAACTATAAGCCTTTAACTTATCCAATATTTTCTTAAATTTTGTTAATGATAATTTTTAAACTACACGGCTGTTTAAATATACTGTAGAAGCAGTAAATTACCATGATTAAAATTATTTCTTTTGAATTAATAGATGCAGTTTTCAGTTTGAGAAAGTAACATTCAAAATAATTCAATTTTCACTTAGCTTAAATTTTGTGGATAAAATCTAAAGTCAATTTAGTAGATATACTTATTACTTACTGACTACTGGCATAACTTCCACTGTCCAGTGACGAGATACTACCAGTCATTTTCCCTGATCCTTCTGGACTATGATAGACACCCTACAAAAATCATCAATTAAAATTTCAATTATTGGTTTATAGTATTAATTGTACTGTAACATTCTTGAGTCATTTATGAGTGAGAAAAATTTAATCATTGATAAAAACATTGGGATAAAGATATCGATCTCTGGTTTGACTGACATGGACAAATATTAGGATTGTTGGCACAATAACTGTAATCCTCTTTTTTGGATTTTCCCCATTTCAACTGAGTGAAAACAAACCATTGCATGGTATAAACAATGTTGTCATTTCACATTTCTTGCATCAGGTTTTTTTTAGTTTAAAAAACGTCAGTGTTTATTTGTGTCAAAGATTTTCTTCATAACATACATGCAGCAGACTGTTATCCTCCTAAATACTAATAACTTCACTAAGAGCAACCTTTGGCAGGTAAAATCCAGTTTTGACCCTTAAATGCACAACTGCCAAAATTTCTGACCTTATTAATACCAAGAGCTATCTTAAAGCTACCCTAGGAGGCTAAACAGCTTGAGCCTCATATGCAACACTGCCAAAATCTCTGAATCGATCAATACCAATTGAGTGCTATCTTACCTCATCCCCATCCTCAGGAATGAACTCTCCCTCACTGTTAACAGAGCTACGTGAAACACTATGGGATATTCCATGTGGCAGGTGTCCAGGGGGTGGGCTAGGTGATTCTCGGTAGTCAGAATGTTTGGAAGACTAAAAAACAGATAAAAAATAATATATCATTTTTTTTAACAATAAGCATATATCAAAAATTGTAAATTTAAAAAAAAATGTCCATAATACAAGAAAGGTAAAATTAACACAACCAAATTGATTTATGTTTGGTGGTTACAAGCATTATGTGTAGCTTGAGTCAAGGTAAAGTTAAAAGCGCAGAAATGACATTTTTAACAATTTTTCTATTTCTAGAGATGTCAATATTGGAGAATGGTAAAAGTGATGCCACTCAAATTCTATCTTGATCTTTTTTTATGGTAATTTACATTGCAGCATAACATTTAAATGGCAAAGTAAAGTTAGAGTTTGGAAAAGGCAAATTCAACATTTTTTTCCAATTTCAAGATTTACATACAGATAGAGGGGCAAGGTCTTACATTATTACTAGCTGTTGCCAGCTGAGAAGACATAGTAAAATTATACATTACTCAAAACAATTATATTTACAATTTAATACCAAAATCTGAAATGGGACTGCATTGTCAATTTTTGCAACTCTACAGTTGCTGGCTTGTTGAATATTTTAGATAAATATCTGAAATTGGAATAGAAGTCTTCACATAGATTTTCAAACAGTATAAATTTGGGACTATATTTAATTACAAATTCCTTCTAACAATGGGCATGATTCTAACCACCTAAAATGTTGCTGTTTGTTATATTTATTCAAATGAGATAATTAATGGCATATTAACACTGCCTGTACTAACCATTGTACCAAATCCACTCTCACTAGTCGAGTCTTTTGACTGATGTTTTCTGACATTAGTATAACCACAGCCAGCGGGAGGAGACAGGAATAGCCGAAGACTTGTAATTTTCTCATTCTTGTCCACTAGATCAATGGCTGCATCTAATTCTTTTTGATTTGTGATTGGTATGTGTACCTTCAAATGAAGAAAAAGCTTATATTACATATTACCAAAACATAATGGAAATACTTATGGACTATCATTGATCATCGCCACGAGATTGGTTTTCTTGCTTGAGCCCGAACGGCAAAAATGTGAGAAAAGCAATCGAGTTAAGATGACCAATGATAATCTGTTTATTGCTATTTTACCTATGACGACGTTGTCAATTTCATTAGCAACACCACATAACCCCTTAATTTCTTGCAATAATTTTCATCTCACATGTCCCCTTAATTTCTTGCAATAATTTTCATCTCACATGTCCCCTTAATTTCTTGCAATAATTTTCATCTCAAGCGAGGAGCATGATATGAAAAATTATCAGCAAAAAAGATCAACGGAAAAATGCACAAAATAGCGATAATAACATATATATGCAACAGTCTATAACTAGTAAAGATATTTCTATTGATATTTTATAGTCTCTCTATATATGTTGTAATGTAATGTTGTTTCAGGTTAGGGTGAAAGTTGGTTCCTCTTAAAACAATCAAACCTGCTGCACTTGTTCGCACCTGTCGTAAGTCAGAAACCTGTAGTTCAGTGGTTGCTGCTTGTTAATGTGGTTCATGAGTGTTTCTTGTTTTTTATATAGATAAGATTGTTGGTTTTTACTGTTTGAATTGATTTACAATAGTCATTTTGGAGACCTTTTATAGCTCGCTGTTCATTGTGTGCAAAGGCTCAAAGGCCCTTATAATTTTGACCTAATATGGTTTACTTTTTACAAATTGTGACATGGATGGAGAGTTGTCTTATTGGCACCTTTACCATGTATACCACATCCTCTTATTTCTATATCATGTATATTTTGAAAATATTAACTTGCATATTAGAAAAGAGTCAGGCTACAAGACAGATCATTTTAAGTCAATTCCTGTTGTTTCCAATAAGCATTGTGAAATCAACCAAGAAAAGAAACATACCAATTAAGGGAGATAACCTGTGTAAAGGGAGATAACTTTGGAAAAGGGAATTAACTCTTTTTATCAATAAATGTGTTCATATTTCTATAAATGTTTCTTGAAAAAAATCACCTCTCCATTTGCCTGTGTGAAGAATATCATTAAATCCATAGTATACATCTCTGATACTTTCATTCTCAGGTGGCTGTACGTCAATGGTCTGTGTATGTTGATACTCCTGAAAAACAAAATGTATCAGTCATGAAAACTAATTCAAAATCATTAAAAACAAAATGTAGCAGTCATGAAAACTAATTCAAAATCATTAAAAACAAAATGTAGCAGTCATGACAACTAATTCAAAATCATTAAAAACAAAATGTAGCTGTCATGACAACTAATTCAAAATCATTAAAAACAAAATGTAGCTGTCATGACAACTAATTCAAAATCATTAAAAACAAAATGTAGCAGTCATGACAACTAATTCAAAATCATTAAAAACAAAATGTAGCTGTCATGACAACTAATTCAAAATCATTAAAAACAACATGTAGCAGTCATGACAACTAATTCAAAATCATTAAAAACAAAATGTAGCTGTCATGACAACTAATTCAAAATCATTAAAAACAAAATGTAGCTGTCATGACAACTAATTCAAAATCATTAAAAACAAAATGTAGCTGTCATGACAACTAATTCAAAATCATTAAAAACAAAATGTAGCAGTCATGACAACTAATTCAAAATCATTAAAAACAAAATGTAGTAGTCATGACAACTAATTCAAAATCATTAAAAACAACATGTAGCAGTCATGACAACTAATTCAAAATCATTAAAAACAAAATGTAGCTGTCATGACAACTAATTCAAAATCATTAAAAACAAAATGTAGCTGTCATGACAACTAATTCAAAATCATTAAAAACAAAATGTAGCTGTCATGACAACTAATTCAAAATCATTAAAAACAAAATGTAGCTGTCATGACAACTAATTCAAAATCATTAAAAACAAAATGTAGCTGTCATGACAACTAATTCAAAATCATTAAAAACAACATGTAGCAGTCACGAAAACTCCTGAAAAACAAAATGTATCAGCCATGAAAACTAATTCAACATCATTGAAGGGAAGAATCAAGTAAAGTTTGACATATCAACATATTATCATTATTATTATTGTTGGTTGCTTTACGTCACATTAGCACACAATATCAACATATTAAACACGCCAGTAGATCGTTTCTGTGGTACTTTTAAAGATTTTATTTTGTTGGGAGATTGCTTTCTCAATAATGCAAGCAAACCTGCATACTTCTAGCATGTATTTGTATTTTTTTGTATGCAATTATTATAAAGTATAACATAACAAAAAAACAAAAAAAAAATCAAAGGAAAATTCATATCATATAAATAAATTAAAGTCTCTTATCAAAAGGCAAAATCAAATTCATTAACACAACATCAAACAAATGGATAACACCAATCATAAAACCTGGTTTTATAGCTAGCTAAACCTCTCACCTGTATGACAGTCACATTCCATGATATTGACAATAATTATGTGTGAACAAAACAAAAAGACACAATAGGTGATCAAAATAGAATGTGTCTGAGAACACGAATGCCCACCCCCACCCCCACCCCCACCCCCCTACTCAGGTTTTGTAACAGAAATGGGACAGATGGAAAAAAAGAAAGGCAGAAGGACAGACAAACAGATGGTCAAGGTTTACACTTGTTCAATGCCCCTGTCGCCCACGAGGTAGAGCAGTCAACATTGTGTAATGATCCTACTAAACTATATAGAAGGAATGATGGGTGAAATTTTCAACAATGGTTACATGACTTTTCCTACTCCATTACTTCTTCTTAAACTCTTTTCAGGAATTTTTTGAACAAAAAAAAGTGATTTTATAGATATTTGATTTTGAAGTTTTGCCAAAGTCTGCATACATGCCATATGGTCACTATACTGGGACATTTGATTGTTTGAGTTTTTTTCACAGACTACTCCAACTTGTCTCCAAGTAGTCAAACATTTCAAATAAATCTAATAAATCTTGTTTATATTGACCCTAAAATAAAGGTCACTAAATGACCTTTAGATGTATCTTATACAAAAATAAATATAATATCATAAGTTCACATAATTTTCTCCAAGTTCAAAGTCCAACATCTAGGTCTCTTTTTCACATTTCATTAGAAACCTTTTTCTGATCAACACCGGATTAAGTAAATTTTAACCTTTTCAATCTCAGTATAAATTACGTTTCGATCCTATTTTAATCTCAGCAGCTTTTCAAACCCATCCATCCATAACATTCGTTCTTACATAAAGGACTGAGCACTAACTTTACAATTAATTGTCGAAGATTTTTATCTATTTCGATCACGTAATTTGATTTAAAACTTAAAATTTTACTTCATTTTCTCACTGTTTGAAATTGAATGCACTTTTGCTTGTACTCAACAAATTGCTCAAGGTTAAAAATCAGCTGTTAATTTATTTCAAAATCTTATATATTTTGTAATACAGTACACCTTTACATTAAGTCAAGGACAAACACTGTTATTCCCATGATATAACAAGATGCTGTTTCTTAGGGGAAAAGGGGGGATACATGTGGCTCAAGCTTAAATCAGATGCTATTTTCATTTAAAATCATGTTATACAGTACACCTCTACACATTAACTTAGGGTAAAACACTGAGATCTCACGATATAACAGGCTGTTTTTTCTTTTTCTTTTTAAAAGGGGTTGGAAAGGGGGGGGGGGAAGGTGTTGCTAAAGGTTAAATCAGATTTTCATTCAAAATTGTGTAATACAGTAAACCTTCATATTAAGTTAAGGATAAACACTGCAAATTCCATGATATAACAGGCTGCTTTATTATTTTTATTTTTTAGGGGAAAAAGGGGGTAGGGGTGGAGAGGGGTTGTTGCTAAAGGTTAATTTCAGATGTTTTTTTATTTATTTTAAGACATGTAATACATTGCTAGTACACCTTTACATTAAGTCTAGGTAAACAATGTAATCCCATAATGTATAATATGCTTCTCTTTTTTTTCCCCTTTTTTGAGGGGTACTTAAGGAGGGGAATCTGTAAGATGAAAGTCAGGATTAAACACTTAATTTGATCCCATGATATAACAAACTTCCTTTTTGTTTAGGGAGGTGGGGAGGGAGCAGTCAGCACCAATTCATTTTCTGACTACTAGGCAAAGACACATATTCTGACATTTTTGCTATGTGTCTAAAGGGAGTATTTCAAAATCTTATTAGTCTGAATAAAATTTTATTATTCTAGGGTATTGGACTTAGACTTAAGTAGCTATCAGTGTCCCGGGAAAGGGGTTTAAAGGAGGAGAAAGATGTTGAGATATAGCTTATCCAGTCTTTTAAGAGGGGTATCTAGAGGTCAACATATAGATATCGCAGATCAAACTTCTTCGTTTATAGTGTATTAATGTACGTTTTTTGATTGAGTTAAGCCTGCCAATTGATATTTTACCGTGTGTTTTTCTATGTTGTGATGTTATGCTATTGTTTCAGAAAAGGGAGGTTTGGATCCATTAAAACGTTTAATCCCGCTGCAAATGTTTGCACCTGTCCTAAGTCAGGAATCTGATGTACAGTAGTTGTCGTTCGTTTATTTAATTTATATGTGTTTCTTGTTTCTCGTTTTATTATTTTATATAGATTAGACCGTTGATTTTCCAGTTTGAATGGTTTTACACTAGTAATTTTGGGGCCCTTTATAGCTTGTTGTTCGGTGTGAGCCAAGGCTCCGTGTTGAAGGCCGGCTTTTTTTTAAATTGTTATTTGGCTGGAGAGTCGTCTCATTGGCACTCACACCACATCTTCCTATATCTATATATGGTCTAAGACTATCAATTAATACATGTTATATAAATCCTGTTTTAGGTCATCCCATCTATAACAAAATATTTAACCATTGTTATTATAGAGACCATTTAAAATAGCTGTCAACCTAAAACTTTAATATCTTGAGAAAACAGACAGACAATCCCCTTACAGAACCTCACTAATACAATTAAGCCTTGTTCTTTTACAAAAACAGTTTTATATAACAAATTGCATTTCTATTTCTTTGTGACGCTTGCACCAAATACACTCTATATTTGATAAGAACCAATTTGTCCTGTTTATATATACATAAAACCACAATCGACTGCATCAATGATATTACACTGGTAAAAATGGCAATCAATACTTGAAAGACTTTTTATTCAAACTGCAATAATTTTTTTATGTAAAGGCATTTAAAACTTTACCGAAATGTTTACAATTTTCAGAATTTAAAACTTTTTGATTGACTTTTAAATTCATAAATAATTTAATTTCCAATAGATTTGTTGGGCAATAAAATTTGTGTTTTCAAATTTCTATTTGATAAAGAAAATTACCAAGGAGTAACTTATGCAAGTTATTTCAGTTCAAAGCTATGTGTGTTAGACTTATATAATAAACTGAAGAAATAACTATTTTTTTTTCTTTTTCATTTGGAAGTTAAGAGAGTCATGCAGTCTTTTTAATGAAGAATTATGGCTATTTCTTTTTCTTTTTGATTTGGATGTTCACAGATTTCACCCTAATATTAAGATACCTAATTTATATTCTTTTTCCCAACTTATAAAATTCTGAAGTTGCTACTTAAAGCTGTTTAAAAGTACACAAATATTAGTTTTCTGGCTTCAATACCCCAGACAACATGGCCCAAGTAAACAAAAGGAAGCACAAACGATAGTAAATCTATTTTTGTCATCATTTTCAAGACATACTTATCATAAGTATACAAATATCAAAATAAAATGTCCTGTTAGTCAATCAATCCTGCCACCCACACACTTTATATGACATTTTTATTTACGTCTGCAGTGTGCAGTCACTCAGCAGACAACACGCAAGGTCAAGGTCGTTACAAAATGGAGAATATGATCCTTTCTATAGCAAACTAACTGAATTCTTCTTCTTTCTAAAAATATTTGACAAAGAAAAATAGAAATAGTGAAGATAATACAGATTTTAGCACTCCATCGAATGTGATACAATATTTCTCCACAGAAAACAGTAAAATTTAACTGCTGAGAGAAGAAAAATCCTTTTGCACAAGATTTGGTGGTGGAAACTGACTTTTTTCAATGATTGATAACAAAACATAAAAACTAACATATATTCCTTAGAGAAATGATTCATGTGGATAAAGACCGTTTATATATTTTATAATGAATTGCTCCTATGGTTGACCCGAGGACAAATAATCCCACTAGACAAATGTATATTTTATGATGTATTTTCCATCTTAAATACGACTTAAAAATAACAAAACAGCAAATTAATAGATCATTTGTTAAAGCTTAAAAAAAACATGAATAAAAGGAGATGGATAGCATGTGTTAATTCAAGACAGAAACACAACAACAAAATTAAAACAATCTGCATAGAGGACAACATGAACAAAATGGAAGAAAATATCTAATTAGTGGCACTAAAATTAGAAAGATCATATCATAGGGAACATGTGTACTAAGTTTCAAGTTGATTGGACTTCAACTTCATTAAAAACTACCTCAACCAAAAACTTTAACCTGAGAAGGGCGAATGGACAAACAAATATAATACACTGAAAAAATTACTGATTTTTTTTTTCGTTTTCATTTGGAAGTTAAGAGAGTCATGCAGTCTTTTTAATGAAGAATAATGGCTATTTCTTCACACGTTAAAAAACTTTAACCTGAGAAGGACGAATGGACTAACAAACAAACAGACGGACCAAAGAATGGATGCACAGACCAGAAAACATAATGCAGAAAAATGTGGCATAAAAACGCAATACCCAAAAGTCAGTGTAACCATTTTTCATGTTAAAAAATGTACCGACTTATGACTGGAGTTATGACTGGAGTTTTTAATTTTTTCAACTCTGGAAGAACAACCTGGTACTTTAATTTGTCAAGAAACAGAATTTAACAGAAGCATAAACATGATAAAGAACAAGTATACCATCATTGCACAATTATACATAAAAATTTTCGTTGATTTTTTTGAAAATTAGAAAACATAAAACAATTATTTTCTTCTCTACATTGCAATGATTGCAAGCTTGTTTTTATCTTTCGTTCAGTTGCTCTTACTTGGCTTAAAGTATACCCTCATGAAAAAAAGGTGTCTGCATTCTGTCTGACAAGTATTCCTAATTTTTCTTAATTTTTTCTGAATAATGTCTGAATGGCTAAAATAATGTACATTTACGCAAATGTCTGAATTTTTACTGGATTTCAGACTTTTAAGGAACAATTCAGAATTTTCACATGAACATTCAGACAAAAATCAGAATAGCATTCAGACAAAAATCAGAATCATGTTAGAATAAATAAAGGCATTATTCAGAACTAATTCAGAAAAATCTGAATTTAATCAGAAAGATTAAGAAATAATCAGACACAATCAGGGCTAAGTACAAAATGTCCTACAGTATGCAGAGTAGGTTTTACCTGTCAAAAACCTATTAACATGTACTTGCTAGTCAAAAAAAGGCAATATGAAAATAGTCTATTCAATATGCATGATATGTTAAACTGTACATCAAAACAGAATCTATAAAAAGCATATTTTTTGTTAAGCTTCTCAAAGTGAAAATGTCCTACACCAGAATAGGTAACCTGTCAAAAAGTTAAATACATGTATTCAATATAAGCAATAGTCAAAAGATGGCAATATGAAAATAGTCTATTCAATAAGTCAAGCTGTACATAAAAAAAAAATCTATAAAAAGCATATATTTAAATTTTTTTTTAAGCTTCTTTCTTAAAATGTTTGAACTGAAAATGTCCAACATCCGAGTCGAAAAGTTAAATACATGTACTCTATACATGCCATAGTCAAAAGATGGCAATATGAAATAGTCTATTCAATATCTCAAGCTGTACATCAAACAAAATCTATAAAAACCATATTTAATTTTTTTTAAGTTTCTTTCGCGAAATGTTTGAAGTGAAAAGACCGATTTAAAATACATGAGGTGTTTACATGCATTAATGATCCATCATTTGATGCATTCTCAATAAACATTATTTAAATCCCGTAAAATTTTCTTCATGATTAAGTATCCCACTAAAAGGTTTACTAAGGAGCTGATATTACATACTTTGTAAAAAATGATAAGTAAATATTTACAGTATCGCTAGCCTGCATAATTTTACCTACTTTTTACCAGACGCTTTATTTATCATGCGATCTTCACCCATTTTTTAAAGTACATTTTATTTTCTTTAAATTTTTTGTTCTTCTCTCGTCAGATAAACAAAATAACACCTGAGGAGATTACATTTGATAATTTTTAAAAATGAATTATAATTGGTGATGTTTGTTTTTAAAATTAAATTTTACATTTTTCAGGTCTAGGTCTAAGTGCATTTTTGTCCATAGACATTTTCCAAAATTGTAAAACAGAATATGATAATCTTCATTATAAAGAGTATGATTAAATATTATTAAGAAGAAGTATCAAGCAGAGATCAAATGATTGGAAACGGGGGGGGGGTTGTCGTCACAATTCACAAGTTGATTTTTTTGTCAATCACAGTTCACAGAAGATAAATTTCCATGATCACGGATCACCGAAAATATAAAAAAAAAATCTGTAGAAAAATGGATCAGGATATCGAAAAATGTGCCGATCACGTAGAACGAAAATAACCCATCAGGCCCATCAATGATGTAGAAATATTATTAACAATGATTAAGCAACTATAGGTAATTATATCAGCCTCCTTTATCAGTTGACAAAATGATTATATATATATATCATGCTCTTCAACTTTGTACTTGTTTGGCTTTATAAATATTTTGATCTGAGCATCACTGATGAGTCTTATGTAGATGAAGCATGTGTCTAGCGTATTAAACTATAATCCTGGTACCTTTAATGCCACTAAAATAGTGCCACTTTTAGGCTTTTTGGTGGTAGTCAGTTTTATGGGTTGAGGAAGTGGGAGGGAGTGCCATTAAGAGAAAACCACCGACATGATTACTGTATAATACATGACAAAACTTTCAATTTCAAAATCAAACTTTTGGACTGATATTAAAATTATTTTCATATGAATTATTTTAAATTTCTGAATCAATTAACTGGTCAGATATAGTCCCTATCATTCCTTATAATTATGTGTTGAAAAAAAAACACCTATTTTATATCTGACATACATGTATCTAAATGAATATTCATTAGCGATTATCGTATAATTAATATTCGTAAGTTATCAATGAAATCATCAATCATACGCGGAACATGTTTTACGTTCGAAAAAAAATCCAGTTATCAATCATACATAAATTTACTTAAAAATAAATAAATTGTTCAATTGTACAGTTTTTTCTTCTACTTGTTTTTTAACTCACGACCACCCACCCATCCACTTTTGAAACTAATAACATCCTTGACTAGTTACTATCATAAGTATCATACCGCTAGAGCAGGGATGTGTTACTCATACATATATAGATATAATAATAAGTAAAAAGAGATGACTTATGACCAAATAACATATAACAACTAGGGACCCAATAAGGCATATTTTTGCAGAGTGTAGCCTACCATCTATTTGTGAATAAGAGATGACTAATGACCAAAAGGAATATCATAAACCTACTGCAGACCCAATAAGGTATATTTTTGCAGAGTGTAGCAATAAAATAAACCAACTACAGACCCAATAAGGTATATTTTTGCAGAGTGTAGCTTACTATCTATTTGTGATGTTTTATTCTCTATTTTTTCTGATCAAATGTCCCATCAGTTCTTTTAAAGATACAACGTTAGTCAGAGGTATATTTTTGACAATTCTATCTTCAGTGCCAAATTAATTAGTGAAGAAAAAGACCAAACTCAACACCATACATGCCATATCAATATATTTCTTTAGACTTAGTCAATCAATGAAACACCTTGCAATTACTTTGACAAAGCTACATCTGTACCAGTAAAGCCAAACTCTCTAAAGTATTTTAGATAATTTATTTTTCTGAAGTTGATAATGTCATAGATTTGAATACCCCACCAACTGTCCCCGGCACTCAATCCAAACAGTTTACCACCCTTTTTGGCAAACAATTGTTTATTAGTAAATATCCCTAATTTTTTACTCTTGGCCTTTATCATTTTTCAGCAGTCCAAATATATCTGTTTCCTGTTATACAACATTTACTTAAGTTGATTATCTCCCTTCTTAACATTTTATTTGTATGCAAACTGCATATTTCACTTTAGATTAACATTATTAAGTGCACATTCCTAAAATAATGTAAACAAACTTTTCCGGATCTGAAGAAATATTTAAATGTTTCAATGCATTAATTTTGTTTGTCGTCGATTTTCTTTCCGTTATTATATAATAAACAGCCACCACAACTGTACAAATCCGAATTTCCCAGTCTGGTCTAAGTCTGTGTTATCAAATTTCTAATCCTTCAGCAAACTTTTCATATCCACTTTTGCATTCAACTAACCAGTGTGTCAAAATTCCTCAAAAGAAAAGAAAAACCTGAATTCTTTGGATTCATTTATTGTTAAATTTACCAACATGACTTTTGTGCATGGAAGAATATTGAATCTCCGTGAATTTTTGCCTAGATAGATTTGCCGAGGTTTTCATTTAAGGAAATTGAAAATTTGTACTGTGTTGAACTTTAAAATATGTGGTTTAACTGTACCCATGAAATCTTCAAAAATTGGTATCCCACGAACAATAACGAATCCGAAGAATATAAAAAAGTCCCGTTATATATAGGTCAGAAGCTTAAGCAAACAAGAAATAGTTTTCAAGGCTTAAATCAGCATGAATAGGTTACCACAGCGAAAGTAGTTGTGTAATATTTGATCTCTTAATTCACATAGACTTATGAATTTTCGCAGCTATGTTTAAAAAAAACAAGCATTTTATAAGACTGTTGTAAATTTATTGTATATAAATGACCATTAAAAAAAATGTCTGTCTTAATTTTTGAAATATAAGCCATTGAAAATTTGGCAGGAAATGATTCTTTCTAGACTTTATTTACATTCATGACATTAGGATTTTTTTCTTTCAAAAAAACAAGGAACAAAACAAGAATGTGTCCACAGTACACGGATGCCCCACTCACACTATCATTTTCTATGTTTAAAGGACTGTGAAATTGGAATAAATTCTCTAATTTGGCATTAAAATTAGAATGATCTTATCAAAGGGAACATGTATACTAAGTTTCAAGTTGATTGGACTTCTACTTTATCAAAAACTACCTTGACCAAAAACTTTAACCTGAAATTTGCACTATCATTTTCTATGTTCAGTGAACCGTAAAATTGGGGTCAAAACTCTAATTTGGCATTTAAATTAGAAAGATCATATCATAGGGCACATGTATACTAAGTTTCAAGTTGATTGGACTTCAACTTCATCAAAAACTACCTTGACCAAAAACTTTAACCTGAAGCCAAAAACTTTAACCTGAAATTTGCACTATCATTTTCTATGTTCAGTGAACCGTAAAATTGGGGTCAAAACTCTAATTTGGCATTTAAATTAGAAAGATCATATCATAGGGCACATGTATACTAAGTTTCAAGTTGATTGGACTTCAACTTCATCAAAAACTACCTTGACCAAAAACTTTAACCTGAAATTTGCATTATCATTTTCTATGTTCAGTGAACCGTAAAATTGGGGTCAAAACTCTAATTTGGCATTTAAATTAGAAAGATCATATCATAGGGCACATGTATACTAAGTTTCAAGTTGATTGGACTTCAACTTCATCAAAAACTACCTTGACCAAAAACTTTAACCTGAAGCCAAAAACTTTAACCTGAAATTTGCACTATCATTTTCTATGTTCAGTGGACCGTGAAAATGGGGTTAAATCTCTAATTTGGAATTAAAATTAGAAAGATCATATCATACAGAACATATATACTAAGTTTCAAGTTGATTAGACTCCAACTTCATCAAAAACTACCTCGACCAAAAACTTTAACCTGAAGCGGGACAGACGGACGAACGGACGAACGAACAGACGGACGAACGGACGCACAGACCAGAAAACATAATGCCCATAAATGGGGCATAAAAACAAAGAATTTTCAAAGTGTTCAAAATTGGCTCCTTGATTTATAATCTATGTATTCAAATTATGAATTTTTTAAGTATAATTGTGGTTAGCAGGCAAATTTTTTCAGGGCAATAAAATCGGTGAGTATTCCAAAAGAAAAAAAAAAAGTTTCTGACAAAAAGCTTAAAACAGGCTAGCATCTGTAAGATACGTAACAAATAACAGAGACATAGTTTAGACAGTACAAACCCATTGATCGTGGCCTTGGAGAAAAGTTTCCTCTTACTAAGCATGCTAAGTGTAATAATGTTATAAATTTGATCTAATTCTTCCTATTAACATGTTAGTATGTAAATAAGACCAAACGAATCATGAATGCCAAAAACCTAATTTTCTTCAATGACATGTTTTGTTTTTGTTTTAATATCATAACCAGTCAGTTTAAGTGGATGTCTGAGTTTAATTTTAAGTTGGGGCCTTAATCAAACCTTTGAGTATCTTTCAAAATATAAACTTGTATACAAATACAACTGTACACTGTCTTATACAAATCAATATGAAAAAAAACTTGATAAAAGGAAATGTTAGTTTACATTTACAAAATAAATTCATTTGTAGGTCAATGTTCAACATACAGATGTCAAAGAGAGGCAAAAGATACCAAAGACATCTTTAATCAAGAATGTGTCCATAGTACACGGATGCCCCACTCACACTATCATATTCTATCTTCAGTGGACAGTGAAATTGGGATCGAAACTCTAATTTAGCATTTAAATTAGAAAGATCATATCATAGGGAACATGCATATGTACATGATGTAATAAGTTTCAAGTTGATTAGACTTCAAAATCATCAAAAACCTGAAGCAGGACAGACAGACGAACGGATGAAGGAACCAACCAACAATCTGACTAACGAATAGACCTGCAGACCAAAAAAAATTATGCCCTGAAATTAATATGGCTTGTGAGGCCTGCTGTCAGAAAAATTCTACTGATTACTGAACCTACTTCATTTTTACAGGACAAGGCAGACTGCACATAAAAGTGATTTAACTATTATAAAATATACACATATCCAGTTCTTGTTTTTAAAAACCAAATACCACATGGCTTTTGTCATTTATTCTCAGGGTGGAAGCTTATTTTGAGGAAGAAAGGAAAAATTGATTTTTTCATGGATATTTAACATTTAATATGTTTAAGATCAAAATGTGAAAAAGTCTTGAAATATACACATCAGTTCTTGTTTTGAATCCCCTATATAGCTAGCTATATATATAGAAATTCTGGGAACGTTTATCTACTCAGGAACACACAAGATATAATTATGTTATGTCATAATCAGTGATACATATTTCTGCAGTACATTGTATATGCATATGATGATGTGATTCATTCACCTGGGAATTAGGACAGGTAATATAGGTGCAACTGGGTGATCAATAATTAGGTCAAGGTAATATGCATTGGTGCAATTAGTTGATCAATATTAGGTCAAGGTAATATGCATGGGTGCAATTAGGTGATCAATAATTAGGTCAAGGTAATATGTGTAGGTGCAATTAGGTGATCAATAATCAATTCAAGGCTAAAATTACAGGTATTAAACCGGTATAAAATATGGCCTAATGCACATGATTGAAAAGTTTAAAACTGAAACTATTGTTTCATTTACATGTATATAAGTGTACAATAACCTAATGGACTACATACATATATGGCTTATATATCTACTTATAGAAAAACTAGAATTTCTAAGAAGTCCAAGAACATTCCCTTGTCTAATTTTCAGCCGAATTGATTTTTTTTAAATAAATGTTTTGCCTACCTATATCTATGAACTTAAGAAATGCTGGTACTATTTTATGGGGGCATTTGATTTCCTTTATGAATAATGGTATACAAGACAACCAAAAAATCTAGCAAAACAAAACCTATTTTGAAAAAACAAAACTTATTTTGCAATATAAACATGACAAACATGATGAATTTAAAAAAAACAGATAACAGAGAGATATATCTAGGTGACTGATTAAGTGTTAGTTATTTAAAATCTTCTTCTTTATTTTTTACTCATGGAAAAAAAGTTCCCTTGAATTTCAATATTTTAAAAGTAAATACAACACCTTGAGCAAGATACATTTGAAACTAATGTCATTGAATGTGGTTAATTTGGTTTAACTGTGCATTACTTAATGTATATTTTCTCAGCCAACAAAAAACCCATAATAATAAATTATAAATTGTTTGTCTTTTGTTATTTTTCTTTGTATAGTGGCCTAGAGCAATAAGCACCCAAAAAACTTTATAGAAGTGAAAATGTTCAAAAGAACTTTGACCCACTTTCTTAATGCTCAATTTTTTCTTTTTTTTTCTTGCTTATTTATAGGTAGACACATTAAAGTAAAGATGGTTCATTGATCAAAACTGAAATATTTTCAGGTCAACAAGTTCACTGGTATTTAACTTTCATTTTTTATAGCATATAAAAAATCAAAAGACTAGATCAAAAACATGGATTTTGAAAAATAAAAAAAAAATTTCTGTAAATTCAGAAATAATTAGGATGTTTTTATTCTGATGTGAATTTTTGTTATAATAAAACTTGCATTCATTATTTCAATCATCATGTTTCAAGAATCCCATCAAATATATTTTCATTTTTGGAAGAGGTAATTTTAGGATTCGCAATAATACATGTAATAAGCGAATCATTAAATTTTCATAAGGGTCACAAGCTCAAGTCTTCATGAATAGAAAAGAGACTCGAACTTCTCTTGGACTGAATTTTAATGTGCGTATTGTTATGCGTTTACTTTTTTACATTGGCTAGAGGTATAGGGGGAGGGTTGAGATCTCACAAACATGTTTAACCCCGCCGCATTTTTGCGCCTGTCCCAAGTCAGGAGCCTCTGGCCTTTGTTTGTCTTGTATTATTTTAATTTTAGTTTCTTGTGTACAATTTGGAAATTAGTATGGCGTTCATTATCACTGAACTAGTATATATTTGTTTAGGGGCCAGCTGAAGGACGCCTCCGGGTGCAGGAATTTCTCGCTATATTGAAGACCTGTTGGGGACCTTCTGCTGTTGGTTTTTTTTCTATGGTCGGGTTGTTGTCTCTTTGGCACATTCCCCATTTTCGTTCTCAATTTTATGATAGGATAATACAGAGAAATGCACCCCCTATTACAAGATTTGCAAAATTGTAGAGTATTTATGTCATGATTATGCAAACTTTTGGTAAAAATGAAGAAACCAACTTTTAGCAGTTTTTAGTAAGTTGCAAAATCATATATATATATAAACGCCTAAAAAAGTGTACACAACAACTCCAAATACAAAAAAGGTAACTATAAATGTAATTTATAAATATTTCGGATAACAGATATCCTTCATCGGTATATATGATTGTGATGTTGAATGAATCAATTATCAGTCTTCTTAGATTAAGCTGTTACAATCTTGAAATTTATACAATAAAAAAGTCAAACCGAACATCAGGTAAGACGCTTGCACAATTCTAAAAATTTGTTAAACACCACATAGGTTATATGACTATTCGGACGTTTTATATATATATATATATATATATAGACACAATTAGTTGAGTGTCTGGATTGGGGGGTCATTATTTTTTTTCTTTACTTCTTAAGACCATTTTTCTGTATTCTTTATTTTTTTTTTACCATTGTTCTCTATTTGTATATTTTATTTGCCCCTTTTTCATGTTATTCCTCCTCCCCACTTCAATATCTACTCTATAAACCCCATTCATATTGACTACTCAGAGTTAACCAGACACTACTTAAAACCACATACAACCAGCCTTATCTTAATCAAACTCTCCTGAGGCCGTTCTAGCTGTCTTATACAATATACCACTTATAACATGTATATCAGTGTTAATGAAGTGTTGAGCTGTCTCTATCATATATATATATATAAAGATGTATTAAAGAGATCAAACCAAACATTTAAATGTCGGGAACACATCTTAATACTTGTAATTTTCTCGTTTAAAGCTACCTGTAGTTGTTTTTCAATATTACCTCTTTTCGCCATTGTATTCACACTTAATCCGTAAAATTTGTTCTCTTTTCTGAAAAAGATAAACATAAAAATTTAAGCTTATGAAGTGTCAAAAATAAGAATGGAGTAAATATTTTTCCTAATCCCATGTTCTGCTAGTAAGAGGTGAATTTCTGTAAAGTAGATCAACATGATAAAGTTACGAAAACAATTTCAAAAACAATATTTGTACAATCAATCCACTTTTCATAAGTATATAACCTTACTTAGAAAGTGCTTCCCAGGCCATACATTAGGTTAAATTATTAAAGTCACCTCATAAGCTTACAACCAACAATTTTCCTGTTACGTTAGTCTGGTGATGTGTAGTTCGATAATACGATTTTTTTAGATTGACTCAAGTTTTATAAACTCTATTTTTATTGTCTTCTTCCTCAATATTCAAAATATAAACTGTTAACACTGAGATATGTCAATGTATGTCTCGCCTGCATACAATTTTGATAATACACATAAATGTCAAAACTAAAATAGCAGTTACTTATCATGAAAATTATGCAAAAAAAACTCAATGAACCCACATTTGTAATTTTTATCATGTTTATAGAATTGATATGTGTTAATGCTAATACACCTGCATACCAAATAGCATTATTGCCTGATCATTTAACCAGGTTCCTGGTTCGATTGCCGTCTGGGATGAAAATTTCAGGAACTGAATTTTCGGCTCTCCCTTGACACCATTTGCGAGTATGGTCTCGAGGAAACGATGATAGTCCGTCGGAAGGGGACGATAAATGGCTGACTCGTGTTAAGAGAGAGCCATATCACTTGCACGTTAAAGACACCCTTGTAGATTTCGAAAAAGAGCAGGCTAATGCCGCTACAAGGCAGCACTCGCACCCGCAAAGTGGAAAGGGATTAATATAAGTTGCAAAACTTGTTTCCCAATCCACTATAAATAAATATGCTTAAACTAAACTAAACTAACTAATTAGACGAATCATTTAACCATGTTAACTGACCAACAAATATTTATCACAAAATTTAACAATCAAACATGTTAAACCAAGCAAATAGAAATTGACTGTGAAGGTTGGATGAATTAGGGAAAGGAATAATCTCCATGGAAATTTATATGTGTAAATGCTATACATTTGTCCAAGTTTATCCCATACATCCAAACTGGCATATATTTTGGGTCCCTTAATTAAGCTTCCTGTTCGGTGTATGTGGCAATTGCCAAGACTCCATACTTTGACTAATATTTGTTTACTTTTTACACATTGTGACTTGGATGGAGAGTTGTCTCATTGACACTAATACCACATCTTTTTATCATATTTCTATATAATCTAGAATTGTGTATTCCATGATTTGTGCAGCAGTCAAAAATTTTATCCTTCGTTAACCATGTTAACGTATCTCAACATTCCAATATTTCCACAAGTCCTCTTTTTATCATGTTTATGTGATAGTCACCATGGTAACCATATGGTCACATACCTGTAGGTCTGTGTAGGCCCTCTGTGCTGCAGTTTTGTTCCCAGACTGCAGACCTTTCAGTAACTGGGTCTCAATATTTCCCATGACCTCATCTAAATCATTCTTCTTATCACCTGATAGAAAAATAAAATAGGTTTTGTCAAATTTAATTCTTTATGCAATTACTGTAAATTCATTAATAGTCCAGTCTGCACGGTTAGCCACTAGTCAAATGCCCCAGACTAGTAAAATTTCATTCGGACTAGTAAGTTTTTGCAAAACTTTGTTTGGCCCAATAAGAAAAATGTCAGAATATTGGTCTTCGGACTAGTAGTTGAAAAAGTTTTTGGTGCAGACTGTAATACTATTGTGAGGTTTTTCTTAATGTGAAATAATGCCACTGCATGAGTATCACAATAATATTATGTACATGTACTAGCATTCTTATATCTCAGATAAAAGTAGAGTTAGTTCTGTATGCAGATTTTCCAGAAATCGCAATAATTTATTAATCCAAGAATCTCACATTTCCGTGCATTCTACAATTCTACATAGTCTACACCATGTACACTATTCCCATTAATAAATGAACACAACAATTGCTAAATTTACAGTCATGACAGTAACACGATTAAATATTTATTTTTGAATGTGTTTTCAAACATAGTTTTGAGTATAAGCCATTAACATGCATTGAAACTTTTTTTTTGCATACTTGATTCGCATAGGATTTTTTTAATAAAATGCTGAACATATGATTTAAAGTATTAAGGCATTGCGAAAAACAACTATTTCATCAAATAAATTTAAGTCAGATATTCCTATGATATTCCTTTTCATATTGGATACAAATTTTATTAAGTCAACTGCAGACACTTGGTAGTCAAAGTGTTTCAACTGAGGTACTACACAGGTGTCAAAAGGCGTCATTATTGAGTAAGGGGGTGGCGTCAAAAGGCGTCATTATGGAGGAAAGGGTTAAGCATAATAACAAATTGTTCTTTCGAAGATGAATATTCTACTGATATTTATAAAGAGGAAAACATTGAGACTAATGCATGTTGTTTGGACAAATTTCATTTGTATGGCCTTAAGAATGTGCAAAATAAAACATTGTAAAAAAACATTTCATTCCTACCCTGTACATATTGTACATCTTTTTATTTAATGACGCTGACTATCATGACTATTTCTATTTTGAAGTAGAAAACCTTTTAATTATAAAGCACATATTTTTTGTTTGACCTAATTGATTAACTATATAAACATGATACATATTAAATAATCAGGCCTGATTTTATTTGGATGGCCTTAAGTGAACCAGGTTAATCGCCTTTTCCATCACAATGGAAATATTATTTAAACTTTCTAATCAATTTCATCTAAACATTATAGGTCAAAGAAGGTCATAATGGTATATATCTGATTACAGAGACACAGTATAGGGTATCTAAGAGAGATCCAGTCACTCTGACTTTAGTGTAACCTGAAGTGGGTCAAAATTGTGTAAATAGCTGATAAATATCTCTTGGAGTGGAAAATAAAATGTATAATTATTAATTCAATCAATTTTTTATTGGAGTCTTATATTTCCTTCGTTGTGTCAGTCAGACAGTTTTGGATTCTATAAACATGATAAAAGGTGTCTCCAGAGGTTCATGTACAATATTTAGTCCCAAAAGGAACAAATTAAACACCACTGGGTCGATGCCTCTGCTGGTGGATGTTTCGTCCCAGAGTGTATCACCAGCCCAGTAGTCAGCACTTCGGTGTTGACATGAATATCAATAATGCGGTTATTTTTATAAATTTCCTGTTTACAAAACTTTGAATTTTTTGAAAAACTAAAGATTTTCTTATCCCAGGCATAGATTACCTTAGCCGTATTTGGCACAACTTTTTAGAATTTTGGATCCTCAATTCTTTTCAACTTTGTATTTGTTTGGCTTTATAACTATTTTAATATGAGCGTCACTGATGAGTCTTATGTAGACGAAACGCGCGTCTGGCGTACTAAATTATAATCGTGGTAACTTTGATAACTATATATATCTTAAACAATCTTTTTACTGAAGATATGAAATATCTAAACTGAACATTACCATGATTACCATATACATGATATATAATATATCATGTATAAAATGCGGGCATTGTGAATGGATTTTTTTTTCTAGTATGTTTGTTCATTAACATCTTGAGCAATTATTAATCAGAGGAAATGACAAAGTTAAAATTTAGTTATCATTTGGCATGGTTGAGATTGTAAAACCCCAACGAATGGAAAACGACTGTCATATTCCTGATTTGGTACAGGCATGTTTTTGTATAGAAAATGGAGTAACATACATTGACATACATGTCATACATGTATATCAATGTAAAAAAAAATGAACATAAATGTATGGAAATTCCAAATTACAATTTTAAAATGTGGGTCTTATCAAACCAGAAAGATATACATCATACATAAAACATGCAACTTGTACATTTCAAAGAAGATGATTTATGTACATGTCAGACCTTGGCATTGTGTGGCGAGGTCGTGGGATAATACATAACTTTTTAGTTTTTTTGCAAGTATTAAACATGCAGAGATGAGTGTTAAAGACGCTTATATTACTTTTCTACTGAGTCATTTTATTAACTGAGCGAAAGTTAAAAAATTCCCATATAAAGTAGCAAGCCCCTACTAACAAATTGCATACGAAATTTCTTTTTTATGAAATTAAAAGGTCTCTTTCAACCGTGGCGGCATGTCTGATCAAATATGTGCCATATGTAAAATTAGAATCAGTGCACATTATCTCAAAATAGAAAGAGACAGGTATAAAACATTATATATATAGAAAGAGACCAAAGGCTTTGTAAGAAATGTTCTCTAACATGTCTAAATCTGGTTGAAGATGAACAACATTTTATAACTAGTTGTCAAGCATACAAAAATGATAGGGAGATATTTTTCAAGGAGATAAACTGTATTTGTCCTAATTTTATACATCTTTCAAATGAGGCAAAATTTGTTTGGTTATTCACTAATGAAAATTTGTCTGTACTTAAATATTTAGGGAGTAATATATTATTACAGGTCTAGATGTTAGATGAAATGTTAATTAATGCATGTAATACCAATGATAATTGTAATGATTTTATGGTTCTGATCCTGCCTGGAATTAAATGTATATGATTTTTATAGAATGAACAAATGATGAAGATAATAACATCTGTCTGAACTTTTTTTTTAATGTTTCATTTTAATTTATAAAAATGTTTTTCTGTTACAAATGATGTATTGTTTTATGTGTACATGATATGCTGGCCCTTGATTGGAATAATAAATATTCTTAATATGCAAATGAGATTAGGCAAAAAATAATACATGTGTTTCCACTTATGTGTTGAAAAAAATAGGGTAGGTAGGCATGTGGTTAAAGTAGGTTACACAATATCATTTGGTTTTACAAACATCTAAAGCTGGTTACTACTAGGAATCAGTCTTATTTCATGTATTTTAACAGAGCTTGAAAAAAATGGCATAAAAAGTGTTAGGTAGACAGGGGCGTAGCTAGGTATTCGGTCAACTGTAGGCACCAATCGGCAGGGGGTCTGGGGCCGCTTAAGGAAACGGTTTTCAGCGTTTTAGCTGCAAAATTTTATGACAAAAATATTAAATTTACTGGTTATTTAATCATGAAAATTATGATATCCATGATGAAAAGTTCGAAGAATTATGAATAATTTACCATAACATCTGGCTGGTAAATTAAATAACGCAGTACAATCGGAAATATAAAAAAATATATTTACAATATGCATTGCCCAGCGTAGATCAGCGTATCCCTTTAATTAAGCAGTACACCCTGTTTGGTATTTTCATATCTATTCCGTTCTAACTGACATATACGTTTAGCTTAATTAATAGTACATATTGACGATCCTTCATTAAAAAAATAGGCACGTAAACACTGATATTACTATATAATAAAACTCCTTTTGGCTAGATATCAACCATCTGTCTTTTGATTCTTAAACCTTCACCCAAGCCACACAAACACATACACACATAGTCGATGCCTAATGCAAAAGTTCTGTTCTGTTCATACTATCGTAACAAAATTCAAGAAATTCATATGTCTTTATATCCTCTACTGTAAAATCTCTATCTGCTTAGGAATTTGAATAATTGTGGTCATTACACGCAGATCGGAGAGTACTCAAAATTACTGGAAGCTTGTTGACTGATTGATTTTCAAACATCCAGTGCCAAATATTTATGCAAGTTCAGGACAATTTTTTTTTACAATAAATACAACAGGGAGCTAGGTCCTGTAACAGGTGTCATACAGGACGAAGGTCTGGAAATTTGAAAATGCCATGCATTGGAAAATGATGGATTATTGGATAGGAGCAGAAATTTTGCCTTTCAGTAGACCAACAACGAACTCCTTAAAGAGTGGCATTCTCTCTACAGCTAGGCATCGGATTTAATGTCCCCATTCTGACCAGACGTGACTGTGTATTTATACATCCTGCACAGCCAAACGGACGACCAACATTGGCAAGGGTTTTATTGTAGGTCGGGTGAAGACAAAGTGGAAAGCTAGTTGAAAACTAACAACAACTAATTAAAAAAATCATGTGTCTAAGTTGAGGTTCATTCAAGTTTTTGTTGACAGAAGTGAAATGATCTGAACCAAAGTTCTAGTCTATAGTTTCTGACTATATAAGGTAAAATCATATAAAACATTCAATTCTATCCAATATTCCATTCACTAAGGACGAGAGACTAGTGAACGCATGACATTCGATAATTAAAGAGTTTTGACAACTCCACTGGCCAGCGTTCATCTACAGATAACGTTGTTTATTATTTTTTTTAACAAAAAAAATATTTGTGAAAAAACTATGTGTAGGCACGTGCCTAAAGTGCCTTACGGCAGCTACGCCCCTGGTAGAAACTAAAATTAAATATTTATTAAGATAAATATGTATTATTTTTTTGGCCTAAGTTCTCATTAACTTTAACAAGGTTGATAAACAAATTGATAAACATTCTATAAGAAAGTATCAAAAGGCCCTCATGATTCGGATGCAGACAGTCAACACAAAGTCACTTTAAACTTTTGCACTGAATAAATTAACTCAATAAAATTTCACTTTTATTTTAACCTTGAGATTTATTTTTTCAAAGGCTTTGCCAGCTATGATCCTGTGCCAATCATTTTTATCAATTGTCCTTCAAAAGCTGTCAATTTATCATGTTTATTAACTATGAATAAATAAATCAAAAACATGTGTAAACAACATGTACAAAGCCTATGTTTATGATGTAAACTCAAACAGTTAAATGGCATGTTCCACCATGATCATGCCACTAATTGACTAAGATGCAAAAAATATCCATCTCGAAAAAGAGCTCCTTAACCTATCAATATTTCAAATGCTCTTCCAACTTACAATGACTTAAAATATCAATTTTAAATTCTAGATTTTTTTCATTTTACCTGAGTACATCTTTAAAGCCAAATAAATGAATTTGTTTATGTCATTACCACGGCAAATAATAAGCAATTACATAACTATCTGAACCCAATCAACCCTTGAGGCCTTAAGACATGCTAAATACATGTACCTGTATTGTATACAATTAAAAGCATGTTAACATAGGCATGAAAATTAGTGTCAAATGAATTTAAAATATAAATCATGTATAAAAATCTGAAAATTTTTTATCACTTTCTAAGAAATTCTGCCCTCAAAAGAATTTGAAGATTTGGCCATGGGAGATAACTGTGTAAAAAATGTTTTCAATTCAGGAGGAGACAATCAAAAATTACCTTTTATATTACATGTATTATTCTTGAAATTAATTTATGATGGGCCCTACTTAAAAAGATATGAAGGTTTGTTTATAAATCAATTTTCAATGTTTTGTTGAGTTATCAAAATTGGGAAATTATTCCAATTATACAAACAGGACATAGTAACATATATACATGTACAACGATGTACATGAGCAACAATTTAAACTTTTGTTGAAGACTATAAACATGATAAACATGATAATTTTTTGTTGATATCTATCTGCAGATGCCTTTTGGTTGTATATTTGTTACATTGGCATTTACTCTTTCAAAATTGAGAGCCTGGTGTATACATTTGTACAGTAGATTGGTGTCTAATTCAGATTAAAGGGAAGGGGGAACAGTTTTAAGATGGACACTTTACCCTGGTTTCATGTCTGAGAAGTGACAAATTGATCATTTTTAATAATGTATTTTCCATTAGAAAATTACAGAAACAAAGAGCAGGATTTAAAAGGCTGAAGCAACAACAGAAAAAGCAGAGAGAACCATAGAAAGGCATAGGGCACCGCAGACAAGGCATGAAAGAGGGGACATAGAAAGGCCAGAGAGGGGACACAAAAGATCAGAGAGGACCACAGGAAAAAGGTGGGGACACTTCGCCCCTTAGTTTTGAACTAGCTATAGGATACACATCAGTATAATGATAATGACAGTGCAGAAAACCTTAGCTGGGTGGTGGTCCCTTTGAGATTTATCCCATATCACCTTTTTCAACTTTTACTCATATTTATACAGATACATGTAAACCAATCTATATCTTACAAAAATGTTCTTTTCACAGGGGAAAAAACAATACGAAAACAACTCTTTGTTGTGGGTTTTTTTCTCACACACAGGTGCTCTATAATTTCATCAAAGGCAGGTAAATAAAAGAAAAGGCCATGAACCAGAGATAATACATAACTACTTGAGGCAAAGTAATGAAATTATAACATCTATATATCATCTTTATTACATAAATCTCTATCTACCATAGTTAAGGCTATTTATGCTGATTTAAGAGACAGTGACTATTTAATGGCAGGAAAAAAATGGCTTGTCTCTTTGGTTTATGTAGTTTTTTAGGAACCACACTGCATCTTCTTTTAAGTGTGATTTCGGGGAAAAAGGGGGAGGGGGGTGGTTATATCATCTTTATTACATAAATCTACATAAGGCTATTTATGCTGATTTAAGAGACAGTTACTGTGACAGCTAATGGCAGGGAAAAAATGGCCCTGTCTGTTTGGGTTATATATTTTTTAAGTAACAAACTGCATCTTGTTTTAACAGTGATTTTGAGAGAAAAAAAGGGGGGGATTTTAACTCACAAGAAGAAATACTCGAGAGTTAGCATTCATGAAATTGTTGCAAAAAAAAAAAAAAGACAATGGGCAGTTTTAGTAGACAAAGTATTTTAAAGAAAACTAGAATTCCTGCTCTTTAACTACATTGGTCCATTGGCCTTTAGACTATAAAGAACTGAATATAATTTTTACCATGCATGCATGCTAGATACATGTACATGTACTGTTATAACTTAACAAATTGTCTAATTTCAGCAGAAATTTATAAATAAGTGGTCTTTCTCAACTCCAACATGTGCATGTGTTGATTTTTTTTTAAAGTTGCATTAGAATAAAGATAAGTTGCATTAGAATTGAGATAACACTGGATTCTGACTTCAAAATTTGCATACGTCAGTCTATAATTTAACTGATGAAAACAATTATCAACTGGCTCAACTGCATATGTAAGTAAACTCATCATAGATACCAGGAATGAAATTTTACCTTTGTGTCAGATGCGTGTTTCTTCTTCAAAAGACGCATCAGTGACCCTCAATTAAGAAAATATTAAAAAGGCCAAATTAAAAGTACAAAGTTGAAGAGCACTTAGGATAAACAACAATGTCCAAAGTACACCGATGCCCCACTTGCACTATCATTTTCCATGTGCAATGGACCGTGAAATAGGGTAAAAAGTCTAATTTGGCATTGAAATTAGAAAGATCATACCATAGGGAACATGTGTACTAAGTTTCAAGTTGATTGGACAGCAGCTTCATCAAAAACTACCTTGACCAAAAACTTTAACCTGAAGCAGGACAGATGAACGAATGCAAGGATGAACGAACACTGGACGAACGGACACACTATCGTAGGTGGGGCATAAAAAAAATTATAAGCTTTGCCAAATACAGCTACAGTAATCTATTCCTGAGGTGGAAAAGCCTTTGAGTATTTTAAAAAATCTAAGTTTTGTAAACAGCTAATTTATAATTATGACCATATCAATGATAATTCTTGTCAAAACAGAAGTGCTACTAACTGGGCACTTGCGATGAGACCGTCATGTATCTCAAGTAAACTCAGTTTGCCACCATCAAATCAATGACTGATGGTAACAAATTTACAAATCTTAATAACTCAAAACTTACCCATAGTTAAAGGTGATTAGATTCAAGTTTTCACTACTCTATTGCAATTAAATAATCCATAATTAATTAATTAATTAATCCAATCAATAACATCCATAATTAGTTAATCCAATTAACATTATTCATAATTATATTTAATCCAATTTTTAAGGAATACACAAATCATAGTAACTATAATCCACACAACAACACAACGTGTAAGACAACATAATTTTATCCCACAATTCACCCCATCGATGCACTAAAACTTTTTTTCATTCACTTTTCACATCATCTCTGCTTCAATCAACATGGCTTCTTTAATTTATCTGAAAGTAGACAAGATTTCACACTTAAGATGAGAATTCAATACAAGTATTTTACTACAAATAATAATAACATACAATATACAAAGAGTTTATAAATACCATTGAAAGTGCATCACATTTTAAAAACAAATCATATTCTATTACAATCAAATGATAATATACACAGAGTTTATAAATCCCATTGAAAGTGTTTAACTTTTTACATACAAATCATTATATACAAGGAGTTTCTAAATATCATTGAAAATGCTTTACTAGTAAAATCAATTAATTTTGTACCATGATAATGACTTTTGAGGTCTTGTTCCAATTTCCCTTTTTCTTTATTAGAGTTATTTAAAGGAAAACTTCAGGTGTTGGAATACAAAGAGTTTATAAATACCATTGAGAATGATTGAAAGTGCTTTACTTATTAAATTAGATTATTATGTGCATATATATACATTTGACATTTTGTTCCCATTTCCTTTCTTCATAAAAATAGTTAAGGAAAACATCAGGTGTTGGAATACAAATGCTTAGGTGAAAGAATGACACAATTAAAATAGTGTAGATGTCCGACTTGGCAATATAATACATGACCCCAAATGACAAGCACTTTGCTTATTTTTTACTTGTGGAAGACAAACAATTAAAATATTTACAAGAAATCTGGGAAATAATGTGTATTACATGTACAATGATGTGTCTCTAACTTTAACTTATAGAAGTCAGTTTTAGGAAAACAAAGATATGAAGATGATCAAACACGACACACAAAGTTCTGAATTGTTTATATCAAAGTTTTGACAGACATTAAAGTGACTAAAATTCCTTTTATTTTGTGTGGCGACTTAATATAAAACATGGCATTTCTAAGTACTGCATATCTGGTTCTGATATAAATAAGGAAACATTTTGGTAAAGGAAGAGATTATCATTTACTACTTTTTTAAGTTTTATTACATCCAGGAACTACAAATATGTTATAATGTCCTGACTGTCAACATTACATCTAAACCATCATTCTTTTCATTTTTCATTTTCTATTAAAAGAACTTGCAACAGGTTTATGTCCTCAAAGAAACTTCATTTATGACAGTAGACACATAGGTTAATAAAACAATATAAAAAACTTGGATTTTCTCAAACAATTTAGTCTTTATAAGTATTTAATCTTAGTAAGATCCAAACCTTATATACATGTAAATATGCATATATGCAACATGTCAGTTCATGAAAAAGCAGCCGTGTCAGTTAACAAACTTATCAGTTTGAAGAGGGTCTATTCTAAAGTATGAACCGTCAAAAGATACAGAAGCCTTTGGGAACCCAATAAAAGTCGCTATAAATAAAGAAAATATATATATTTAGCATTTGACTTGTTTCAATATCCTAAATCTAAAATTTGCTGTAATTTAAAAATTAAATCAACAAATTCAAATCAAGGCATATCACATTATTATGAATAGCCATATATTTACATATTGCAATTGATCATCAAATTATATTCCGGTCCAAAAAAAAACATCCACCTTTTCTAATATGCCATTCTTAAGATGCTGTATCATGAATAAAATTCACAACATGATCAAGATGATCCTGGCGATCAGAAAATGTTGTCCTAACAATTTTTTTTTCCCATGTTTAAACTATCAAACTGTTCTATCATTTTAGGCTACCTGTGACGTCAAGGTGACTGCGTTTAAATGCTGTGCCTGAGGTCCGATTATCACTACCAAGATATTTTTAATATCATCGTGAGGTACGAAAAGAGATAATATATAATAGTTGTTCTCAGGTATCACTTAAGTATCTTGATCTGAATCATAGCTACCGATATCCATATTTAAATGTACTATAGTTTTCTTTTGATTAAGTCCACTTTCTGTATCATTTAAAACAAATACCGATTTTCAATATCTCTTAAACTTTTTTTTTTCATGTAAATATTTCTGAAAACAATCACAAGCAAAAGAAATTTCTTAAGTGGATCCTTTAGTCTTAGCATTTTTTTTTTTCACCATTGAATTTTTCTTAAAATTTGCATACATGTCATACATATACTATGCAATTGCCTCTATAAAAAAATTCAACATCTATAATAAAGATTTTTTCAAATAAATACTACATATAAATATTAAGACGCACTCTAGAGTATGTCCTTATATTTTAAAATTGTCTTAATTATTGAGTTTAGACCAAATATCAAATTTATTATACATTTAAACACCTCTCTAGAAATTTGATTTTTATACATTATGATGGAATCATGCAAACATGTGAGTGCTTTGACAGCTAACTACTCTTAGATTTTTTTAAGCATTTTTTTAACAAGAACTACGAAATTCAGAACTTTTTTGAAACTAGAAAATTATTTATTTTATATAATAAAACCAAAAACTTACATTTAGCTAAGCTCCTAGTTAGGTCATGTTGACATTGACACAAATCAGTTAAAATAACATTTTTTTTTACAACTCCTGCATGTGCTATCTCCATATAATGAACTATTTTCTTCACAAATTAAGTGCAATAACTTGCATTTACATTACAATGATGTAGACAGTATGAAAATCTTTTCCCCATAAAAGAACACAGTTATCAGAAACAGTTAAATATCCTGCCGTTTTCAACATTTAAGAAAATGCACATTTATTTACAACTCCAACTGTCGGCAAATCTTAAACGAATTGTTTACATATATATTTACATGTATACATCAAAAAGAGTTGAAGTGACAGAGATTACAACTTGTCGTCTGCAAGAGGTCATCAAGGTGTTCAAGATGCTTGAACTTAACTGAATGATTAATCCCAAGTCAGCTATATTAGGCCTTTGCCAAATCAATTTTCCACGATATTTCCAAGCCTGGGGAAAACAGTTTTGACGATTTACATCATCTCTATATCAATCTGGCCTTGAGACACCATTTCATTCATATAAGTTGTGAAAGTTCACAAACTTATTCATTATTTTCTGAATAAATTTGAATTTTGTAATAATAAATTTATCCTCCATAATCTACAGGTGTTGAATATATATATATTACTTATCTTTTAGATTTGGGATTATATTAGTGCACCTCTTTGACACTTAGCTAAATTCTAATCAAAACAATATCAATATTATCAATACAAACCCTCTTCTACATTTCAATGAACAATTGTATTAAATAAAATATGCAAGTCAGAGACTCAGCCAATGTTAATCAGTATGGACCAAAGTCCTGTTTCACAAGCAATCGCATCATTTTAAAGTGTCTTAATATAAATTGGGACATAGTCCAAACCAGTACTTTGAAAAAAACTGGGACTAGGTTCAAAACTAGCAAAAATGCTTGCATGCCATGATCATGCCAAGAGCTATATAGTGTCACCTGACCATAGGTAATCTGCAGTGGGTTTGTGGGTAATGTCATCTGACCCTAGGATTTCAGTAGGGGGTAAATAGAAAAGTAGAAAATAAATAAAATGGAAATCTAAGACTTAGCAGGTGAATAAAAAATGTGATTCACCTTCCATATATATATATATATATATTGAAGTGAAATTTCAGAACTCCTGAATTAAAATTCACAAAAAACTTAACATTTTGCATTTTGTGTACCTGCAGAGACATGAAGGTTAAAAATTTGCAAAAATAATAAAATGCTATATCTTCAACATCCTAATAGAATTGTGAGAAATGGTCGCTATTTCAGAACTCTTGAATTAAAATTCTTGAGAAAACTTGACATATTATAAATAAAGTACCAATACCTACAATACCTGCCATAATTTTAACAGAAAATCTGCAAATTCCTAAATCAATATGGAGTTAAGTCTATTATGGCGCCATAACAAAAAGTGCTGTTGTTTTCTCCTCCTACCTCCTACCACCTGACCACAAATAAAACCCCATATTTAGCACATGATTAGAATGATCAATTCCATTACATACATAGCATGTCAAGTAAATATGGTTCAACAATTATAACAAAAATCATACTTCTTGACATTAAAATACAATGAAAACAATTTAAAAGCCTATTAAACTTAATTTTCTACATGTTTTCCTTATTTTTTTTTACAAAAAAACATATCAAGCTACAGTAAAAATTAACCCACATTTTAACATAACACCTTCGCTTACTCCCACACATTTTGGCGAGCAATTTATCATTACGCTTTAAAACATATCAGATGTCATTTTAATTCTGATCAAATTTTTGATCAAGGGAAGAAAATACCTTCTAATTTGACATCAGAAGACAAACTTCAGACTAAGACTCACAAAGGCTAAATAAGT
Source organism: Mytilus galloprovincialis (assembly GCA_037788925.1). NCBI lineage: Eukaryota > Metazoa > Mollusca > Bivalvia > Mytilida > Mytilidae > Mytilus > Mytilus galloprovincialis. Next base: position 63,039,225 of record CM075343.1, on the reverse strand, counting down.
CTAATTTTTCTTGTTTTTGCTATAAGGGCTTTCACTTTTTTAATAGTCAGACTTACTATTTTGTACTTCAACTACAAGAATTTTATTTGAATGCTTTAAGGTGATACTATAAAATAAACTTAAGTTAGTGAAGAATACTCTAAACATGTGTGTATATATACCCCTATCATTCTCAATATATTTTTTAAACTTGTAAGATAAATATATCAAGAACATGTTGATTTGAATTTCATAGAAAAAAGAGCATAAATGGATACTAAAAATATTTTATGTTTTGCTAACCCATACTGTCTTTTGATTATAAAGAAGTGTCTGTCTATGTTTCTTAAAATTGCATGGAAGTTTGACAAAATTGCATTCTTCTAAAAACTGTAACCAAAAATTGAACCGAAATGTTGACAACGCCAACTTCTACAGAATGTAAGATCACCATAATGTCTTGCTTCCATGACTTTCTATGCAGCCTTGACAAATGCAATTACTAATCTCACAAATTAAAAGTACTGCACTTTGTCAAGATGTAAATTGTTTCCTAATTTATTTAAAGTTAGAGCCTTTCCTTATAAAACCACAAAATGTATTTAGTTAGGTGCATGCATGCTCATTGACGCAAAAACTACTGCACAATTACATGTACATGACGTATAAAAGCAAAAAATAAAGAAAACATTAAACTCACCTGTCATATGCCTGTGCAAAGCAAATTCATCTCTATTTAAACTTTTCAAGTTTATCAAATCTAAATTTTTACATCACTAAATCTTCGTTGTATTTTACATAACTCCTTTAAATTCTTAAAAAAGTGACATTTCACTAGCACATGTTGAAAATAAATTTTCAAAACATAAACATTTCGAATACATATGCAAACATCATCTTCAATTTAAAATCTTCCTTTGCAATCATATCCTGAATAAGTTATCAATATAGAGATATACCTTTCAAATTAAATCTTCCCTTTATCAATTTTATGAGATTTTATTTCTCTCTCATGATCATTTAAAGTTTTATTTTTTCTTGCCTGTGAATTATTACATAAATTTTCAAACATGTATAGATGATTAGATCTAGGATTTTAATCACCAGTGAACCATGACCTTAATGCTATTTAAAACCAAATATATATATATATATGAATTTTCAATAAAAATGATAAAGTGCAGTGGTTAATATAATGAAATAGAGGATTTGTGAGGGAATTTCAAAGAGACAGCAACTATGAACATAAAATAACAAAAAATATCTAGTAAGGTTTCACCAAATTAACAAAAAAAGATGTTTGGTTATAGTGTACTAATAGATGCTATATTTGGTGATTATGAGTCTGCAAAAAGAATATTTCGATTTGAGTCTACAGTAATTTTGTTATCCAAAATTATAAGTTTGGTTAAGACTATGGGAGCTACCATTTGAATTTTATGGGGGGGGGGGGCTAGGATGAAAAGTTTTGTCCTGCATTTTTTTTTAGTTGTGATCTCCGTCCTGCCTTTTTATTTTTCACTCTAATTGGTCCTGCCTTTTTTTTTTAGTTTATCCTGACTTTTTTTTACCTAAACTGTCATCCTGACTTTTTTTTTTTGCAAGTGTCTCATCCTGCCTTTTTTTTTTACTCAAACATGACTCCTGTCCTGCCTATTTTATTCAAATTTCATCCTAGGCCCCCCCATAAATATCAAATGGTAGCTCCCTTAGAGATTTGCTGTTATATAATATGGCCGATTACATTGATTTCAATAAAACTTAATTGTCAATGAAATGAAATATGACAAACCTGTACTGATTTTACTTGTGACCTACAAAAAGTACATATGTACATGAGTGGGAAGGATTTAATTGCTGTGATGTAAATAGTTGAAGAAAAAACAACAATTACACTTTGTTTATGTTTGTACTTTCTAGTATAAGGATCTGGATGGGGTTTACAGAATAGATTTCTATTTTGATTTTTGGTGTTTTAACGCCACTTTGAAGCACTCGCATTTAGGCTATTTCATGGCGCCCATTTTTTTTTTTGGAGAAAGCCACTCACTCAAAGTCCTTCGATAGGAAAACCATGAAAACTGACAATTAAAATTGAAGTCCAGTGCACCCGCACAAGCGAGGTTCGAACTCACAACCTTAGTCTTGACTGGCCAGTGATTACAGTGGTAACTACTTAGACCACTCAGCCACCCTTACAGAATAGAAACTAATGTTATCTACATCATATTGAGACAACTTTTCTAGAGACCAAATTAAACAGAAATTAACAACTATAGGTTAACGTAAGGCCTAAAACAATGAGCAAAGCCCATAGTATTATTACCACTAGCTGCATTACTAGATTTTGGACAATTTAATTACTAACTTGTCTAAGTTATTAAGTCAGGGGAAATAGGATTTCTGCAGCCTACTCTCGGGGAAACAAAAAAAAACGATTTCTGTGATAAATTTCAGTCTTCACAAAAATGTTCTCCAACTTCTAAATCTGAAGACCAAAATTAGAAAGGAGAAAAGACATAAAGTCATGTACATTGTATTATTTCTTTCCTATGATTTAGGCTTTTAATTTTGGTTAGCCAAAATACAAATGCAGGGCTATTATGCAGTTCCATAATCCATGTTCTAAGGCTGACCATACTCATGATACTTGAAATAAGGTACCAGATTTGAAGAGGTTGGTAAAGGGGGGGGGGGGGGGGGGGGGTGCTTGCATGAAAAAAACGTGAAATAAGACATAATTTCACGTTAAACGTGAAATAATTTCTGTAATGAACGTTGCACGAAAAATAAATACTTTTATCTGAACCTTTTTTGACTGAGTCACTGTCTTCTTGTATATATTAACTCTTTGTTTTACTTGATATTCCCGATTCAGTATACACATTTATGATATAATTGGTTTACAGCTTTTACAAAAGTATTTCTTGACGATCCCTGCCAAGTGTTTGAATTTATTTGAAAAATACTGAGCACACAAAATAAGACTGAAAATCACGATGCACGTAAAATTAAATAAGCAGAACACGTGAACGAGGCACCCGTCTTGCACGACTGAACGTCAAATAAAAAAGTTAAAACACGTTGAACGTGAAATAAAAAACGGCGATCACGTTGCACCGAAAATAACCCTTTACCACCAGATTTGAATACCCTCATTTGTATTTTTAGCACTCAATAATCACTGAAATTATAAATTGGCCTAATAAATTTTTTTTTTACATTAAAATGGTTATTTTATTTATTATTAATTTTAATATTCCAAAAATGATTTAGAATTACCATGCTCTAAAAAGTATACAAAATTCAAAACATCCTGGCTGATCATTCCAGATGCATGAATCTTGGTAGTGATCAATGTATATATATATACATGATATACATGATATACAGAGACTTCAGGTGTAGAGTGTTACCCTTCACTGAATTCAAAATCTTACATTTAAAAGTAATTCAATAAATGTATGATGGATTAAAAAAATATTATAAAAGTATTTAAATACATTTCTTTTCAAGCTTGCAAGGGGTTTTATATTTAATTTATCATGCCTTGGCTCATTGCATTCATCAAGTTTAAGTATATATATATATGTATAGTATATTATTATGAACTTTATATGGCTGACAGCTTTGAGCCAAAACATTGAAGTTGAAGTCCTCTTTAAAACTTTTTTTTTGAGGATCATTAAAATAAGAGGAAAACTATTCAAAATATTAAACCAGGTGTTGTTACTCCCCAAAAAACTAGAGTTCTGAAATCGTGGTCATACTTTAGGACCACCCCGACTTTAAATCTGGTGGTCCAAGTAAACATTTGGTGGTCCTGTTTTTAAAGTAAAAATTTTGGTACACATCATTTCCAATAGCTATTATATATATAGCTATATCATGTATATAGGTTGTACCGGTAACGACAATATTTTTTTGGTTCCATATCAACTATTGAATTGCTTTATATAAGGAGCTATAGCATGTATAGCAGATACCGGAAAGCATTAACAAGTATAAAATCACCAACACCTTATAAGTTATAACAAGGAATTTTTGAATCTGGAATAATTTTGAATTATGGAAAATTGTTTGTAAATTGGAGAATCTACAACCTCAATGACAATGTATCTGATTTTTTATATTCAGTACCAACAGGATCTGACCAATTATAGAGAAGACTACATGAGTACTACAGAAATCTGAATTTATGTTGGGAATACAGTCTGCAACATACAATATTACAATGTATTAGCCTAGAAAAAAGCCAGAGCGGTCACAAAAAAAACATTAAAAACATCAAAAGAGACACATCAAAAAAGTACTAGTATATAAATGTATACGTTAAAAAATCTGTATTGTACTTAAGAAACCCTATGTTATATCTTATCTGTGAAGTGCACATTACTCAATATCACACGCATTGTTGCAGCGTAGTCGCAATGACCAAAGAATGTCTGCCAAAACATTAACAAGATCAAAGAATAGCCTATCACTTCTTGTTTTTTCCTTCAAAGAAAACATACCCCTAATCTTAATCTCTTGGAAGTAAGATGGAGATATTAATACACTTGTAGCTTATAAAAGATGACACTGAGCTAGATTCGTAGACAAGTATCTGAACAGTGTCAATGGGTGCTCTTAATTACTTCATTGTCAAGTAAGTGGAATAGTGCTAAATTTGTATTGTTAGAACTCGAGAAATATACATGTATTGTTCAGGTTGTTATCTCTTTGACACATTCCCCATTTCCATTCTCAATTTTATTCTTGTACATGTTGTGGCAGAGAAAAAAAATTAATATGAGCTGCGACAGATGCTTTAAGACTTCAAATGATTAATTTTAGAATATTGAAATACAAAATAATGACATACTGTATATGAGAACTCAATTTTCAAACAGTTGTAGATTTCTGTAGAGATTTTTTCAACAAGAAATAGGTACTAATCAGGTGTATAGATTATGATATTAATGCATGACCCAGCTCATATAAAACAAGAGGCTGTCACAACGACAGCAAACCGGATTTATTAACATTTATTTGTGTCCTGGCAATATCACAAGAACCATTACTGATGAATGGTGAAAGTGAAAATCGTCAATATCAAATTTGACCTACATTTTGTCATCAGTATCAACATATTAAAATTTGAAAAGCTTAGATTGAATGGTTCATGAGTAAATGCAACAACGTGAATGGAAACGCCATTTTACGATCTTTCAAGAACCATAACTCCTGAACGGTAAAAGTCAAAATCGTCATTATTGTGCTTGACCTCTATTTTGTCATCAGTAACAACATATTAAAATTTCAAAAGCTTTGGTTGAATGGTTCATGAGAAAATGCACGGAAACGACGGGAAACACCATTTTTCAATCTTTCAAGAACCATAACTCCTGAACGGAAAAAGACAAAATCGTCATTATTGAACTTGACCTCCATTTTGTCATCAGTAACAGCATATTAAAATTTCGGAAACTTTGGTAGAACAGTTCATGCATTAATGCACGGACACGACTGGAAACTCCATTTTTCAATCTTTCAAGAACCCATACCTCCTGAACAGTAAAAGTCAAATTCGTCATTATTGAACTTGACCTCCATTCTGTCATTAATAACAACATATTAAAATTTGGGAAGCTTTGGTAGAACAGTTCATGCGTAAATGCACGGACACGACTGGAAACTCCATTTTTCAATCTTTCAAGAACCATAACTCCTGAACGGTAAAAGTCAAAATCGCCATTATTGAACTTGACCTTCATATACATATAGTTGTCAGTAATAACATATTAAAATTTTAAAAGCTTTGGTTGAACGGTTCATGAGTTAATGCACGGACAACATTTGATTGCCGCCCGCCCGCCCGCCCGCCCGCCGTACATCTCAAATCAATAACCGACATTTTTGTCACAAAAATCCGGTTAATTATTATATATTAGAATAATTTTAAAATAGCATCCAAGAGTTACATACTGTAAACAGGTAAATTCAGAAATTATTGCGTGCATTTATTATTGCGATTTTCTCATTTAAGACGTTAAATGTGATTTCAATTTTTACGATTTTGAAAAAAATCCTGTTTAATTCATTTAAGATAGTTTAAAATGCGAGTTTACATCTTTTTAGTCCATTTCAAAGAGACCACCCACATTTTAGAGCATGCCAATCAATTTATACAATTGTACAATAATATGTCATGTATGTATACTATTATAACCCTCTACATTCAACATATATATCAGTTTGTTACATCAGTTTTATATCAAACATCTTCTGAAGAGTATCCAAAACAAAACAAAATTGTTTGTTGTGTAACCAAGATAACTGTTGCTATGACAACAAATATAAATATTGCTGTGGTATTGTTATAAGCTGTTGCTACAAGAGTGGTAAATTTCAATTTTTTAAATAAAATATTTATGTTTAACAAATTGTAGAATTTATAAGGGTAGCATTGTTTATATTTACAGATGTTCAAAATTGCTTTTTTTTAATGGACAAAATGATGGACATTAAATGTAGGCAGATTTATGAGAAAAAAACTCAAGTATCATGTTTTGTTCAGAACCGTCATAACTGTCATGATCGGCAGAAGACTTCATGCACGAAAACAATAATAATCTGACAAACCAAATACAGAAAACAAGGACATGATTAAGGGTTATATTCTGGCTTAAATAACAGTGTCTTAAAAATGTCTTACATCAAACATATTGACCATAAAAGGCCGTAATTAATAATGTCAATCAAATATGTTAGAGAGGGTTAGAAAACTCAGGAGTCAGGAGAAAGTAGGGAGGCATAAAACAGATCTGTTTACTTTTTGTGCTGACAAATTGTAGACACAATTCTCATGCTTTTTTTACATATTTTCTTGAGAAAAAACTATAAACATGATAAAAAGGGGCAGCCTGGAAAATATATGAAGATCAAAAGTTTGAGTATGTCATCAAAAAGCCTGTGATTGGTCTTCTAACATGTCTAATTACTTCAGTTTGTGTATGTCATATCAACAAAAAATACCATCATCAATTAATGAGTGGGGTAGGGGGGATTCGATCCCAAAATCTCGAGATCAGGCTTAAAAAACATGAAATCCTGAGGTCCCAAATTTAAAGAAATTTAAATCTCGACATCTCGAAATTCGAAAAAAGAATTTCCAGATCCCAAAAGGATCAATCCCGAAATCCTGAGCTTAAAAACAGCCCATCCCGAAGTCCTGAAAAAAGGTTCTGCCCCCCCCCCCCCCCCAATTATAATGATACTAAGAACTGTAACTGCACTCATAATCATGGGGATATTTTATGTGTAGCTGTTATGTTCATTGTTGAAGGCCTGACAGTGACCTTTAGTTGTTCAATTCTATGACATTTGGTCTCTGGTTGAGAGTTGTCTCATTGGCAAGCATACGACATCTTCTTATTTTCATTTGTATGGTTATATATTGTTTGAGGGTTTAAACCTACATGTATTGTATCTCTTACCATTGATAACACTGGATATATGAGGGGGGATAGGACCTTTATCGGGACTCCAGGATCTTGTGGACAGCTGTCTCATTGGCAATCATACCACATCTTCTTTTTTATACCTTTTCTGGATCCAGGAATTCTTATTTTGAATTTCGGGATGTCAGGATTTAAATTTATTTAAATTCTGGACTTTGAGATTTTGTGTTTTTAAGCCAGGGATTTACCTAACCCCATATATCTGTACATGGTTAGCAAAAACTAAATAAAAATATCTCAAGCGAGTCAAGGACCAAAAGAGCTTGAGAGAGGAAAATCTTTTAAAATTTCCTTAATTTGTATAGTAATAATTAGTGATCAAAATATAACGAAAGCATATTTGCTGTCATGGCCATATGGACTTAAATTGATTACATATGCTACAAGGGGTAACTGTAGTCCAAATAAAGTAAATACGCTTGGAGTGGCGGTGATGAATGGCGTCATAGAAAAAAGATATGATAGCCTTTCAAGGCATCATAATTATTTGGACTAGGGACGTAACTGATGATAGCCAATAGGTTCCTTAATAGGATGTCATAATTACAATCCCGTCTCCTTTTCATAAATGTGTCAAACGGTCATTTTAAGCTACCATTAAAATTTAACCGTGAATTGTAAAATATCCTAAAATTTTGTGATTCGTCAGACAGGGATGTCACTAGGTCTCAAATAGTTATGAATATCAATACCATTATTTTGGGAAAAAAATTAACGTGATTCATAAAAATCAGTCTAATTTTTATCGTCTCAAAGAAATACATTTCAAAAGTCATTTGGCAAGAATTTTTTAACGTTATTCTTCATGAAGGTATCCCTTTTACGACCCTCATTTATGATTTAAGGACTACCATTTATGTCACTGAGGATCATCCCCAAACTTTTAGAATTAAAATAACATTTCCTTCTGCAGTCATGAGACTTTTTTGACTTCACATAGAACAATGTAATAACTCATAAACAAGCATAGCTTCAGTACAGAGGAAATCGTTGATTCAAATTATTGTCAGAAACATGTTTTTGAGCCACGGCACAGTTATGAACTTCTGTCTCATTCTTAGCATGATATCAATGTGAAAAATTACCATTTTAATAACTTGTTTAGAAAGCTACTGAGCTACGTCTTAGTCGTGGATCACGTTCAGTAACTTTTGATTTCTTGATCGCTGTATATTTTCCTTAAAATGTGTGGGAGATAAATAGGTCGAGAGATCTCACCGATATGAAAGGTTTCACCACCAAGAACCACGTTGTGATTGTTTTGGTTTATAGGCTGACATGTGTCCTCAACGAATAATTTGCAAGTTATGTATTCATTCAAAACTTAAAGTTTTACTTACTATCTGCTTAACTCAATCAAATTCAAGTTTTAAAAAGCATACTTGTCAAAGTTCTAACTGATGGCCTCCATGTTCGTGACGTCATCAATCATTGCACTCTACTTTACTAGTAATACACATGTTTTTCAACAGGTGTCGCGACCGAATACACATCTTTTTTACAGGTAAATTGGCGGGAATGTATATCTCTGGTATTACAAATGAACACGAATTCATTTGTAATACCAGAGATATACATTGAGGACTGCGAGATTGCGAGAAGTGTGGAAGTGAAGATTTAGCACAGAGAGAATATTTTGTTTTTGTTAATATTTGGCATCACTAAGTTACACATTGTATATAATATTGTACAGCACATAATTCACATTCACATTAGTCCACTACTGTAAAATATAAAACCTTAAACTTAAGATTTGGTGTTCGTCGTAAACATTTTCAGAACACCCGCCATTTTTTTTTTTTTTTTCATCAAATTTTTTTTTCTTTTACCTGGCCGGATTCTTTTTTTTTTTTTTAACTAACCTTCTGGTAATATAAAATTATTTCTTGATTGAGAACGATTAATTAATCGAGGTAAATCATTTTATTACATATTTCTTTATATTATAATTGAAATATCCAAACAAAGTAAAATAGAACATTACATTCACATTGAATTTTCTGTATTTATAGTTTAAACAGCTACACTTAAATCAGACTCGTGTGTTGGGTATCTTTAGATATACATATATCTCTATATATAAATAAAAGAAAGGTGAGAAGCAGAGTGTATGTCGTTGGCAAAATTAAAGAAGTCCTATAAAAGGCCTATCCAAATTCCCACAACACCAAGGGAATTCAGACCGATAGTTATAGGGAACAGTATAGGTGGGAGACTACGACAACAAGCATCCCTCCCATTGCACTCTGAAATACACTGGTGGTGTAAAGGAGGCAGAACAGTCGTTCAAGCGTTAGACTGGTTGAAGCAAAACCTTGATACAGAAGTGCAACTTATAACAGGCAATATTTGGTTATATATTATAATAGGGACATGTGATCTTACTGCCTTTGACAGAAAAACCAAATACATAACGCTTAAATACCAAAATACAGAAGAACTGGTTGAGCACTTAGTTAAAGGTTACAAAGAGATAATACAAATACTGAAGGGGCTATCACCAGGAAGCCAAGCAACAATAGTTGAAATACCATATTTTTCAATCGAGGCATGGAACAAAGCGCATAAGCACAAAAATCCAGAAACATTTCGTGATCAAGATCATCAGCTAGAACATCAATTACTTGAGGTTAATAAGGCAATAAGGAACACCAACGAAGAAAACCAACACTTTTCACCAAACTTCAACATCGACTTATACAGAACATCAACCAGACAACAACGCACGTATCAAAGAGAGACAACCAGCAATAGACACGGTGAAACCAAAAGCAGAAGACTCTACAACCTAAGCCTGCTACAAGACGGGATTCACCCAAATATACACCTTACAAAAGCCTGGCTTATGAAACTGACCAGACAGATAACGAGAGACTGTTGGGCTAAAGATAAAGAAGACAAAGATACCGACATCAATAATAATAGTTAGGGAGTACTTGGATGTATTAGACTGATAATTCTGATAATTTGAGACAGCACACAGGATAACAGGTTAGTGTGGGTTGTCCGCGCTATACCACAGGTTAATTCAGTGTGCCTATCAAATCCGGTACTATATAAGGTTAGTGTGGGTTGTCCGCGCTATACCATTGAAATATTATTTCGATTCTGCTAGTAGGACAACAGGTCAGTGTGGGCTGTCCGCGCTATACCATAGGTTGTCTGCTAGCAATAAAATCCTCTTTCTAAAAGATACAAATACTTTCAGTCATATAACATAAAACTACTCCCTGGCTATTATTACTAAAGGTGTACAAGATGCAGGTACAGAAATTCAGAAAGAACCTTTCCACTGGAGATCTTCGTCCGAGTAAAATTACTACAAGATCATATACGCTAGATAGGGAAAGCGCTATTCAGAAAAAAATTAATGCATGTCAAAAAGAACATCTGAGATTTGAACTAAAACCAGGTAAAAATTTTGTAATAGAACTAAGCACTGGAGCATATGAAACGGTGAAAAATGAAATACTAAGCATTTTACAAAGACCCGAAATAGCCGAGACCTTAGTAACCTTACCAATCCAGGATGGAATAGAAAAATCAGGGTTAACAGTGGATTCATGCTATAAAGTGTATAACAAAAAACTGAACGGAGATGCTGGTAGTCTACTAAAATTTACAATCAACTTGTATCATACAACCTGTAAAATCAATGTAAATGGAGGCAGGATTGATATTTTTATCAACAATATATTTGACCAAATTTGTGAGAAATTGAGAACTAAATATAGAGACATCAACATTCTTAACAACAGCATTCACTCATATTTATCTCAGCTAAAAAGTTCCTCCTCAAATACCATACATAGAGCTATAAAACAGGAAGAGAACGAAAATGAAAATAAAGTAAAGGAAATAATCTGTGAAGAGAAATGTGTTTCCCCACTTAAAGTGAAGGAAGTAAACCATGCTGATACAAACCAAGCTATACTGGGAACGATTAAGAATAGTCAAAATATAAAGGAAAGAAACAAGGCAAGTAGCTCTCCGTTGAAAACAGATACAAATAATACACCTGACAATTTTATGTGTCCATGTTGCAACAGATACGTAGAGGAGGGAATAGGATGTGATAGATGTGATTATTGGTATCACTTCCAATGTGAAAACCTTACTAGTAAAACTGGAGAAAAAGAATTTATACACAAAGACTATATATGTACCCTTTGTAACGATGATATTCTCTATGATGCAAGGAATCTAGTGGAATCTGAACCAATGGTACAGGAAGATGAAGTCTACAATACAGAAGAGAAACAAAATGAGAGGCAACATACTGAATATCAGGGTGAAAATGAAAGAGAAATAGAACCTGAAGATATGGAAGAAACAGAACTTAAAACATGCATACCAATCATGCCAACTGGTATAAAAAGCAGTATAGATCAAGAGTCAGAAAAGAATGAGCAAAGAATAGAAGAGAGAATAGACTCTAATTTAACTATGCCATGTATACCAAATGGGAACCCATCAAAACAAGTGCATGGGATAACCCCTACGCAACAAGGAGTAAAGAAAAATCATAAAGGAACTAAAAACAAGAATGACAAGGAAGAAATAATAACAGCTCAAAAAACGAGAATACTGAATTTAGAAAATGAGATCAAACATATGAAGACAGTGCTTGACACAATTGTTCAAAGAGGGGAAAACAAGATTAATGAACAACCATCAGTTCAAGGCACCACAGAGACAAATGAACAAAGTAATACTCAACATGCATTTCAACAATTGCAGAGTCAAATGAAAGAGATGATAATGGAAAACCGTCTGAAAACAATAGAAAACCAAATGATCCAGAATATGTGCATGCAAACGGCTATTACCACACAGATGGCATTACAAATAAGGAACTACAGCGCACACCCATGTGGAATTCAACAGAGTGTGCCAGGAGCTGTACCTCATATACCACCAAACCCAATGCAGCACTATACACATCTACCACAAGGCATACCAGGAATGGTACCTCAGATACCACCAAACCCAATGCAGCACTTTATGCATATACCACAAGGTATACCAGGAGTTGTGCATCAAATAACACCAAATACTTCGCAGCACTACATGCATTTACCACCAAATCCAGTGCAAACAGGCATGTATATACCACCCAATCCATCACAAAACTTCATGCATATACCACCAAATCTAGGGCAGAATGTGCATCTAAATCCTACACACAGTTCTATGCATATAGCACCAAACTCAGTGACAGTGCAAAGGCAAATGAATATACCATCCGCATATCATCTCCCCACAATGTATGGAATACCAACAGGAACCTACAATCCCCTTAGTGCAATGAATGCTGCAACACAGAATACACATGCCACCTTGCCTCATCCTCCTGAATACAGCAGACCAGTCACGATCAACAGACAACAAACCCCGCATCATATGTCACAGAACAGAGATGAGATACGGATAAAGCCGCAGCAGTTAATACAGCAAGAACCTGTGCCACATAACTATAACATGAGAGAAGAATTCGTACGAAATCCAAATGACCATTTGAAGGATGATAAAACAAACAGCTACCAGCAAAATTCAAAAACTGACGACAAAAAAGGAAACTGCCAGCAACATCAAACACTTAATGAAACGTCTTCTTATAACACTTTATATGATCAGAGCAAGGAATCATCTCCAATAAGAAATGAAAGACTAAGTGATCAGGAAAAAGGAAAAGAGAATCAAATTAGTACACAAACAGAGGAGAAAAATATAAGAGAAGCCAATAGCAAGCCCATATCAAATAGGGAAATACATGAAAACAGCATGACGACTCAGGAAGAAGATCAGAAATTATACAGGAATACAAAGGAGTACCATTTTCGTCTCAACAGCCTAAGAGGATGGCCCCCGGAAATAAACCACCACCAAACAACAGACAAAGAACAGGTGATAAAAACATCAACATTATAACATGTAATATTGAAGGACTGAAGACCAATATTGCATTTCTCCACACGTTAGATCTTTCGAAAACAATATTATGTCTACAGGAGCATTTTTTATGGGATTTTCAAAAGAAAGAAATAAAGATACTACTCCCAAAAATGGATGATCATACAAGGTGCTACGATACAAACGACCCATTGGATAGTTTTAAATTGCCAAAAGGAAGAGGAGGGGTATCTGTTCTGTGGCCCTCTCAGTGGTCAAGTAGAATCAAGAAACTGAAGGACGGAAACGAAAGGATAATAGCAATTCTTATAACAGCAACTAAGGATATCTGCCTGATCAATGCATATATGCCAACACATAATTCTGACTCTCTTTCAGAATATACAGAATGTCTGGACATTATATTCGATATAATACAAAAATATGAAAATACGCACAGAATTGTATTAGCTGGAGATTTAAATGGAACACTACAAACTTCAAGAACTAACAAACATGACAAAATGCTTAGGAATTTTACCAAGAACATGAACCTGACAACTGGAGTAGAATTAATAAACACTCACACATTCTTCCATCATGCAGGCAACTCCTCATCCCAAATCGATTACATTCTGGTTCAAGATGAAAATTTGGTAATGGACTATAAAATAGAAGAAAGATCTTGTGCAAACACTTCGGCACACACAATTGTTAAAATGGAAATAGCCTCTCAAATGACAAATATCAGAAAATCAAACCAACAGAACAAGAAAGCAAAGTACAAAATGCAATGGGAACAAATTGACAAAGAGGGTTATAATAGTATCATTCAAAACAGTATAACCTCCATAGAGACCGAAAAGGATGTAAACATACAGTTAGACATGTTAGTGGAAGCAATGACTAAAGCAGGGAAAAAAACAATTCCAACTAAATTGTTGCAAACAAAGGGTCCAAAATGGAAAGCCTCGCCTGAAGTGCTAATAATTTTAAATGCATGTAGAGAAATATACAAGAAATGGCAGAGTGTTGGAAAAACAAAAGATCATGTCTTAGCAATTGAGTTAAAGAAGGAAAAAAAGAAGTTAAGAAGCAAACTTAGAGCAGAGCAAGCAGTGGACAGACAAAAACTTTATCAGCAAATAATAGACAATCCCAACACACAGCTATTTTACAGGCTAATAAACAGAGGTAGAAATAACAACCGTACAACAACAAATTGCCTCAAAATCAATGGTGAATATATGTTCCTACCAGAAGAGCAAAGAAAAGGTTTTGCACAGTACTATGAAGACCTAAGCATACCAAAAGAAGAACAGTACGACTGTAACTATCTGAATTTATGCAAAGTTAGACAAAGCTGCATACAAGAGGCCTTACAGGAATGTACAGATATCCCAGATTTGTTTTCAGAATCAGAAATAGAGAAAGCGATAGATTGTCTTAACACCAAAAAGAGTCCGGATGAATACGGACTCACAGCAGAACATCTAAAAAATGCAAAAGAAACTATAACACCAGCTTTAAAATCAATATTTAACAACATCTTATTATATAGGAAAGTTCCAACCGCATTCAAATCTGGTATACTCACTCCAGTGCTCAAAAAAGATAAAGATTCCACTGAATTAGGCAATTATAGAGGCATAACAGTTACACCAGTTACAGGAAAAACATTTGAGTACTCATTCCTAACCAAGCTGAATTTAGAATCTAAAACAGACCTCCAGTTTGGCTTCACAAAAGGTTTATCACCAATAATGGCAAGTCTAATTATATCAGAAGCCAGGTATGAGGAAAAAAAAGGATCCGAAAATTTCTTTATTAATATTTTGGACGTGAAATCTGCATTTGATGTAGTTCAGCATTACATTCTTATGGACAAGATGATAGATCAGGATATACATCCAGTATATTGGAAGATACTGACAGAACTCTATAATGACTTGACATCAAAAGTGAAATGGCTGGACGGTATCAGTACCCCATTCAACATCAAACAAGGTGTAAGACAAGGAGGAATACTGTCCACTCATCTTTACAAAGTTTTTGTCCAGGACTTGCTTGTGGAATTAGAAGAAAATGCTCTTGGATATCACCTAGGAAATATATATGCAGGCACTCCAACATGTGCTGATGACATCTCATTTATCTCTAACAATGAAAATGAGCTTCAGATAATGTTAAATGTCCTCAGCAGATATGCCAATGAACATCATTATACCATACATCCAATGAAAACACAAATTATTGATTGCTCAAAGACAAAAAGCAACTTTAAGTGGAATCTAGGTGGAAATGAAATAAATATAGCAGAATCAGGTGTACATTTAGGTATTATAAGAGCTGAAAAGAATGAATGCCAAATCAATATACAAGAAAGAATACAAATTGCGAGAAGGACGAAATATGCTCTAATGGGGTCAGGAGTCCATGGAACAAATGGTTTAGATCCTCCAACATCATACAGTATATATAAAACATATGTTGTACCAAGGCTTATATATGGACTGGAAGTATTACCCATGACAAAGGCTAATATTGAGCAACTTGAAAAATTCCACAGGAAAAATCTCAGGCATATACAATCCCTACCAGAAAGAACATCTAACGCAGCAGTCTTGCTTTTAATAGGAGCCTTACCGATAGAGGCAGAAATACACAAAAGATGTCTATCTCTCCTTTTATCTCTATTAAACTGTGGAAATGATAAAATACATCAAATACTAACCAGACAAGTAACTACAAATTTTGACAACAATAAGAGCTTTTTTACAAGAATAAGGAAAATACTAGAAATGTATGGGCTACCAAGCATCACCCAATTACAAAATAACATACCAAAGAAAGAGCATTGGAAAAATTCTGTCAAGACAAAAGTGGATAAATTTTGGAATGAAAAGATCTTAGCTGATGCAGAAAACAAATCAAGCCTAGCATTCCTTAATACAAGCAATCTAGAACCAAACAAACCACATCATGTCTGGAATATTAAACAACTTCCACGATTCGAACTACGAAAGGCAATCATAAAAGCTAGAGTAATGACTGGGACATATATACTGCAAGTGGATAAACACAAATTCACACATTACAATGTGGAAGCAACTTGTCAACTTTGTTACAGTGGTAATGAGGATGTGACACATTTCCTAACAACTTGTCCAATACTAAGTACAACAAGAGAAAAGTACTTCTCAGAAATAAGAGAAACCATCACCCATGAGATTACTGCAGAAAATTGGAACAATGTCTTTAAAAACAAGGCAGCAATCTCTCAGTTAATAGTAGACTGTACAAATTATAAAGAAGTACTCAACAACTCTAATAAATTATTGAACGTGATTGAGAACAAAACAAGAAACTTGATCTTTCAGCTACATATGGACAGATTGAAAATTCTGGAAAAAAAGAATGAATAAGAATAGACAGGATGATATGTATATGAGTAATTCCATAATAAACAGTATTCATGGATCAGGACAATATGAGGAAATTCAGTCAACAGAATATAGTGCCTTAATATGATACAAATAGACATTAAGCCCAGCACCGAGTCTGAAATATGATAAATAAAGTATATAATGCAAAAAATATATAAATGTACATAATTTACAAACAAAGAAAAGAAACAATATTAAGTACATATATTTTAAAATCTATTTTAATCTCATTTAAAAATCACTACTGATGCCAAATTATTTTATTTTATTTTATAATTACTGCAATATTTGAATAAAGTGAATATAAGACATATATATGTTAAAGGAAATATCTTCACAGTTAACATCCCAAACCACCATATTTAAAAAAATAAATAAACTATCTTTTATTGTTTTAAATCACCAAATCCATAAGGTATTTTACATTAGTATGAAATTGCTACTTAAATTATTACAACGTATTTTACCAGTTTTTAGCGCATTTGATCATATATTACTTAATTTTATCGTTTAACATTAAATGGTTTGCTTTTATTCTAAACTTATATAAAGCAATAATAACAGATTTTTAACCTAAACATGAGATAAGATAGTTTTAAAAAAACCACCCAAGTCCCTGTATATATGCCATGTAAAAAAAAAACCCAACAACTTTCTTTCTTTTATATGCATGTGCTGTACATATTTTTAATGTGTTTACAAATTTTAATACGACATTAAGGGTATATACTCCATTCGGAGGTGCTCCTACTTAAAGGAGGCTAATACACAGAAGAAGAAGAAGTATGTTCTGTTTAAAATCACTTTGTTAATCCTGGGACTATTATAAAAAGTGTCTAACAAGATTTTGTGAGGTAGACGAAACTGACTTTAAAACGATCGTATTGACTTTTGATGTGCAGAAATAGGCAGATCGGACATATTTTGACTTTAGTTACTTACTTCTTAAGTTTGGGATTAATTGTAATCAACATATTCCAATGAGACTGAAAAATGCTTTTTTTTATTATGATAAATAATAATTTTACCTGCCGTAGTCGTGCGTAAAATATATTTCGGTATTTCTCTTACGAAAATGACTTGTTTAATGGAACAAAACGTATTATTTGTAAACTTTCTCTTTACTCTTTACAACAGGCTTTTAAAAAATAACCTTTCAACTGTATATTCCGAAAATTTTGTGAAAATCGAATAAGTGGCAATTCTTACCTTTCATACCTTAACTTTCATTGATAAAACATAATATTGACTCGTCCAGTGTCCAGTTT
Source organism: Mytilus galloprovincialis (assembly GCA_037788925.1). NCBI lineage: Eukaryota > Metazoa > Mollusca > Bivalvia > Mytilida > Mytilidae > Mytilus > Mytilus galloprovincialis. The sequence continues at coordinate 63,021,138 of CM075343.1, read as the reverse complement.
GAAGGTCATTTTAGTTACCGTACACATTCATGCACGTTCTAATTAACCAATAGTCATGTATGAAAAGCATAAACAAGTTTGAAGGTAACTAATAACAACTTAATCCAATCAAATTGCCTATGATTCAATAACAATGACCAGTCCACATCATAAAAATGTATAGGGGTAAACTGGGTAGGGAGAACATGTCAGATATATTAAGTTCATTTGTTTGCAATAACGAGTAAAAATTTGTTAACCAATAGATTTGTTATAATTTCATAAACATGTCGTTATGTATTGGTATAGTTTTTGGATCTTTCATTAGCGTATTTAAGGCTGTAGAAAGTTTGGCCTTCAAAAGTCAACATAATCATTGACTTTATAAAGAAAATTCGCCTTTTTAAAACATTGAATGTTTCACAAATAATACGCGACAACAAAGCAAAATCATTTCTTAAAACACTGCAAAAAAAATAATTCTGATTGATACAGTGGTATTGTCATAAATTGCACTGGAGTGAGCAGTGGTACATCAAACGTCGAATTCCCTCACACAATGTTATCACACACTTATAGTATTATCAACTAATTTCATATAGTATAAAAAGTTCCAGGTTAATCATGATTAAAAAAAATTTAAATCGAAATGAATTATGATCAATTATGGGACTAAGAAAAATGATGATTGTGGTTTTTCAAAATGATTCAGACAGAGGATATCGGGTAAAAACCACAGGCACTCGTCTCAGAATTTTTTTCCCCTTTATACCTTAAATTAATATACCTTAATAGGAATTTTTTTTTGAGACAAGTGCCTGTGTAAAAAATATAAAGAATAGAGAAACAATGGGTATTAAACAAAAATTAATACTTATAATTAGTAGGGAATTATAGATAGATCGGGAAAATGGACCCCAAAAAATAGGTAAACGGACAGAAAGTCACAAGACAAAAAGTCACAGGACATAAAGTCACAAATTTGGTAGGCCAAAAAGTCAAAGGACAAAAAGTCACAAATAATATGTTGACAATTGTTAGAATATATAAGAGAAATATCATGAAATATTTTCTTTTTAATACATATATTCATATTAAAGTTTAGGAAATGTGTCATTATACTTGATATTAATTTTAATCATGCAAAAGAAAGATTTATTGGCACAATGAAGCCATTAAAGTGCCAAGCCACTTTGACATTTTGGTTATTTTAACAATTATTTGATTTACTTTAATATTTTTTGATAAATTTTGTTTACAAAGTTAGATTTTATACGATAGTTCAAGAGAAATACAAAAATATTTTTGTAGAAATAAGCGTTTTTTATTCAATAAAAATAGTCAGAAAAAATGAATTGTGACTTTTTGTCCCGTGTGACTTTTTGTCCGTGACTTTTTGTCTGTGACTTTCTGTCCTACATTCAAAAAATAGCCGGGATAGAAACGATATTAGGTGTTAATGAACTGGATTACAAATCATTAAAAGAATATTTGATAAATTAATGGGCAAAAGTCATAGACACTTGTCTCAGATCCGCCCCCCCCCCCCCCTGTGTACCTTAATATTTAAGTAAAGGTATATATATAGGGCCGGATCTGAGACACGTGCATGCCTGTTGCAAAAGTATAAACAAGGAGTTAAATTTGTATTGTTATAAAATCCTTGGCATCAGGAATAGAGACCATGACATCAATATAAAGAAGACTAACCCCGCCAACCAGACCCTCCTGTATCACTGGATTAAATACCCGACCACGTCCACTTGTCATGATTTTTGTCCATCTGATGAGTGAAGCCTTTTTCAACTGATTTTTATAGTTCGTTCTTATGTTGTACATGCAGTAACTGTTATATATACCACTGTCCCAGGTTAGGGGAGGGTTAATTGGGATCCGGCTAACATGTTTAACCCCACCACATTATGTATGTATGTGCCTGTCCCAAGTCAGGAGCCTGTAATTCAGTGGTTGTCGTTTGTTTGTGTTACATATTTGTTTTACGTTCATTTCTTATATAAATAAGGCCGTTAGTTTTCTCGTTTGAATTGTCTTACATTGTCATTTCGTACCCTTTTATAGCTGACTATGCGGTATGGGCTTTGCTCATTGTTGAAGGCCGTATGGTGACCTATAGTTGTTCATTTCTGTGTCATTTTGGTCTTTTGTGGAGAGTTGTTTCATTGGCATCTTCTTTTTTCATATCTTATACTTTTTCTAGATATTTTTTCATTGCCGTTTCCTACGGTAGCAGAATGCGGCCATGACAGGAAAAAAAATATGTCGAACGAGAGAACTATCTTGAGGGAACCGTCGGACATTATATCTTGAGAGAACGACATACTCTCTTTTCGGAATAAGATAACTATCTGGAGGGAACATTTTTAAGGAACGACATAGTATATCTTGAGGGAACGAGATAACTATCTTGTGGGAACTACATATGGTCTTAAAGGAATGAGATAAGTAATACCTATGTTGTGGGAACGACATATGATCTTAAAGGAACGATAAATAATAACTATCATGTGAGAACGACATAAAGTATCTTGAGCGAACGAAATAACTATCTTGTGGGAATGACATATTATCTTGTGGGAACGACATAGTATCTTGAGGAAACAACATATTTTTTTTCCTTTCATGGCCGCATTCTGCCATCGTAGATTTCGGCTAGTTGTTAACATGTTACCATCTATGTTATTTTTCAAGGGGTTAGATATCTAAGAATTCACTTTTTCATGACAGATGAATGAATATTTACTTGAAAACAGAAACTCTTCCAATTTCTAAATTTACCGACCTTGCAAGGAATGATAATTAACCTATAAAAGTTTGATACCCTCTACTTTAAAATGGGTACACCTTTTTTGTCCTGGCTTGAACAGTCCTATTCTTTACGAATTTCGATGCCAGTAACTGTCGAGAACAGGATGTAAAAAAAATTAGAAAATCGAAGGATATTTTTTTTTTCGTACGCATCATATTTTTGATATCGCGTTTTAATTCTACAGTGCAGAAAATCAAAATCCGAAATTCTATGTTTATGCAGATATACCCCGTCAAAATAATAAGATTTCCTTTTATTTTAATATTTTCATATCAAATTAAAGCACCGCAATATTCATATCATATGAAAATAATCTGTTTCCAAAAAGTAATAATATAATATTTATGTAAACATTATCAGCAATGGAGTAAATGGAATCAAGAAGGATCTGTCTTACATCATTGTACTTAGGGCAAATCAAAAAGAAATGTTGGTTATCCTCAACAGGAAATTTGATCTGTTCAGTCTTTGTGTAGTAAAACCTATTCAACTTATATTTTGTCCCATTTGGATCATTTGGTCAGAAGAACAAACAAAAAAATGAACGAAGAGGATCTATTACACAAAAAAACTCCATCTTCAAAAAACTCCATCTCATTGACAAATCTCTTCATGGATAAAAGTGCAACTGATATTTTTCTCTTAACGGTTAAAAAAAATTAAAAATACTTTCAAATAATTGACATTACATTAACTAAATGTCAGTTGCACATTTTAACATGTTATGCTAACAAATACTACAGAAAATTTAATCCGGGTATAATTTTCAGTCTTATTTCCCCCCTGTCATTCAACCCAAACTCTAATTGAAAAGCCCTTTGTTCTTGATTACCTTTAATCTCATCTATCCAACTCTTTTTTTTACCTGTACTACCTATAATTTTAAAAAAGTTGGATACATGAGAATGAACACTTTTGAACACTTAGGAACTTTTATGGTACAAAAACCGTCTAAGATACTGAAATTTAAAAAAAAAATTGAAAATATAATACGAAATGATAATATAAAGGAGTCGAAAACTTATGCAAAGATTAAAAAAGGTAGCTTTTACTGTAAACATATCAGTTGTTGAATGGATCGTCCCCGATTATGTATAGGTTGATGATATAATTTGTAAAGATGCAAGTTTGTTCAAACTTTCGTGTGAATTAGGTAAATTAAACTCTTGTTATGATATATGAAGACCTTTTGAGGCAGCAAGTATCAATTCAGTCGAGAGGCTAACATAGGATTCAGATACACAAGAAAATAAAGAGGTTTAAATTTCAATTAATGGAATATTCACTTATTGAAATAATATTAAAGTCATAAGAAACCTCAAATTAAAAAAAAAATAATGCATATGTTTTTTTATAACTCAATGGATAGTTTTCAATATAAAACTTATATATATATTATGTACATATCCTTTTTTCTGAAGAAAATTCTTTAATTTGTTCATATTTAGAAGAAGTTTACTTTATTCCCCTACATATTTTCCGTATGCAAAGTTACCTCAGTGTGACTCATCTCGTGAAAATCCGGTGATCGTAATACGCATGGATGTCCTTAAAATAAACGATTATCTGATTGAACATGTTAAACACGTGCTCAATATCCATGCTTTTTGTTGATTGTTGACAAACAGGTGACAATCGTTAAACTTCCACTTTGAAACACGAACTTTAACAACACTGACCGATTGAAAAAAAATTGACGATTATATGAAAGAGGGACGAAAGATACCAAAGGGACAGTCAAACTCATAAATCTAAAACAAACTGACAACGCCATGGCTAAAAATGAAAAAGACAACAGAAAATCAATAGTACACATGACACAACATAGAAAACTAAAGAATAAACAACACGAACCCCACCAAAAACTAGGGGTGATCTCAGGTGCTCCGGAAGGGTAAGCAGATCCTGCTCCACATGCGGCACCCATCGTGTTGCTTATGTGATAACAAATCCGGTAAATAGTCTAATTCGGTAGGTCACATTCAGGAAAGGGAAGGGGATTGTAGTTACGACGTAAGGAACATATCAATTTATGCGAATAAAATGATAAAATCGTACACAGAAGACTAAGTTTATGATGTGTGTATGCATTGGTTCAAGAATTGGAATAACGTTATTTTTCACCGGTCACTCGTTTCATATGACTTTAATTTGTAAAATTTTGTCTAAAATTAACCCATGCATATGGTCCAAATACATTTATGGTCCAGCTCGTACTAGACCGGATAAGTATACTCATATGGTCCGACGGTACGCGTACGGTCGAACCGTATATGGGCGTTTTTCAATAAAAGCGTAACGTTCAGACCTAAAAAAAAAAAAATGGAAAATCAACTTGTCTAAAATTTAATTTCAAGAGTTATTTTGAATACCTCTATTATAGACCTGTTTGTAAACAAAAAGTGCAATCTTAAATATTCTTTAAAATGATATTATTTTCATAATTTGTGTACTGTTTCGTAGGGGACAAAAACGAAACTTCTTCTAAACACACATATATTTTGCAATTTTAAATGTTTCCTATAGACATTCCAGTTTGTTTACTTTAAATACTAGAAAAATCTCATTTTTTTCTGAATTGGAAAACCATTTTTATCGATAAAGATTAGACAGTACTTCACATATGAAGGTACAACTCATGTTACGTAGTGGACATTTTGATGCGTTTCGTAGTGGACAAAACCGTTTCGTAGTGGACAAAAAGTTTCGTAGTTGATATCAACCCGATTATATGTTAATAAAAACATAATAAAAATTACATGAAACTAACCCTTGTTATTTGTTTTGCACGAATATAATTGAAAAAAGATTAAAAGAAGACTGCATGGTAGTGGTAGTGTCCACTACGAAACGTTTTTCTCCCATATTTGTTTCGTAGGGGACCGTTTCGTAGGGGACATATTTGCATGTTTTATTTTTTTTCCCACAATCCCTATATTGCAATAGTAACAAGACTGATTGTATTCATCAAAGCATTTATTAAGCTGTACACTGATATTTTTTGCATGAACCCCCCTAGGGGTTCATGCTTATATATTGGCGAGTTTTGGATGTGTCTATGGGCCACTCGATATCTCTCGGCCGGAAGTCAGAATAACATTCTCGGAACGTCTCTAAAGTTTTCGGTCATTTATACAGGTCTTAACAGGTTGTTATCTACGTCTTTGATATGGTCCCTTGATGGCCCTTGACGACGCAATTATATTTGTTTTAAAACGACCACTGTGCACTGTGTGTATCTGGGTCAATTATAACATGGTATTGTATGTTGTCTCGATAACATGTAAATTAATTATGTTTGAAGATTTAACCACGGGATACTGTGTATTTCATCATACTAGACTTACGGGAGATACCATTCTGGTTAAAATATTAATATTAGATCGGAAAACAGAAAGATAATATTCTTATCAAAAGTATTTAATTCAATCGGAATCAAACAAATATATACAAACTAAATACTGTATTTAGGTTTCTGGAGAAACTAACAATGATTGAAATATTTTCAGAGTTGCAATTAAAGTATTTTATATGACAAGATACTCTGCTTTGGTATTTTTTAATATTCATTTGTAAAGGAAACATAAAAATTAAATCTTAATAAATTCTTGCATCCTACAAAAAAAATGTGTATAAACAATAATCATTATATTTCTACATTAATTATTATTTATTTTTTTGTATTGTAATATATCCATAAAACGGAAAGTAAGATCAATTTATTAAATATTTTAAACGGTCGTGAATAAAAAAATACTTGTGTGTTTTCAATTCATATATATCATTTCATAAAGCATGATTTTAAATCCTTGGAGCTCACAACAACCGTACAAATAATTTACAATATTTACAACAAAATTTAATTACAACCCCAATGTTGATTATTTTAACTGTTAGTATGGATTTAGAAGTCTTTGCTTATATTTTGTATAGTAATAAATTCACATAGTGGAATGTTAGAATTTAAAAATAGATTCATTCGATAAATAAAAAGTCCATCCGTAAATACTTGACGTTCGTGTTTATTGATATTATATATATTCAAAAGAATTTGAAAAAAATTACTAACAGGAACGTTATAGTTTATTATAAAATTTTAATTCAATTTTTGTTTGTTTGTTTTAATAATTTAACCTTATAGCATCTAAATTTTATTTGTACTATGGTACGGTTTTGACAATGGTATTAATTGTGTTGACCAACTATCCTACACGTCTTGATTCATTCACATTATAGATCACATTTCAAAAGCACACTATCGGCTTGCGTTCTCAAAAATTCCGGATAAAATGTCAATGCATCCGGAGTCAAAACATTTAATGTAAGCCGTTTGACATTCGATGTCAACTATTAGATTAAGATATGTGATGACGCAAATGCGTATTCTTTTCCTGAGTATCAGTGAGATGCTTTCTATTTACTATTTCGTGCGCTAAAATACTACTTGCATGCAATACTATTAAATTCACTCGTGGAAGCTTATTTTCGTTTTTGTTATCTAAATTCAGGACACGGCAGAAACAGCTTTACATGTGACTTTCAAGCACGGTCATCATTACTAACGGTATTCTGACCTCGAGTTGTTTCTCTTTTGTTTCTTTTTTGAGTCACTGTCCTATTATAAACTTTGACCTTTTCAAAAAGCTGAGGATTGTCTACCCAAGGAATAGATTCCTTAACTTTGTAATGTATTTAGCCTTTTAAATTTTTTCATTCGAGCGTTACTTATGCTTTTTTTGTAGACTTAACTCGTGTCTGGCGTTTTTAATATCTACATACCTTTTTAAATAAATTGGTTATTTTGAAAGTGTGTACAGGTATTCATAAACTTCTGAATTAATAAATTCTATGGCAAAACTAAGTTTCTCTGTATAATGTTTGAATTGATTTCAGTAAAATCAGGAAATCCTTAAAATTTGAGATGTTTTATGAGACCAAAATAAGTCTCTTCATAAGAGGTCCCAATCAATTGCATGCCACAGGTTTAACCGCAGCTAACATTTATACCATGAGTAAAGACAGCTTCAAATACGAGTTGAGAATATAAAGGCATTCATTTAGGAAACAAAATATAAAGATGTGATAGATAAAATAAATGCATCCAGAATCAGTCCAGATTATAAAGCAAACTGAGTGCATAAATTTATATTGCGATAGGTTTGTGCAATTTGCATAAGTCATCCGGTTAGTAGAAATTAGGATTTGCCAATGGGTTATAATCGGAAAAAATATGTACATTCCCAAGTATTATATAAAATAGTCGAGCTTTAAAATAATATTCAAATAGAAGCTGTAAATATATACGTTCAACTGGCTTCTTCTTTTCACAGTCAATTATTTCAATTCAAAAATAAACACAAATTCAGGAACAATCTTTTGGTGACCCAGCAGTCAGCGGTCTTAGGTTCATGTATTGCTTTTCTTTCTTTTTTTAAAGAAAGCAACTTGTTTCATAATTTTAAAACCAGATACTGAAGGTGATTAACCAAAATACGGTATCACTCTGCATGGTCCATTTGATGTGCTCAATTTTTCTTACCAACAATTTAATTGCCGTTATAAAAGCATCACTTCTTTTGTAAGACCCTAATGTTTATATCTCTTGCAAACAAAAATTACATTGATTTTATAAAACTGTTTATTGGCAAATTTTAATGACTTCGTTTCGTAGTGGACATTTTGTGGGGGACACACCTTCTGAAATTAAAAATTCTATATTGAAAGCTGTTTATTAAAATATGTTGGCTCTAAACATACTTTTGAATTATTTAAGAACTTATGTAAAGTAAAAATAACATCTATTTCTTCATTTTTTGGCGATATTTTAGAGTATGAATGTTGAACAGGCGGTCTAGGTACATGCCATTTTGGTTGTTTTGGACCATTCAGGAGTCAATATCTTCTCAATCCCTCTAAAAATAAACTGTTTCTTTGCTTAAAAATGTTAAATCTAATTCAATGTACTGACTGCACAAAAAAAAATACTTGCAAAGATTAAACACATTTTTTTAAAGTGGCTGGGACAGGAAAATACGTTTTTATTGAAAAACGCCCATATAAGTATACGTATACGATCCGGACCGTACGCGAAACGGTCCAAAAACTAATATTGTCTGGAACATGTACATTATTTGTTGATATATATATAAACCATTCAGATATACATATACAATTAAGGATCTGAATAGGGTCTACTTTATCTTTAAGAAATTTTACTCTGCTCTCTTTAACCACTGGTGTTAAACTGCAGTTACCACAATCCAAATATGGCGGAGACAGACATTGGTGAAACTTTTTTCTGCCAATTGTAAGAATCTATCTTTTCTCCCCTTTTGGCTTTGGACAATGATGTTAAAGGAACAATGTAAGAACATCTTGTAAACATCATTTTAATAAAAAGATGTTTAAGGTTAACTTTACGAGAAAAGCAACACAATCATTTTTATTCTGCATTTGTTTTATTTGAGCAGTCCTATGTCATATACATTCACTAACCCGATATCACTTTTCTTCGTGAATATTTAAATAGTAAACGGTAGTTGCCGGAACTATATTTAATTACGCATGACCAAATGACGATGAAGTTAACAACTATAATATAACCCGAATAATCCAGTCGTTATATTCCGACTCACTATCGATCGCCTCGAGAGGACACTGACCGATAGAGGGCGCTGAATTATTCGAGTTAACTATAATACAGTAGTTCAGGGAAAGCTTGTTTGGGACCTAGAATTCTGAGTGGGCCAAACGTTTTATTCTAAATCACGCGAGAATTTGCGTCATCTTATTGAACTGGGGGCAAGTGATAAATATCAATTATCAGCTGATAATCGATGTTAAGGACACTACTAATTACCTGAATAACTGTCAACGGTCTAATGACAGCTGGGTACTTTTTTGTGTTTATATTTAATTAAATATGGAAAAAGACAAACTCTGCAAATTTTCAAGACCGTGGTTTTTGAAAATTAAAGGAGAATGGGAAAGAAACTTAAAGGATGTACCTGAGTTTGATATTTCTAAGCTTAAAACTTATCTAACAGAAAGCTGTAACAAGACATTTGATAAAGAAGGGATGAGGGCCTATAAATCCTTAAAGGCGTTCAAATACTTCGAAGAAGGATAATATCATCTTTGGTGTCAGAAAATAATTATTTAATACGTGCTGACGTTATGGCATCAATGGCCCAAAAAGTATATAAACCATACATGTGTTTGTCATCTTCTGGAGTAGTTAAAGGTGGCTCTTGTGATTGTGTAGCATGGTAAGTACATGTACATTGCTGAATTTCATTTGTAATTAACATGGAGAAGTTAAATTTACATCAAACAAGTGGTTTGTTTTCAAAACATCTTCCGTTTCATTACTTAAGAAGTTTGTTATACAAAGGGAAAAAAAAAGGGGGGGGGGGGGAGTTCACTACGGCTTCAACAATGACGATTAGCAAAACCCATACCGCACGAAAAACAGTTACTAGTATATAAGCCCTCCGAAATGACAAAATTATGTAAATATCAATAAAAAAAAAAACTAACAGCCTGATTTATGCAGATATATGGTATATAGTAACAAACAAAAACCACTAATAAACTCAAAAAGCTTCTACCGGGATTTGTTTACCTCGAACAGTTGCGTTGAAGTATAATTAATTGATAAACTGACAATGTCGTACATATATACTGTTCTTTTGTTTTTATATGAATCATATTATAATGTTTAATTTCATATGGTTTCTAAACATGTATTTATGTTTTGTCTATTATGATTTATTTGTTCGTAATTGATATGCCTATAACATGATAAGGGCCCTTTGATTAAGAAATAAACATATTTGATTTGATTTGAACCAAACCCCCCAATTTTAAAATACATGCAATATTATTTTTTTCTTGATCAAAGATGACCTGGAAGGCATTTACATAGATGGAATAAGGGCCAAACATAAAGACAAAAATAAAGAAAACCGGGGTATATGACAATTGGGTGGTAAAGTGTAAAGTGTAAAATTGAATAATTGGGTATCGATTGCAATTTTGAACCCCTCTAATTAAAGAATACATAATCCAGACACTCATTGTTTACATCATTACACACATTGCAGAGGTTCAATTAGCAGACATAAAAGTTACATTTTGTCTCTGATTAAGATCGAGAGAGAGAGAGTGAAAACACTCAAGTTGTGATAAAAAGTTTTGGTTATCTCTCTTTCAACAATTACATTTAAGAATAGAACGAACGATTCAAAGAAATAGGCACACTTTCTTCTGAATTCCTTTTTTTCTATTAAAGCGCTGACATCAGAAAATTATATGCGAAGATTTTACACACATAGTACACAAATACACATATCTACAAAAGCAAAATAGTTTTTTTGGCTTTTCATATACAACTGTTGAAGACAATTTCGACACAATACTTAAACCGATATGGATTTCAAAAACAATAGTATTAACGACATCGACATAATCATCTCTACAAGATCCTGTGTAGAATAAAGATGGATTAGTTTTTCAAAAAAATATATTTATGAATATCAAACAATGGTGCTGATCAACTTCGTCAGTTTCTTCAGTTTGTAAAAAGACTAGCTATAACAAAAAATAAACTGCTACAAAACAGAACAGCATCTATCTACTATTTTAGATACGATGTGAACATATAAAGGTCGACCTCTGATAAGGGTTTACCAGAGAATATTCCAGAAGGAACCCGAAACATTACAAAATAAGTTCTAAAGAATTAAGCAATTAAAAGAACGTAGTGTCAGGTCAGAAATACTGATGCAATACCATGAGTAAGTGAGTTTATCGCCATTTGATAAAAAATAAGTGAATTTCTCATGACTTCCATACAGTGTCATGAACTTATTTGGATTCGAGCGTCACTGATGAGTCTTTTGTAGACAAAACGCGCGTCTGGCGTAAAAACATAATTTAATTCTGTTTTCTTTGATGAGTTTAATTATGATCAGGTGTACTAACTGGTAGCTCGCCAATAACCAACAATATTTTACCAATTTTGTGAACCATTTGCATGGAATAATTGCACATGTTGCAGTCCAAGATATATTAATGAGTCAAAATAAATCCCTAGGCAATATATATATAATGCAAAACACTTTTTTTAAAACTCTTTTGATTCGAACGTCACGCATGTCACTGATGAGTCTTTTGTAGACGAAACGCGCGTCTGACGTAAATATATAATTCAATCCTGGTATCTATGATGAGTTTATTTACATCGAAATGTGATTTAAAATCTTAACCAAATAATGATATTGTGAACGTCTTATTTTACTTTCTGGTCCGAAATATTTTTGAAATTTAAGTTTCCGAAGCACTTGTTTTGTTCAGTTTTATTCAGAGGTTACAAAAGATTTCTTCTGCAACTCCTTCTACACCCCTTTCACAATGCATTACAATACTATATGCATTTAAATCCGTTATGTGTATAATCCTGAAGGGAATAACCGTGCGTCATTTTTTTTTTTTTGCATCTTGCGCAATAAAATATGCACAAACATGCGTATGGAGGCTCGTTTCTATCATACATTTAGTACAAAATACAGCAATTTTGTATATCTAATAAAGGTTCTTTTTTCTAGTTTGTATCACCTACCCTGTATCACATAGCTAAACCCCGTATCGCACAGCAAAACCCGTATCGCATACGTGGCGTGACGTCATAAATCGAACGACATCAACGTTTGATCTATGACGTCCAGTTGCTGTTCCTCTAAAAAAAAATGTTCTGTCATTTCAACTAGATTGCTATAAAACAGTCATGATGTTTCTTGGTAATATTTTTTTTTGCATTTTTTTTTATTAAAACATGTAGTTGAAATAATAGGACAGTATCGTTTACTCAGTGGTGTATTTAAATACATGATCTTAAGGGCATACGATACAGTAGAGATCCCTCGTTGATTTTTTCCTACAATTTTGATAGTAGGTAAATTTTAATGTGTACTTTCCGAATATGAAAAGAAAAAAGTACCTTCATGACTTACTTTTTGAGATAATTTGGTTCGAAATTTGCATATTTGGAAGAAAATTCACGAAAATTCATAAATAATGACTTTTAAAGAAAGTAACAATACTTTTGAACAAAAATTCATAACTTAACCGGTTTTTTTGTAAAACGTTCCCTTGATCCATGGCATCTACATGCTGAAACAAGTTTAAGGTTAAACCAAATTATCATTTTCCGGATTTAGATTGATATATGCGAAATAAAGAAATTGATCATATTTTTGCGTCTTTTCGGAAGTGCAGAAAAAAATTGATCGTTGATTTTTTCTTGAAATTTTGGCGGAGTGTTCTTGAAACAGTACTTGATTGATTGCAAAAGAAAAAAATATTGGTCCATGTGCTTGTTTTTTCAATAAAAGCCATATACCTTAATTTTTTACGACGTCTGTCAGTATGGCGCTAAATTACGTTATATAAAGTTTTAATCGCACCAACGTCGTGTAATCATTCCCGCCGTACACGACTATGCTGTCAAGTATATGAAGGTGTTTTCCAAAGCGTTGATACTTATCATAAAAATTCATAAGATGGTTATTCGTAAAATCGCTAAACATTTGTGCTAAACATGAGGCTAAACATTTACGAAACGGAATTTGGACAGGAACCTTTTCATAATAAAAAAAGGATATAAAAAAGAATCCCAGCAGATTACTTTGTCAGATGTACGGCAAAACAGAAAAATCTTATAAAAGTATACAGGTGCAGCTCCGTCCGACATTAGTTTTAAATTGCTTCATGTACCGAAAGAGGATAGCCAACATTATTGCAAAGGCCCTTACATGGCAAAATGTGAACCAACTATAAATTAAGTGAGGTGATACCATTAATTAACAACCGTAAAACCTTCAACAATGACAAAACCTGTCAGCCTTAAAAGGCCCCGACGTACTTGGATTTTTTTTCTTTTTACATTCAAAAGATAATCATCTTTCAAATTTAGATTATAAGGAGTACTTCTTGTTCTATAGTTTGAGCTGTTTTGTGCAATTTCATGTCATAATTGGCTCTGTCGACTGAAAATGAAGTTGTAGTATAACATTTCATAGGAAGTACAGCAGCTAGTATTAGAGAATAATATTCAAGGATGTCTTTATAGATAAGCTGCATTACCTTTCATACGGCGTAACTGTATGAATATTGGCGTACTTGTTTGTCTAAGTAGAGCTATATTGAAAACACTTTATTTGTTCTTCTGTCCGATCGTCCAACTATAATTGTGTTACTTTTCTCAGAAACAACGCTTGACAGCGACGACTTTTAACGTGTGTACACTTTCTTATCTGTCTGTCTGTCTGCAATTAGTGTACATTTGTCGATACTTCAATTTATATCTCTCAATACATTGAAGTACAAAAGGGAGATGATTACACAAATAAGAAGACGTGGTATGATTACCAATGAGGCAAATCTCAACCAGAGACCAAATGACAAAGACGGAAACGACTATAGGACATCGGACGGCCTTCAACAATGATTAAGACCCATACTGTATAGTCAGCTATGAAAAGACCCTACATGACAAATGCAAAACAACTCAAACGGGAAACTTACGGCATGAGTTAAGTACAACACAATGAACGAAATACAAATATGATATACAATAACAAACGACACCATTGAATTGCAAGCCCTTTTAACAGCATGTGAACGGACGTTTTCTTGTTTTGGTCTATAACATCCAGATTGATATACACAAAAAATAAACCAATTAAACAAACTAACGTGTGAAAATTCTGCATCTATTGGCAATATTTTGCTTAAATTCAAACAAAAACGACACCAATGTAATTTTTAAAAAACTTTTTAACGGACTTTTATTGACACCTTTTCTACATACACATATAATATCATATATTTTAAACTCTGCAAATTTTTTTATGTACCAAGGCAAGTCCAGAACAGGATGAGAGACTTCTTTATTTATAATTTTATTTACGAATAGGGGTGTTGTACGACCTTGTCCACCCATGAGGGCCTCGCATATGCAGTCGGTTTTGTTATTTTATTGATTGTCTGTTAAATTCGGCCGTACAATAACAATTCACTATTCAATTTGCAGTCTGCCCAATGCTATACAAGAAGAAGAAAATAAAGACACAAACTATTTTGATTCTGATTATCTTTCAATAAATGTTCTCGTCATGAAAAATATTGCACAACTGTACCCCACGCCCTAGTAATGACTTTTGTGTATGGATTTCAAATCTTCCAACACTAGACCCGATTCGGCCACCCTACGCGCCATATATTTTGTTAAAATTTTCTAATTAATCACGGGTTCATACGTTTTCTCATTTCTTTGAGTTTCATTAAAATAACATAACTAACGATATCATAAATGTTCAATTAAATATTTGCCGCTGGACGTTAAGCAGCAATAAGTGGCAATAAGACAACTCTCAATCCAGGTAACAATTTATAAAAGTAAACCATTATAGGTCAAGGTACGGCCTTCAACACGGATCCTTGGCTCATACCAAGCAGCAAGCTATAAAGGGCCCTAAAAATTACTAGTGTAAAACCATTTAAACGGGAAAACCAACGGTCCAATCTATATAAAATCTACACTCATAATTAGCTATTGCAGCTTTTGTCATGTTTCTGCTGATGTCAAAAATAGCAGGTCCTTTTGTCATGTTTGTTCCGTAATGTGTCTTATTTGTTAAAATGTTATTCAGCATGTTACAGTTTAAGGGAGTTCGCTTCTCAGTTTCAAAGTAATTAACTTTTCAAAACACTAGTTTATATTGATAGGGGATTTATAAAGGAATCCAAAGAGCAAAAAAAATATATAGGTCACCGTGCTTGTTTTCAAGATATTAGCCATTGAAATTTTGGCGGTAAAATATTCTCTCTTGACTTTTCATAGCAAATATCATTGACAAGTTGAAGTTCACAAAAACTGTTAAAAAGTAATTAAAATTTCATAAGACTTTTACAAATGGCTTATTATTATACATGTAAAAGATTTACAAAAAGAAATCATCATTCAAATGGATAAAACCAGAGGATTCCGAAAATCTGACAAAAAATCCAAAACATGACAAGCCAGCTTCCTTAAGCAACGAATAGTAGGATAGCTCCGAAATCCTTGCAATTTTTCTTTCTCTTAGTATGTTGAGGAGATTCCGTTTTGCCGTACAGTTTTGTCAGTTATTCAGTGCTTTTGCCAGACTAAAAAGCTCCACAATTCTTCTTCCGTCTTTCCATGTTATACTGTCAGAACTCTCTTCTGTGTCTTTTACCTTTTCTTCAATTCGTCATACAAAGTTGTATTCGATTTATTTTTGTTCATCTCCAGTATTTCCTTTGATCTCACTGCTCTTCGGCGGATTTCGCCGTCTTTTAGAAACGACATAGCCGCTTTTTTAGCAGGTACTTTTTTGAAATTCGCGCAACCTGATTATGACGTCAGTGAGTATTCCGCGAAAATATGACTTTATTTAAAGCGACGTCGCGAAACGTTAACGTTCTTATTAGAAACACCGCTAAATATCAACGTTCTGGTTACCAACGTCGCGAAAACAACACGAAAAGTTTTGAAAACATTATTATCTGCCCCTGCTACTGTATCGTATTCCCTTAAAAGTATATTAAGAATGTAATACGGTTATAGGAGACATTACGATGTGGATATTCAGCAAATAAAGAAGTCTTAAAAAAAAGTCTGCTGAAAAAATACAGAAAAATCATAATTTCCTTTTCTTGCTTATATTTTCGGACGATTTAAAAAAAAAACCACCGGAAATCCAAGAATCTGATTCTGTTAAAATATATGATAAACAGAATAATACATGGCAAAATCCGTATCGCATGCTGTATCACCACTGACCAATATCAGCACTCGGGACCCTCGGCCCTCGGGACTGATATTGGTTTCTCGTGGTGATACAGCATGCGATACGGATTTTGCCATGTATTATTCTATATATATCCAATAGTAAATGTATGCATGCAATTCATGCCATCAAATATATGAGCTGCGTCAAATATAAATCGACCTTATGCAAAATGAATATAATAATAACTATTAACCTATTTCGGTTGAAAAAATCTCTCCGAAAAGTCTGTTACAGTTTAAATTGGATTGTTATAGGAACCCTACAAAACTCATCTATGACGTTTCTTTCGTTATTAATTGTTCTAAAATCAATCAAAGTCTTATATACATGTACATGTATATGTACGTACACTTGCAAAAGGTCGATTTCTTTCCGACGCAGCTCATATTTAATAGGAGCTGTGATATATCAATTGATCGTGAGAGTTCAAACAACCCAACAAATTAATATAAATTTTCTTTCAACGTTACTAAGAAGCTATTTAATGGATAAAACCGCGTTAGATGGTATGAAAATTTATATAAATTTGAATCCGTAATGATATCTTGCTTATGTTCTGGTCCGAAAGTGCCGCCATTAATGATTAATTGTAGGAAAACAAGTAGCTGCCTAGTACAATTTTCTACCTCTATAGTGCAAGCACATCTTTAAGGTTATTAAGTAATCTTCTACCGAAAATAACTGTAGTGGAAGCTTATACTGCTGCCAATTAGATAACACCAACCACCCTATCTTACAATAAGAAAAGTTTCACTGGCTGCATTCCAATTATCGTTTATGAAGTATGTTTCAAACAATCCTTGAATGGTTCTTCCTTCCCGGTCCATAGTCTGAACAACTTTCTTTGATTCACTTTGAAACACTTTCGTATTGTTTTCTATAAAATAAGCCTTGATTCTGCGACTTTAAAATGATATCAATGGATCAGTGAAGTATGCGTATTATGATTTCTCTATACCCCAGTCTGTTTTACGACGTTCCTTGTACACATGATGACATTAGAAATATATGCACTGTTAGGACCAGTACAACAAAGTTTAAATACAAACATCACCATATGGTAGATGTCATGTTACAGTAGGTTTTCATCCACATTGAGAAGGTCAAACGAGAAAAGCTTGTTCGACTTTTTTTTAGTTTTAAATCTAATTAAAACATAGCACTTTCTTAGTTTACCAGTATTAACATCTAGGCATATGCAAAGAAAATTGACACGTGGTACTTATAAAGACTTTTCAATCTCCACATTGAAGCAACAACTCTTCTATTAAAACGTTTCGTCCAAAATACGTGTATGAGCAGAAAATTGATGAACAGGGTTTATGTCAAAGAACGTCTCGTCCTTTTTCTAAAACAAAGAAGGCATTCGAAATATACCAAGACCTTGTTGTCTAATATTCCGTATCAACATCATAATAAAATTAACGGTACCAATTTTCTTGCACCAGATGCGCATTTCATCAACACATGTTTCTTCAGTGATGCTCGTGGCCAAAATATTTGAAATCCAAAGCTTATATCAAAGATGAAGAGCTTTAATCCAAAAGGTCAAAAAAGTATAGCCAAATCCGTGAAAGGAATCAGAGCTTTGCATGAGGGAGATACATTCCTTAATTTATAATAATTTCTCATATTTTGTAACAGCAAATTTTAATAACACAAAAAATCCGTATTTTCATGCTAGTACCGAAGTACTGGCTACTGGGCTGGTGATACCCTCGGGGACTAATAGTCCACCAGCAGAGGCATCGACCCAGTGGTAGTAATAAAATTAACGGTACCAATTTTCTTGTACCAGATGCGCATTTCGACAACACATGTCTCTTCAGTGATGCTCGTGGCCAAAATATTTGAAATCCAAAGCTTATATAAAAGATAATACATGATACTACATTCTGTATGTATGTGTCTGTTCAAAGTCAGGCGAACAATTTATTTCAATGCAATTAGTTTGTAACGATAATTTTCATTGGACGTTGATAAATATTTTGAGGGGTTAGATTCCACGTTCTACCAGTCCGTAACTAAGAAAGCCACCATTTTGAATTCCGATTTTTTTTGGATATGTAATTTCTCAAAAAATTAACAAGATATTCTCATTTTGAGCCTCAAAATCTTCTTTTTGTCTATATTGAAACCATTATGAAGCGTACAAAAAGTAAAAATACGTTTAGAATTCATGTTTCACACCCAGATTAAACACATGACGTCACACTGTTAAGATGCTAAAAACAATGCGACAGTTTCGCGGACTTTTTCATTAATGCCATTTTTAAGCCAAAAAATAACATTTATTTTAAGATGCGGCATTAGAATGGAGATAACTGTATTGTATTTTAAGCTTGGCCTTCGTAAAACTTGATTTTACTGTCGCAAATATCCGTTTACCTATCTCCGCTCCGCGTCGCTAGGTAAACTCAATTTGCGACAGTAAAATCTACGTTTTACGAAGGCCAAGCTTAAAATACAATACAGTTATCTCCTAAATCTAAAAGCAAAATCAAAAGCTCAAACATATCAAACGAATGGATATCAACTGTCATATTCATGACTTTGTACAGGCATTTTCGTATTTAGAAAACGGTGGATTAAACACAAATTGTCGGCATTCCTATGGGAACTTACTGTGCGCCTCTTCTTGCTGACCTCTTCTTATTTTCTTATGAATCCAGACACTTGTCAAAAACAAGAGGATCAAAGAAGTCAGATTATTTAATTTCACTTTCAGATATTTTGATGATGTTCTTTCCATAAACAATCCGAACTTTATCTGATTGGGTTCCATTAATATATCGGGGTAACAAACTAAAACTGAGGGAAACGCATTAAATATAAGAGGGAACAACGAAACAACACTACAATGTAACACACACAGAAACGGACTAAGCATCAGACAAAATCCCACGAACAACGTGTTTTATAGTTCTTTCATTTGTCTTTGTTCTATTATTAATATTAATTTTACTGTTGAATGGTATTATGTGATATCCGTTTCACGTGGCTCGGTACTTATACATCTCGTCAATGTGTTTGTCTTTCATTTTTTAGTGGCATGTTTTGTATATGCGACTTTTTCTATTTATTTGGTTCTTATAACGTGACTCTGTACTTTAAAAGATCCGGTCAGTATGATATTATTCTATTCTATGTCATTATGATATATTTCTATTGTGAATTACAAAATACGTTGAACCATAAACGTCAAAATCATTCAATCGCGTAGTGGAATTAACTATTTGTTGATTCTTATAAATTCTATATATAATTTTTGGACTAGTTTAAATCTCGGTCTATTTCTGAAATTTATTCTAAGATACTTTTGATTTTTTAACCCTATATGCTAACATTGCCTATGTTAATTTTAAAATTGTTTGTATGCGCATTGAACGACAAATCCATGTGACGTATAAAATTTGCTGACGTCAGACACACAAATCAATGAATGTTTTTGTAGATAGATGTTTTTGTGTTCTGTTTAATTGTTCCTTTTAAAATTGTTATACGATGATGACTGATGTATCCATATTTTGACTATTTTATTTATTGTGTCTATTTAGTTAACGCATCAATGTAAATATAACGGACTTTGATGAGAATGCCTCAAAGTGAGAGGGTTAGCGCTATAAAACCAGGTTTTATCCACCATTTTCTACATTGCAAAATGCCTGTACCAAGTCAGGAATATGACAGTTCTTGTCCATTCGTTTTTGATGCGTTTTGTTATTTGATTTTGCCATGTGATTATTGACTTTCCGAATTGATTTTCTACTAAGTTCAGTATTTTTGTGATTTTGCTTTTTTTAAACCTGGTTTTATAGCTAGATATACCTCTCACTTGTATGAGAGTCGCATAACATTCAATTATATTGACAATAATGTGTGCACAAAACAAACGGACATGATAGATATAAATGTCAAAAATAGGGACACAGCAGTCAAGATTGTATTATTATACCAATCATCAAAAAACAAACAAACATATGACCAAATATTTTGAAGGCATCATATTTATTGATATCTTTATGTTGTTCACTAATTAGGTTTTAACTGGTGTTAACACAGTATCGTGAAAATCCCTTTTACATTCAAACGTATTTCAAAGACACATCAGAAAGGCAGCAATTTTGATTAGATGAAGCTGAACGTTCTCAAAAACCAACTGTTTCACGTTTAAACAATGTACCCATACATTCTCTTATTTTAATTATTTTGATGATTCGTTGCCAGTTAAAGTTTCCAGCGAACAACAGGCGTATGCACATACAGATCTTATTATTTTTATTACTGAGTAAAGCCTATATGTCCGACGCACTTTGCATTTTTTAAATACTAATAAGCTATTAACTACTACTGTCTAGTGTTATTAGACAAGTGATAATTATCAAAGAGGCTATCATTTTTTTTAAATTGAATCTACCACACACACGCATATATTATATATCATTCGAAAGGTTATTATCTGTATATTCTGATTTGTCCGGTCGTTAAAAATTCGTACGGTGCAATTCCTCTGAAATCAAGGTCAAAGGTCAGAAATAATCAATCCAACACTTTGCTAAAACTAAACTCAATAAAAATTTCTGGTTATTGTATGATACAATTTTTCGAAATATCAAATGAACCTTATAAACAGGATACAATGATTATCATCAAAACAAAAATTAAAAGATAAGTTGCAAAATAATAATAGACCATTTCATCTACTAAATTATCCTCAAAAAGTAAAAAAAAATGCTCTGGTATTATATCTTGGGGATCGATATATTTATGACTAAAACAAAATAAATGTATGGTTTCCGGGTCAGGAAATTTTTTGAATACAACTAATATATACATATCGTTTATGAAGCAGCCTTCAATTTAAAGTTTTGCAGTTACCCAAAATATCACCATCTGCAAATATCGATCATTTGGCTTATCGGTGTTAAAATAGACCATCAAAAATAGTCAAAATCAGGAAAAAAAATAATTTTCCATAATTATAGAACGGGTTATGAATTCCGAAGAAAAATTTACGAAATCCCATCATGACATTGCTCCTAAATCGTAGACAAAATTGAAATTAACTATCTATGTTTTGAAGCTCTTGGTTATTTTTTGTATGATTTCAACGAACTTATTATGAATTGGATGTTATTTGGTTTTTACAGCTGAATCACAACGAAATATTTTGATTTTCATCCAGTTTTATAGTTTTACCGGGATTTTTTGGGGAAAATGCTGTCTTTGAAAAAATACGTTTTCAATATTTTAAAGTGTGACTGTAAATCTCACTTCTTAAAGTTTTTCTTATTTTAATCCATAATTTTATTATAGAAAAGACATAATCTGCAATAATATTGACATCTTGATAACTGAACGTGTCTGTCCTAGAATTTTTATCTTGATTTCAAGGAACAGCTCAAAGCTTTCCCACTGTTTGTGTGATGGGAATTTCACACAATATAACGATTAGCAAATGTCAATAAACTTATAAGTTATAAGGCAACAGTAGTTTGTCGTAAATCGATAAGGAAGAGACAATTTCAAGTCTAGGCATCTAATAAAATCTAAGGAAACTGCATGAATTCGAAAAGGAGAGAGACTGTTTGCGTCAACAGGGCAAGCGTCTCCTGCTATGCATGCCATGCGAATTCACACCCAGAAAAAAATGTCCCAATAGAAATAGGACACACTTGGTTAAATTACAGACCAAAGTGCAGTTCCCTAAATACTAAAACCGCGAAAACAGATTGCTAGAGATTTAACTTTGAGAGACGGACGCATCCTATTGTTAAACAAGTTCGTGATGGTGACTGTAAAACTTGGATAGTGTGGATTTCTGTCGCTTTTCTTAACACAGTTAAAGCGGTTTTTATGTATGTTGCAGACAAATGTTGATGATATCCGTTTAGTGTGAAAATGCATGAGCGTAACGTTTTAACTACGATTTGTATAAGCTTTCGTATGATTTCTGCTTCATATGAGTAACAAAACAAATTGACCAATAGTTGTGCATAATTACAACCAATTGAAATATCTAAGCCTCCTCGAATAAAATTCACCAAACTCAACAAATACGTTTTCCAGCATTTTGATGGTATCATCTTTGGTGTATTTGTTTAAAGAATCAGTGTGGTTTTCCATAAAGAAACATTATTCCTTAAACAAGGAATTTGTACAAAAGCTCTCTTTAATAAGAGTCGATATTTTGATTTTTATCATTGGACATGGTCATAATCATAAACTAACTGTTTACAAAATTTAGAATTTTATAAATACTTAGGCTTTTCTATATCTCAGGAATAGATAACCTTAGCTGTATTTGACATAATATTTAGTAATTGTTGGTCCTCAATGCTCTTCAACTTCGTAGTTATTTTGACCTTTTTAACATTTTTTTTTCGACCGTCACTGATGAGTCTTTTGTAGACAAAATGCGCGTCTGGCGCAAATATCAAATTTCAATCCTGGTTTCTATGATGAGTTTATTCAAATGAGCATGGAAAATAGTAGTGTAAAGTGTAGACATATCAGAATATTTATATTACTGCAAGATTGCTATTGCATTAGAAGAAAAAGTCTAGTTTTTGGTTCATCTGACTTGCGTTTTTTTCTGGCATAATCCTATTAGTAACATGACATTCTTCTTTCAGTTGATGTCATTGGCAATGCGATGGGTTTGTCTTTTATCTAACAAATCTCTAAGCTTATCTATGTTAATTATGTTCAATTATAACATGACCAGCAGGACTGCAGAAACGATGTACTCAAGCAATCTGGGAGCTTTGATTTTACATCTCTATAGGTAAAAGTCTCCTCTGATATCCTGATCTTCTTAAAAAATATTGGCAGCAAAAGGTTTGTATAAAGGTGGATTATCGGTATATATTTCCTCAAATAAAATTTTCTTTTACTTTGCCAAAATGAAAATTTTACTTTGCTTTTTTTCAGAAATAAAATAAAAAGTATTGATAACCGTGCTTTTTTGCATGCTACAAGTCGTGAAAAATTGCTTAAAGATTGTTCAATCATAAAAAAAAACCCACATTGATGTGAAGTAAAAGAAATCTATGAGATAGAATTTTGAATTAAAATTAAAGTATGAAAAGAAAGGTTTTGTAATAACTTTTAAGAAAAATAAAAATAAAAGATGGTGTCACCGAAATTGTTTTCTTGCTACAAGTTAAAAATAAAAATGTCCATATCATTTTAGTAAAAAAAAATCTTTATGAGTTATCTCCCCTTGAATATCTAAATTGCATTGATTCTAGAATCATACATATTTGGTTTTGATGAAAATATTATTGATAATGTAATGAATCACCTATTTCTCTTTTTACAAATAAAAAGTCACACATAAATTGCAAATCTGTCTCTAAGTTTGAAAATTAAGGGATTGAGACTAATAACTAGATCGATTTTGTACTGATATTGTACAATCCAAGATGGCGGTATACAATAAATCTACCTTAAATGAAATAAGAGGTGTAGTTTTATCTCTGAAGTAATAATGTTTATTTTTTGGAAAGATTTTTGATAGAATTATTGATGACTCCGAAACCATTATTTTAGAAAGTATTTTATTTAGAATATTATTCCTATTTCTTCTAAAGTTGTACTGTATCAAATTCATTTCTTTCTTGTAAAAATACAAAAAAACATATAAAAAATTTATTTTTATTATAAAACACCGTATAATTAATTTGTCAAAAATTGAATGTATATCATATAAGCTGTACTTCCTTTTGTAATAAAGTAGTATTATAAGCACCTCAATATACTAATATAATACATGTTTATAGTCTTTGGATTGGCTTTTGTTTGTTTCTTTTCTGTCTTTTGTCATTTTAGATCATAAGGTTTGGACCAGAATGGTGTCAAAAGAGGAGCAAAACTTTCTTCGTATTGTTTATCTCAACTACAGAGTAGCCACTGGTGCACTGAAAAGATTTTTTGATAGATTACATCCAGATTTATCAGCTGATTTATGCAACCCTATTAACAAGTCCATACTGCAGCAGCTTCATACTCCTCCTCCTGGGAGAAAGCGAGTTTTATATCAAGGACAGTGGAATATTTATATCAAGGACAGTGGAATATTCTGTATCCTCAACCAGGTAAGATTCTATGAGAAGGGTTATCTACCAAGGCACTGGAAAGTTAATGATTCAAATACGGGAAAGGTCAGGCAGAATTATTCTGGTTAAATTCAACATTAGATTACAATATACATCATTATATTTCAACATCCAAAATTATGCATGTTTAATAATTTTTTCAAACAGAAGAACAAGATATTATATCTTCTCTAGAACTCATGTCACACTGACATCTTGTTGTTTTATATTTTTTATTATAGAATTACCGATAGTCACTTCAGCAGATTTAGACTTGACGTTGATAGTTTGTCTACTCCGTAATATCCATCCAATGTTAAAAGCACCAGTTTCTGGATTTGACGAGCTACCTCATCCTCGTGATAAAAGTGACGGAGCAAACATTGCCCGCTTGAAATATTACAAAAACTTTCTTGTATCACATTCCAAGGATGGTACATTATCCAATCCAAACTTTATCAAAATATGGAATGATTTCGAGCAGGTATTACTGTTTTTGTTTTATTATCTACTGTATAAACATTAATTTTCGTGGGGTTAAAATTTCGTGGTTTTGTATCCAAAAGTAAGTTCGTGGGGATTAATTTTCGTTGTTTTTAAGTTTAGAAAAAAATTATACAAATGTCACTTTATAATTGACAATACTCAATAAAACTGATGTGAACTTTTGCCGTTGGGAAAAATCAATAATTGTATCTCACATGTATGCTTATAAATATTTTAAAACAGAGATAACTATGTAAAGTCTGTTCTGGCCGGTTGCATTAAAAATAATAATGTGCTTTTAAACAAGTTAACAAGATATACACGGGACTATCAATATACGTTAAAACTAAATATACGACACAAGGGCGTTCAGATAATAACGAACATACATCCATCAAATAAATACATAGAGAGTAAAAAACAACAGATTAAAAAAATATTTTAAGTTTTGCGTATTTGTACAAGGTGGATAAGCAGCACCTACATTTATATCTATGTAAGAATTCAAAATTATATTTATTGTGTGTTTACCTTTACGACAAATAGTCCTTGTAAGCAAATGAGAAAACAAATTTGCATCGTAATCTGGCCTTATCCATTGGTTTTAATGTCGATACCAAGTCTGTCATCAAAACACAATTGACCGTCAAGTTGTTTTAGTCTTTTCAGAGCGAATTTAAGTGTTAAAGGTTGAGTGCTATAATATGTGTTCTATTTAAAATTTGTTAATTTTTGTTTATGTATAATGTTATAACTTAACTAAAGTAGTGCAGCGAGATGTACTTACTATATTTTAGACAATCATGAGTCTTGATAATTCAGCAGCTACAGCCTCAAGCTTAAAGGATGCAAAAACATTGATAATGGATGATGTGTCAATGGCATCAATGCTGTCAACCCAATTACAACTTGACACAAAGGTTTCTAATCTCCAAGATGACTTGAAAAAAAATTCTTTATACGTTTGCAAAGAATCACAAAGAAACAATAAATATACAGAAATTTGAACATCTAGAAGACGAATTAAAAGTTAAAGATGACAATTTTGAAAGGCAGATTGCAAAATGTAAAAAAGACATCCATGATTTATCTCAAAAACTGAATACTAGTGAGGTTGTCATATTTGAAAGAGGTAGACATATTGTAACATATATAGAAGAATTGCAGAACATGCAAAAGCTTCTTACTTTAAAATTCGATAGTTTAGAAATTATTACAAAGAAAAGTAAGACGGCAAATCAAGACTTTTCGAAGGAGGTGCAATCATTATGCAGTATGACTCAAGAGAGTATCAACAGGCTACACGAGAGTGAAGAAAGAGAATATGCATTACAGGCAGATGTTGACAGCATTAAATTGAAATTAGGTATTTTTTATTTAGTTCAAATCAATGAGTACTGGCATATGTCCATGGTACTTATATCATAAGGAAACTTTAAACATCGGGTCGAACAATAGCCAACCAATTTGAAGTGGATCACAGAGTATGGATACGTTTTGTTCACTTGCGAACTACTGTGACTTGACTGTTAGTGTTGCCGTCCACCAGTTGCAACTTATTCAAAATTCCGACCAAATTGCAACCTGTTTAATAAAACCCAAATTTTTAAACTGGTCAGAAATTTGAACAAACTGCTGTAGAAAACCACAGTCATGTTGCGAAAGTGCAGGGTGATAAAATAAAGCATACTTACAATCCTAGAAGACTTTAACTCCAATTTAATGATGTTGTGTAAATTTAGTCCAACAGTTTGTATAGATATTTTATAGTCATTGTCATGCTAAAGATGAACTGTTGTAATTTTGAATTGCTATAAAAATGTCAAAACACATATTTTACTGAATATATGATGTTTTAAATTCAAATGATGTATGATTCTTATGAATATAGAAGACTTTCCGAAAGAAAAATTATATGAAAGCTTAGTTTAGATATTTTTACAGCAATTCAAAATTACAACAGTTCACCTTTAGCATGACAATGACTATAAAATATCTATACAAACTGTTACACTGATTTTTCACAACAACATTAAAGTGAATGAAAATCATATAGGATTGTAAGTATGTTTTAATTTATCACCTTGCACTTTCACATTTTGACTCAACAGTTTGTTCAAAATTCTTACCAGTTGAACAGTTTGGTTTGATAAAACAAATTGCAATTTGGTCAGAATTTTGAATGGGTTGTAATTATTGGAGAGCAACACTAACAGTCAAGTCACTGTAAGATAGAGAAGATACATAGAAGACACTGTCTTTTTGATCCTCTGTCAGTCCTTCTGTTTTTGCAAGTCGTGTTCTGTTTAGCATTCATGTGATTGCTTGATTAATTTATTAATATTTGGTTTTATTTGTATCTTACTTCGTATGGTTGTGTCATCTATAAAAGGGGAAAGTAAAAACAAGTGCTGAATAATTTAAAAGATATCATTTTCTTTTTTTTGTTAGAATACATAGAGGCGGATATGAAAAAGCAGGAGCAAAATTTTATTCCTAAGAATATTCGGGGTATGTATATTTTTAATTTATCAAGTCTATTTGTCATTTAAGTGCATTATTTGCATTTCTTAATATAATCTCCTTCAATCTCTTCTTTAGTTAGTAAAAAATTAAACCATCAACACGATTCCAAATTGCATATTTTGGCTCTACCAACGATCATATATGTATGCCTTCTTTGACTTCTGATCTGGAACTTAAAACTATTTAGTTGTTCTAGATCATCTGTATCAAATACATCTTGTGGTAACAACCTATTGACAAAAGTCTCAGCTTTAGTTATACTTGTTACATACCAAATACTTATCGAGTTTTCCGTTTCAAAGAACTTGGCTTCTATATTTAGAATGCTCA
The DNA here is from genome assembly GCA_037788925.1 of Mytilus galloprovincialis. Classification (NCBI taxonomy): domain Eukaryota; kingdom Metazoa; phylum Mollusca; class Bivalvia; order Mytilida; family Mytilidae; genus Mytilus; species Mytilus galloprovincialis. The sequence goes on along the minus strand of CM075343.1, from coordinate 62,993,014 downwards.
CATATGTTGTATGGGATCTTAACTTTTAATTTGAAGAAAATAATGTAATACCAAATATGCATTGCTGAGGTCATAGAGGACAACACAACCAATTAAACGGGCAGATGTTAGAGAAGGATTACAGCTTATACAGATGCTTTTAAAGCAAATGTTGTACTGAATTGTTGAGTCAAACCGTTTTCAGCAATTTTTTTCTTAGGTTTAGTTGTTGCACTACTGTCGAATTACGGTCATTAAGAACATGAACAAAAATATAAATTATAACCGACTTCATATTCATGCCCTTTTCATTGATCCATGCTGTTTTTCTATCTGCCTTTACTGGTTTATATTGTTTTACAACGTACATAAGGTCGTTGGTTTTCTCTTCTGGGCTGTTTTTTCACATTCAGTTTCTTTGATGACTATTTACTCTAAGAAACGAATTTTATTCATTGTCAAATGTCTGCTTTTTGTAAATAGGCAGTAAAATAACCAGTTAAGCATGTTAAGTGACTGCATCATTATAATATGATCACCAGTCTCTACCATGTTTAAATTAAACAATTTTTCTTTCCTTTAACGATAAAATCGGATATCTTTATATGCTTTCTTATTGAATTACTAGCATATAACAGAATGTACACTTTTTTACTTTCTAGCTCAATTTGAAAGAGAAATAAGTGAATGGGAAAATGACTCAAGTATCTTTGTAGCCACCAGAGCAACACATCACATACAAAAATGTTTACTCTTTAATAACTGCGTTGTTGTCACTTGCAGCTCGGGTTGTGGTAAATCTTCAAACATACACCATGCCGCTTTACACTTACGTGACAGTTTTGGATATGAGATTATACCTGTTTTAACCGGACCAACAGACATTATTAATTATTTAAATGAGAGAAAAAAAACAAGTGTTTGTTGTTGATGACATCTGTGGAAAAGAAACATTTAACACTCAAGCATTCATGATGTGGAGGGATTTTGCAGAGCAAATAGAAAAAATATTTAGAATGGCAGAAAAAAATGCAGAACATAAAATTGATGGCGCGGTTTCAGAGGTATTAAATCCAAAATTTCTTGTTTCCTGTAGACTGCATATATATAAAGAATCACAATTTCAACTTATTACCGCACTAACAAAAATGGAATGCAATCTATTATCGTCAGAGTTTTGTCTGTTGCGAGAGGAAAGAATGTGCATAATGCAAAAGTATCTTCTAGATGACATATCTAAAAACATGAAGTCAAAGCTGATTAGAGAGAACATTGATTTCTTTCCATTGCTTTGTAAATTGTCAAAAGACAAAACATCTGCAGATGTCATTAAACATTTTACAGCTCCTGTTCAAAGCATTACAAAGAACATTAAACATATCATTTCTTCAAACAAGACACAATTCTGTGCTCTTGTTCTATGTATTCTATTTGATGATGGATTCAATACAGATTGGCTGAAATTAAAATCAGTTCCAGAAAGAGAGAAAGTGAAACTAGAAAACATTCTGAAATCATTTGAAATTAATGTATACAATGAAATGTCAAGAGATATTTTAAAATCTAGTTTTTCCACATTAGATGGTACCTTTATAAAGAGAAGCGGTAGATTGTACAGAATGATACACGACAAGATCTATAAAATGGCAGCTGTTATCTGTGGACAGCGCCTGACAGAATGTTTCATGCAGTATGATCATTATTTATTCGTGATCATTTCATCTTTAAATCTGTTACAAAGAATGAAGCAAATGATAATTTTATCATACTGTCTGATGACATGGAAGACGAATATTTTGAAAGATTGTTGAGTGACCTTAGTAACTCTGTCATTACAAGTACATTCAATAATAAACAATTGATTTATCCGTCTTTTATGTGTAAGTTGATTAGATTTTTTCGAAAAAGTAATAATGCAAAAGAATTATTGAAGGTCTGTGATACAGAAGTTTGCAGAGTCATGGATAAAAGGGAGAATGATTGTTGGTCATATTTATCAACACCTTTACTAGAATCAGCATCAAGTGGTTACGTTGATATGGTTCAGTTTCTGATTGTTTTTATCAAATGTAATGTAAATAAGGTTGGCGTAATAGGCAATACACCTTTACATGAGGCATGTCAAGGAGGAAAAACAGATGTAGTTAAATTATTATTAGAAAACAATGCAAATATCTCTCTGTTTAATCATTTCCATGAGTCTCCATTGTATGTAGCGTGTAAAGGAGGATATACAGACATCGTGAAACTCTTATTGCAGAAGAGTGTTTATGTCTCACAGTCTAACACATATAATGAGTCTCCATTGTATGCGGCCTGTGAAAGGGGATTTACAGATTTAGTAAAACTGTTACTTCAGAACGAGGCTAGTATTTCAATGGCTAACACAGATGGAAAATCTCCATTGTATGCGGCTTGTAAGGGGGGATTTACAGATTTAGTGAAACTGTTACTCCAGAATAAGGCTAATGTTTCTCTGGCTAACTGGTGTAAAGAGTCTCCATTGTATGCGGCCTGTAAAGGAGGACATACAGATACAGTAGAATTGTTACTTCAGAATAACGCTGATGTCTCTCAGTCGAACTGTCATGGAGAGTCACCTTTATATGTAGCCTGTAGAGAAGGATGTACAGATGTAGTAAATCTCTTACTTCTCAGCAAGGCTGAAGTCTCCCTGTGTAACAAACAGGGACAAACCCCACTGTATGTTGCAAGTGAAAGAGGTTATAATGAAATAATCAAACTTTTACTGAAAAACATTGCTGATATCTTCCAATGCAACAATGATGGAGCGTCTCCCTTATATGTAGCCTGTACAGGACAATATCCAGATACAGTAAGACTGCTTCTTCAGAACAATGCTGATGTCTCTCAGTCTAACAGATTGGGAGAGTCGCCATTATATGCTGCTTGTAAAGCAGGATGTATAGATACAGTCAAACTGTTACTGAAGAGCTTTGCTGATGTCTCTCATTGTAGCAGTGAAGGAGAGTCTCCGTTGCACGGTGCCTGTAAGGAAGGATATACAGAAATAGCAAAACTCGTACACTTAAACAAGGCTGAAGTCTCTCTGTGTAACAAATGGGGACAGTATCCACTGTATGTTGCATGTGTGAGAGGTCATAATGAAACAATTAAACTTTTACTGAAAAACAGTGCTGACATCTTCCAAGGCAACAATGATGGAGCGTCTCCCTTATATGTAGCCTGTACAGGAAAATATCCAGATACAGTAAGACTGCTTCTTCAGAACAATGCTGATGTCTCTCAGCCTAACAGAATGGGAAAGTCGCCATTATATGCTGCTTGTAAAGCAGGATGTATAGATACAGTTAAACTGTTACTGAAGAGTTTTGCTGATGTCTCTCATTGTAACAGCGAAGGAGAGTCGCCATTATACGAAGCCTGTAAGGAAGGATATACAGATATAGTGAAACTGTTACTGCAAAATAATGCTGATATATATCAATGTAACACTGGGGGGAAATCTCCATTGTTTGTTGCATGTGCACTGAAACATACAGATACAGTGTGACTGTTACTCGATAATAAGGCTGATGTATCCCAATGTGAACACGAAGAAGGACATTCACCTCTACATGTGGTTTGTAAAAATACGCGTTGCGATGAACTAATTACGATGTATTGGTGGGACAATAAGGAATTGACAGAAATTGAAAATGATCATCTTGCACATTTTGAAATAGTAAAACTGTTAATTGCATGGAATGCAGATGTTGCAAAGTGTGATAAACGAGGCCAGATACCACTTGATGTTGCCCGTAATGCAGGCTGCAGGAGAACTTTCGCTCTTTTGGAAGAACATCTTATGATGAAAAGTGTATAGTAAAACGTTACATTTTGCAACTATTGTATATATTAAAACAATTTTAGGATCGCTGGTTAAAGTTACGATTTTTAACTCTAGTTGCAAGAGTAGTAGTTAAAGAGTAGTTAAAGAGTAAACACTTATGATAACCATTTATAAATGTTTAACCTAAATTTGCCTAATTGGCGAAAGATGAAATTTACTTTATACATTTATCTAGGGGATTTAACTGTAGTTTACAGTAAATATCACGCAGATAAGTATATAAAGTAAATTTTATCTCCTTCATGGCATTTACTGTATATAATACTAACCGACAGCGATTAATCATTCAAGCCAAGCATGAATCGATTTGTGTTCAGCCAGTACATTTTGTTTTCTATTTTTGTTTCTATAACCATAAACAACAAGGACTTATTTGTTTTTAAGTACTTAGTAATATATTTTAATCTGGGTTTTATCCTAACCTCATGGATTGGTTTCGAAATTATTTGATTTACCGTGTTTATACTAAAGAGACTGCAATAAATGCATGTTCAACAAAAAGACATAGATACATTTTACCTCAAAGCAGATATTATTTCTAGAAAGATTTATTTAAACACTATTTGAAAATATTGTTATTAAAACATTATCAATGACTTTATCAGTTCTGAGGAGATTTATATTTTTAATAAAACATGCAGATTCGATAGAAGGGCCCTCGGTTAAGTGTGTTCTTCTGTTACTGCCGTTCGTCATTTAAAGTCATAAAACCCCTATCAAAATTGAAATTAAGCCAGTAAGTAAGTTAATTTATAATTTTAATTTATAAGTCGTCACACATATAGTGTTTGAAATGAACATGAGTTCACTAACCTCTTACAAAGTATATGGTGGCTATAGTGCCCACCCTTTTTTTCTCATAACATTCGTATTCATGTCGTTTATTTCTTTCTCGGCACTTTAACACCGCAAAGGTAAACAATCGGATCTGGACCATTACAAGAGTTTTAATGTCGCTGCAAAAGGACTTGTGTATCGTTTAATTAAAAGTATGGCATTGTTGCACTCCTTTTCTATTTATTGATCTTTTTAAAACTTGGCATGTTTCTTCTTTAAATATAGTGGGAGATATTATGGACATAATTGTGCAAATCGTGATACAAGCATGAAATTTGGTATAAAGGTCGACTTAATGATACTTATAAAAAATCCGGTGCTGGCCAGAAAAAAAAATCAATTTTTCAAGATGGCCACCACACATTTTGGAAATGGCGTCAATACAAATTGGCAAGAATTCGTTAATCCTTTGAAAGGTGTGTTATATGTAAAATCCAATGTTAGATTTGATAAAAAGTAAATGGCAGTTCCTTAATTACGACTAGACAATACATTAATGAAACTAAAGGTGACTTCCGGTTTCAAAATGCCGGCAAAAAAGTCAAAAATTTCAATTTTTATACTATCAAGCAACTTCACAAGAATGTAAATCCTTGAAAGATGTGATATTTATAACCCAATGTAAGAAATGATAAAACGTTAAAAACAGTTCCTTAGTACGACAAAACAACACATAAATGAAGAAAATTAGTGATTTCCTGTTCCAAAATGGAAGCAAATACGTAGAAAATATTTTTATGAATTCCATCAACTTAACAACACTCTTTGTTAAGTTTAAATGCCAAGTTTGGTTTGAAAGACAGGTTGCTTATTTTATAAATATCTGACAGTTGCCTAAACAACCCGTACAAGGAAGGTTGGAACGGTAGCATTTACAGTTACCAACACAGCTGGATGTTTGCCTCCGCATTTCAAAAGTTCCTGACACGAGGATGCAACGGCAGTCACAGAAGTCCATTTCGGTTTCAAACTGTCATTTATTCTTTCTTTCATCAAACCCCAGTGTTTATGACGTGGTACATGTACCTGTCAAATACATGAATCAGACTGAGCCCAAACAACTCCTCCTTGATTTACATCTCTTTTGGTGTGCTCTGGAAAAGAACCAAACTGACCTCTTCCCTTTCATACGACAATTCGATAAAGTGTCACATCCACTGAATGCATGGACGAAAGGAAGAGCAGCTACACAAGGACTAAACGCATTTACTATGTCACGTACATGAAGCCATCAAAAGTCTTTATTCCTTCCATAACCTATCCACAATGTGTTATTCCTAGTTTTTTTATTGATGTAATTCTTGATACTATTACATCTGTTTTAGTACTACCTAAAATTACATTTTACAACACTTTTCATAATCATGCCGAACATGGACAAACATTCGTGTATCTGCTCCTTCATGATTACAAGGGGTAGATAGGAAATATCCTTATTGAAATTGCAAAGAATATTTTCACCATGAGTAACATACACATTTTTATTAGTCTCTTAAGAAGCAATTTTGTCAGCAAGAAACTTGAACAATTTTGTTTCGTTGTCATCTTCACAGAGAAAACTACTCCAAACCCTTGGTGTTCTACCAGAACCAACACATTTCCATCTGGCACAAAAACCTTGCCTTTGTCGTGTCACAGCTTTTACATTATTCATTTAGTAAACATCAAATACAATGTTTACTCTTGAATACTTATCGATGCAAGACTTTATGTAAGGCAGTATGACATCATTTGTATAATCATCAAATATTTTTGCCCAACTTTGTGACCTGGACCCAACCAACGATAAATGCGTCCGAATTAGGATCAGAAAATCGCAGAATGTTTCAAGTAAACCTATTTGCAGCAATTTAATACCACTATTTCAAGAAACATCCTGAGATAAAAACGGAGGAGAAGTTTGTTTTTTATGGATAAAGAAACATTCCAAGTAAAACTGTCTACTGTAACAAGAAATGAAAAGTCTAGAAAAGATATTGCAATCACTTGTAAGGTTCTCTAGCTTTGTCTTTGACAAAGACGTTTCCAGTTTCATTTGTTTCATTTTGCGGCCCAAATATGAAGTTGTTATTTTTAATTTGGTTATAAAAACCATGTTCTCCTTCATTTGCATTTGCTTCAAAAAATCTTCGTATTGTTTGGACCAATATCTTGGAGTTTATTTACATATCTTACCTGTTCAACAATTTCCTAAATGAAGTATTTTTTTTACAAATCTGACGACTTTTCTAGAAATGAATTTACAAACTCGTTGATCACTTTACAAAGTCTTTAAAAATATTTCAAGAGTCTTCATTAGGTCGTTCATCTGTTATCGAATGACTCAAACCACAAGACCTTTCAAATTCATCTTCTAGTATACTGACTCCTGGTCCAGCTACCATCCATCTATGTAAATTGGATCTTCAGTTAATCCTATGGCACCAACATCGCCCTTCACAATTGCATTATTCTGTTTTTGTGCCTAATCAATTGTTTTATTAGAAAGAAATTTGCTGGTCTTACGTACAGTGAAATTATCATTTTCAAATTCCATTGCCATCTGTGGGTGCTGTTCGGGAAGTGAAGTCATATCTTGGAGATGGTCGGTAATGATTGAGCATATAATTTACACAATCAAGACCTAAAACAATACGCTATCATGATTTATATGGACTGTTTGTAAAGTATGATCTCTCACTCATAAAATGAGCACAATACCAAAATCAGAAGAAGTTCTGAATTTATAATTGAACGCCAGGAATGAAACTGTGGTCGAGATGATTCTATACACCAGTCTTTTAAATCATTGAATGTCACAGAGTCATGACATAATTATACATTCTGAGTTTAGCTTTCATATCCGAAATTCACAGTTCAAGCAAAATACATGCAGTTGTCCGATGCGCCTGTCTAGTCCTAGGTACATTTGAACATACATACAAAGAATCTGCCGTTCTTGGTGTTGCAATATTGGCTTAAGTAAGACAACATTTCCATCCCCTACCACGCAATATATCACCCAGAGTTTTATAACAAGTCATTTCAATGTGCAATCCACAAAACATGATGATAAACTTATCTTTTCCTTTAAAATCAGGCCATTCCCATTGAATTTGCTTAGGCATTTTTAAAAGTGGCTGATCTGCAGTTACAATTGATGATTCTAAGAGGTTTCGCCACATTTTCGCCTTCTTCATCGAATACCTGAGAATTGCCTGGTTGTGCATACAAATCGCTCTTGATGTCTATAAATAGTTTGCACATGCGCAAAAGGGTTAAACACATGTGTATCATAACCTTGAAAAATGTTATTAAACCAATTTTGAATATCATTAGAAATCCAAAAACACTAAATATATGGTAAAAAGTTTAAATGTTTTTGAGAGAATTTTGTAACATTTTCGTGCATGCGCAAATACTGGATATGTCAAATATTCATTTTTAGTAAATATGTAATGTTAGGTAGGTAGACGTCAAACCTGATAATTAATTTTTACTAAAAGAAGTTCAAAGAAAAGTTTTCCAGAAAAATCCGTATTTTCAAACTGAAGAAAACAGCCATTTTAGAAAATGGCAGTGGCCATCTTGCAAAAATATTTTTTTTTAATGGCCAGCAGTTATTTCTTAAAAAGTATGTAATAATGATGCTTTTTGGTAATTTTCATGCTTGTATCATGATTTGCACAATTCCTTCGATTTTGCCTGCTAATATCTTCCACTAATATGAATGAATACCGAGGTTGTCGTATCTTGATTTCAAAATGACCACAACACTTTAAAATTTGACAAGGAAGTTGGTGTAGGCATGGTTGAATTGTTTGTCACTTTTTTTTAATAAAAAATGTTTCATTTTAAGAAAAAAGACCGAGCTGTTACAGGAAAGATAACATCTTGAATATCAACCAAAAACCAACTTTATTTCAATCATAAGTGAAGTTTGTTAGGGTGTGCCGGTGTCTTGAAGTTGAAGGTTCGTACCTCGTCTTTGAATAGCCATTGAAACTAGTTTGAGAGTTCGGAAACATCAGATATTGAAAGGTTAGATAATATAGGGATGATTAACAAAGGTCCTGGGTATGACAGTTTCTTGAGAAAAAATCATAGTTATTTCAAATTCTTATATATCTTTTTTATTAATAAATCGTCAATTATCGTAGAACAACATTACTCTACCTGTGCATGCTTTCTTTGTTCTAAGTAGTTTTAGAGGAGAACACTGATGGTCCCCGAGGATATCACCAGCCCAGTAGTCAGCACTTCGGTGTTGACATGAATATCAATTATATGTACATTTTTATAAATTTCCTGTTTCGAAAAACTAAGGATTTTCTTATCCCAGGTGTACATTAACTGAGCCGTATTTGGCACAACTTTTTTTGAATTTTCGGTCCTTTATGATCTTCAACTTTGAACTTGTTTGGCTTTTTAACTGTTTTGATATGAGCCTCACTGATGAGTCTTATGTAGACGAAACGCGCGTCTGGCGTATTAAATTATAATCCTGGTACCTTTGATAACTATATTCAAAAGAAAAAAAACAATACATGTTGTTTCTCAATATTCAGCGCACAATTGTTTCAATCACAGTCTTATAACTTAGAAATTGGACTAGTTCTATGGATAATAAAAAAGCTATCCTCAAAGGCATTACATTTTCAGTAAACATAGATTAGACCGCGGTGGTTTTCTCGTTTGAATGGTTTTACACTGGTAATTTTTGGGGCCCTTAAACTTGTTTTTCGGTGTGAGTCAAAGATTCGTGTTGAAGACCTCTCTTTGACCCATAATGGTTTACTTTTATAAATTGGGACTTGGATGGAGAGTTGTCTCATTGGCACTCATACCACATTCTTCTAACATCTAAATAGTAAATAGCACAATAACCACTAAGTTAGACTTTGGTTCAAACAGGTTCAATTGGTTTAAGGTGGTATGGGAGTCTAAAATAAAAATGATAGAATTTGTTCATACTTTGCCAAAACGTAGTATCTATTGATATATGTTGAAAAATATAATAAAAATGATAGGTCACCGTGCATTTTCTCAAGCTACAGGACATGACAAAATTACACATTTTGTTTGGATTATACAGGAAAAAACACCATTTTGTGATTAGAAACTAAACAAAATGATAGAATTGTTAAATACTTAAGAAAAAGATAGCTTTCAGACAATGCTTTGAGAATATCAAAAGAAAAGATAGGGTCACCGTACGTTTTTTCCGGCTAAAATACAAAATAGGAAAATTTCATGTAGAATCCTTCAGAAAATGCACTGTTTTAGAGTTACCTCCCCTTGAAATGCCAATTTAAAAAAAAATTAAAAACAACCAAAACTAATCAACATTTGCAAAAACATTAATATTTGTAAGTTATATTCTTATAAATTGGTTCTTTTAAATGAAAATCACATTAAATATCTGCATTCCTGCATCCCATTTTGCTAACTTGATTGAAAATATGGACCTTTGGTTCTCTGTATTTTACAATCCAAGATGGAGGAAGACACCCATACCACCTTAATGGTTTAGAAGATAACAGTTTGCCAAAAAAAGTTAGGATGACAATATAAAGATATGACTGTCACCAATTGCAGATAAAGCGAGAAGCTTTAAAGATTTTCTCTTTTGTTTTAAAACTTATTCCATAGTCCAACAGAATCTACATTGGATATTGAACAATCTTTGGAATGTGACACTAGAACATTTTTATAATATTTCAAGCGTGCAATGTTTGCTCCATCACTTTTGCAATTAGGACTAGGTAGCTCGTCAAATCCATCCACAGGAGCAACTACAACTGGAGGTAAGTTACGTAGTAACCAAACAATCAATTTCTCAATGTTCACGCGTATTTCGATATTTAAGTCCGTCGTTACTCCTCTAATATGCGTTGCGGAACATATTGACTATATACATGTTGCTCCTCTCGTGATAAGCTTTCGATTGAGGTATCATATATATCTGTAATTAGGGGCTGAAGGGTCCTACCAGTCCATTCCATTATTCAAAATATCCATTTCATTATTCAAAATTGGCTATTTCTCAATGTTCACGCGTATTTCGATATTTAAGTCCTTCGTAACTCCTCTAATGTGCGTTGCGGAACATATTGACTATAAACATTTTGTTCCTCTCTTGATAAGCTTTCGATTGAGGTATAATAGATATATCTGTAATTTTGGGCTGAAGGGTCCTGCCAGTCCATTCCATTATTCAAAATATCCATTTCATTATTTAAAATTGGCTATTTCTCAATGTTCATGCGTATTTTGATACTTAAGTCTGTCGTAACTCCTCTTAAATGCGTTGCGGAACATATTGACTATATACATTTTGTTCTTCTCTTGAAAAGCTTTCTATTGAGGTATAATATATATCTGTAATTAAGGGCTGAAGGGTCCTTTCAGTCCATTCAATTATTCAAAATATCCATTTCATTATTCAAAGTTGGCTATTTCTAAATGTTCACGCGTATTTCGATATTTAAGTCCTTCGTTTCTCCTCTTATATGTGTCGCCGAACATATAGACTATAAACATTTTGTTCTCCTCTTGATAAGCTTTCGATTGAGGTATAATATATATATATGTGTAATATGGGGCTGAAGGGTCATAGCAGTCCATTCCATTATTCAAAATATCCATTTTATTATTCAAAATTGGCTATTTCTCGATGTTCAGGCGTATTTCGATATGTGAGTCCCTCGTTACTCCTCTAATATGCGTTGCGGAACATATTTACTATATACCTTTTGTTCCTCTCTTGATAAACTTTCGATTCAGGTGTAATATATATCTTAAATTAGGGGCTGAAAGATCATAGCAGTCCCTTCCGTTATTCAAAATATCCATTTCATTATTCAAAATTGGCTTTTTCTCAATGTTCACGCGTATTTCGATATCTAAGTCCTTCGTTACTCCTCTAATATGCGGTACGGAACATATTGACTATATAACTTTTGTTCTTCTCTTGATAAGCTTTCGATTGAGGTATAATGTGCATCTGTAATTAGGGGCTGAAGGGTCATAGCAGTCTATTCCATTATTCAAAATATCCATTTCATTATTCAAAATTGGCTATTTCTCAATGTTTAGGCGTATTTCGATATGTAAGTCCTTCGTTTCTCCTCTAATATGCGTTGCGGAACATATTGACTACATACATTATGTTCCTCTCTTGATAAGCTTTCGATTGAGGTATAATATATATCTGTAATTTTGGGCTAAAGGGTCCTACCACTGAAGGGTCAAAGCAGTCCATTCCATTATTCAAAATATCCATTTCATTATTCAAAATTGGCTATTTCTCAATCTTCATGCGTATTTTGATACTTAAGTCCGTCGTAACTCCTCTTATATGCGTTGCGGAACATATTGACTATATACCTTTTGTTCCTCTCTTGATAAGCTTTCGATGGAGGTATAATATATATCTGTAATTAGGGGCTGAAGGGTCCTTTCAGTCCATTCAATTATTCAAAATATCCATTTCATTATTCAAAGCTGGCTATTTCTCAATGTTAACGCGTATTTCGATATTTAAGTCCCTCGTTACTCCTCTAATGTGCGTTGCGCAACATATTGACTATCAACATTTTCTTCCTCTCTTGATAAGCTTTCGATTGAGGTATAATATATCTGTAATTTAGGGATGAAAGGTTCTGCCAGTCCATTCCATTATTCATAATATTCATTTCATTATTCAAAATTGGCTATTTCTCAATGTTCACGCGTATTTCGATATTTAAGTCCTTCGTTACTCCTCTAATGTGCGTTGCGGAACATATTGACTATAAACATTTTGTTCCTCTCTTGATAAGCTTTCGATTGAGGTATAATAGATATATCTGTAATTTTGGGCTGAAGGGTCCTGCCAGTCCATTCCATTATTCAAAATATCAATTTCATTATTCAAAATTAGCTATTTCTCAACGTTCACGCGTATTTCGATATTTAAGTCCTTCGTTACTCCTATAATATGCGTTGCAGAACATATTGACTATACACATTTTGTTCCTCTCTTGATAAGCTTTCGATTGAGGTATAATATATATCTGTAATTAGGGGCTGAAGGGTCCTACCAGTCCATTCCTTTATTCAAAATATCCATTTCATTATTCAAAATTGGCTATTTCTCAATGTTCACGCGTGGTTCGATATTTAAGTCCTTCGTTTCTCCTCTAATATGCGTTTCGGAACATATTGACTCTATACCTTTTGTTCCTCTCTTGATAAGCTTTCGATTGAGGTATAATATATATCTGTAATTAGGGGCTGAAGGGTCCTGCCAGTCCATTCCATTATTCAAAATATCCATTTCATTATTCAAAATTGGCTATATCTCAATGTTCACGCGTATTTCGATATTTAAGTCCCTCGTTACTCCTCTAATGTGCGTTGCGGAACATATTGACTATATACCTTTTGTTCGCGTACATTGCCTATGTAAATTTTAAAATTGTTTATAATCCTGGTACTTTTGATAACTATCATACGCAACTATTATCAGCACCCGCAGTGCGCATGCGCTAAATTTGATAGCAATCGATATCGATAAATTTCCTATAGATTATTAAAGGAAATATTGAATTTTGGTTAGCTGACAGTAAACAAAAATAAATATATTTTTCATTGGCATCACATTAGAAAATACATTTTCTTAGCTTTCTAATGACATATTTTATAATTGAATCGGGTTTGCAGAAGTTACGGCCTTTTTCATTTTTAAAAAAGTGGTTCATTCCCTATTACTTCATATAACTCAAAACCCAAAACGTGGTCAAAGGAGTTTTCATATATGAATACATATTTCAATATTTTTAGAAATAAATTCATTGGCATAAATATATATTCTCTGCTTTATTATCTTTCCAATGGTATAAATTTGGTATTTTAAAAAAATTTATGAATCGGGGCCTTTTTTGTCCAAAAACTGGAGTTGTGGTCATTGTTTGAAGATTGCGAGAAAAGTTCTAAGTCCAATCATGGAGTTATTATATTGATATAATACATCCATGGTCCTACCAAGTAAATCGCTCACAGGTCACAAAACAAAGTTAAACCTATTTGTACATAAAATATTTATACATTTATAAAATGTTTTACCGATCATGAATTTAAAAATTCAGTTATAATAAGTAAAAGAAGTGAAACTTTTAATTTAAAATAATGTTTTTGTCCAGCTATCAGTTTTCTTCATTTTTGATAATACAAGATCTTTCACCTCTACATTAACTGAGACTTTTGGATGTTTTTCGTGAAGGATATGTAAAAAATTTGAAATCCCATCTAAATTTCTAATATATCTTTGAAAAAGTGTTTTAAAATAATAAGGCGGCCGGCCGTTATTAAACAATTTTGATACTTAAACATGTTCACTAATAAATCATATGGAAACAACCGAAATAACTAAATAAATTATAAGGGTTGTTGTTAAATGGAATTATGAAAGATTTATATGACCGAGATTGCGACAAGTTCCTGTATCCAGCTGGTTTTTTTTTTTTTTGACAATTTACATGTCCAGTCTTGGCAATAAACTTCCATATTCACTACTGTTTTACGATGTTTTTCGAGACTACCTGCATGATACCTGTATCAACTAATTTTTAACTTATGATGGCATCAGAACGCTCGTTACGACCAAAGAAAGATATAGACTGGAAAAAACTACATTTTGGTGAAGCTTTGCCAATAGAGAAAGCTCAAATTAAAAGAGCAACTTTTGCGGAGACATTTGAAGTAGAAAGACTTATTTCAAGGAAGATGAATGAGGTAATTTCTTTCTTTCATATTATAATTGATTGTAAGTTTTTTTAATTATTATAACTTAATTGTTATCTTTGAGTGATCAATTATTTTTCAATCCTGCAGTAAAAAAGGCCTTTTTTGTTATATATATTTATATATCGGGGCAAATTGGATATTTTTTTCGATAATATTCCTACAATATACAGCTGAGTATAGCAATAATTTTGAAATGAATCATTTTCTTTCTCACATTATACGTGACACATTCATTACATTTATGATTTAAATTTCGAGACAAAATATAGTTATCTAAAATAAATAAGAAAATTACTTTTTATGACTTCTTCCCGTGGCAAAATTTGGAACAGTAACTGTTTTATCGTGACTAGTAGCAAAATGATTGGAAATACCACGGTCGAAATTAAGCGCATGACACATTACTGTATATCTTTATATTTAATTGTGCAAGTGTAAAATAAAATGGCTGGAAATAAATGATTAAAATTATAAAATACCAATAATATATAGAAATGAATTAATAAGTCGGCAAGCAATTCGAAAGGTATTTTTATTATTGAATATATGCTCGTATAAACGTACAGACAGATCACATACATAATTAGGATATTTTAAAAGAGATATATTTTTAAGTTGTTTTAAAAGTAAAATTTTCCATATCATATCAGTAACTGAATAGTTCTTGCTGTGATATGACCAAGGAATATCACTTCACACCTTATCTAGAAGTAGTTTGTTCACTAATTAAAGAAATATTTTCCTGTTAGCTGCTTGACCTCTTATGTGACACGATGGCGAATTTACCTCTTTAAATATTACACTTAAAGCTGAGAAATATTCTTCGAATACGATAGAAGTACTAGTTATTCCCAGAGTTCGAAAAGTGAACTAAATCGTCTCCGTAGTCCTCTGGAAAGCGTATTTCTGGGAATTTCACCAACTTTGCACCAAACATTTTTTTTTCAAATTTCTATTGATTGAGTTCTTTTGTTTCAGGAAAACCAGGTTGAGAAACAGGGATAAAATGTTAGTCCTCTTAAAGAGTATGAGATAGACGGTTTCTTCTTTGCTACTTTCTGCTTCCTCGTGTCAGGAGCCGATTCACAGTCGGTAGTCAAAAGTAGCACGAAGTCACTGTATAATGATTTTCTAGATTCCGGTGCTGATGGTCTTAATGTATATATGCCTACTGAGTGGTAACCCTTAAATGAACAAGTATTTGATTTTTTAGGAGGGGTGATTACGGGTTCAAATTTTTTAGAGACAGTTTATTTTTTCACTTCCTTGACGGGATCTTGAATTTTGATTCTGTTTATTGTGGGTCCTTACCCATTGTTTGTTAACGAAATCCGTCTAATTGTGATGCCTTAATTTTTATTTGATTAATTTCTAGTGTGCTTTCTATCCGCTTGTAGTGTAAAAATGAATTGTATGTTTTATAACAAATTGTGGTGTATACATAATGTAATATTTATTTTTGTAACTGAATGGATTAAAGATTTAAAAATTAAAATCAATTCATAATATAATTGTATTGTGTTTTTTTTTTTTGGTGTTTTTTAAAGGTTTAGGTGAGGTTTCCGACTCAAGCTTTCACCACTCGATAATTTCTTTAATTGTGTATACCAGTAGATATAAGAACTGTGGTATGAGTGCCAATTAGACAACTCTCCATCAAAGTCACAATTTGTAAAAGAAAAACCATTACAGGTCAAAGAACGGTCTTCAACACGGAGCTTTGGCTCACACCGAACGGGCACCAAAAATGACTAGTGTAAAATCATTCAAACGGGAAAACCATGGAAAGGTCTATATAAAAAATGAGAAACACTTATGAACCACATCAACAAACGACAACTACTGAACATCAGGTTCTGACTTATACACGTATACGTTTTAAGATCAATGATATTTTATTAGAATTTAGAAAGTATTTTGAATTAAAAAGATATTTCAACTCTGTGTTCATTGAAAAAATCCATTGACGAATATATACCCCACTCAATGTTTTACATGGTTGTTAAAATTATTATCAAGTATAGTTGGACACATGCTGACATAGATATTGATACAAATATTCCCACAGAGAAATTTATCGCACGCCGCAGCGGGGCGTCTTTATACATACTTGTATCACACAATTCAAGTGCGAAGTGTACTATCTAATGTTATCAGAACAATACATGGCAGATAATTAAAATAATGCGAGATAACTCGTACTTTCCTCTACTGAGGAGAATAGTTGGCCATGTGTATGCACATTGAACGACAAATTTATGTGACGTATATAATTTTTCTGACGTCAGACACTCAAATCAATCCATGTGTTCGTAGATAGTAGATGTTTTTGTGTCCTGTTAAGTTGTTATACGATGATGACTGATGTACCCATATTTTGACTATTTTATTAATTGTGACTGTTTATTTAACGCATCATGTAAATGTAGCGGAATTTGATAAGACTGTTATTAAAGTGAGAGGGTTAGCGCTATGGAACCAGGTTTAATCCACCATTTTCTACATTTGAAAATGCCTGTACCAAGTCAGGAATATGACAGTTCTTGTCCATTCGTTTTTGATGCGTTTTGTTTTTTGATTTTGCCATGTGATTATGGACTTTTCAAATTGATTTTCCTCTGAGTTCAGTATTTTTGTGATTTTACTTTTTTTTTTGATAAGCTTTCGATTGAGGTATAATATAAATATCTGTAATTAGGGGCTGAAGGGTCCTACCAGTCCATTCCATTATTCGAAATATCCATTTCATTATTCAAAATTGGCTATTTCTCAATGTTCACGCGTATTTCGATATTTAAGTCCTTCGTTACTAATCTAATATGCGTTGCAGACCATATTGACTATATACATGTTGCTCCTCTCGTGATAAGCTTTCGATTGAGGTATAATATATATTTGTAATTAGGGGCTGAAGGGTCCTACCAGTCCATTCCATTATTCAAAATATCCATTTCATTATTCAAAATTGGCTATTTCTCAATGTTCACGCGTATTTCGATATTTAAGTCCTTCGTTACTCTTCTAATGTGCGTTGAGGAACATATTGACTATAAACATTTTGTTCCTCTCTTGATAAGCTTTCGATTGAGGTATAATATATATATCTGTAATTAGGGGCTGAAGGGTCCTACCAGTCCATTCCATTATTCGAAATATCCATTTCATTCTTCAAAATTGGCTATTTCTCAATGTTCACGCGTATTTCGATATTTAAGTCCTTCGTTACTCTTAAAATATGCGTTGGGGAACATATTGACTATATACATGGTGTTCCTCTCTTGATAAGCTTTCGATTGAGGTATAATATATATCTGTAATTTAGGGCTAAAAGGTTCTGCCAGTCCATTCCATTATTCATAATATTCATTTCATTATTCAAAATTGGCTATTTCTCAATGTTCACGCGTATTTCGATATTTAAGTCCTTCGTTACTCCTCTAATATGCGTTGCAGAACATATTGACTATATACCTGTTGTTCCTCTCGTGATAAGCTGTCGATTGAGGTATAATATATATCTGTTATTAGGGGCTGAAGGGTCCTACCAGTCCATTCCATTATTCAAAATATCCATTTCATTATTCAAAATTGGCTATTTCTCAATGTTCACGCGTATTTCGATATTTAAGTCCTTCGTTACTCCTATAATGTGCGTTGCTGAACATATTGACTATAAACATTTTGTTCCTCTCTTGATAAGCTTTCCATTGAGGTATAATAGACATATCTGTAATTTTTGGCTGAAGGGTCCTGCCAGTCCATTCCATTATTCAAAATATCCATTTCATTATTCAAAATTAGCTATTTCTCAATGTTCACGCGTATTTCGATATTTAAGTCCCTCGTTACTCCTCTAATGTGCGTTGCGGAACATATTGACTATATACCTTTTGTTCCTCTCTTGATAAGCTTTCGATTGAGGTATAATATATATATCTGTAATTAGGGGCTGAAGGGTCCTACCAGTCCATTCCATTATTCGAAATATTCATTTTATTATTCAAAATTGGCTATTTCTCAATGTTCACGCGTATTTCGATATTTAAGTCCTTCGTTACTCCTATAATATGCGTTGGGGAACATATTGACTTTATACATGTTGTTCCTCTCTTGATAAGCTTTCGATTGAGGTATAATATATATATCTGTAATTAGGGGCTGAATGGTCCTACCAGTCCATTCCATTATTCAAAATATCCATTTCATTATTCAAAATTGGCTATTTCTCAATGTTCACGCGTATTTCGATATTTAAGTCCTTCGTTACTCCTATAATGTGCGTTGCTGAACATATTGACTATAAACATTGTGTTCCTCTCTTGATAAGCTTTCCATTGAGGTATAATAGATATATCTGTAATTTTTGGCTGAAGGGTCCTGCCAGTCCATTCCATTATTCAAAATATCCATTTCATTATTCAAAATTAGCTATTTCTCAATGTTCACGCGTATTTCGATATTTAAGTCCCTCGTTACTCCTCTAATGTGCGTTGCGGAACATATTGACTATATACCTTTTGTTCCTCTCTTGATAAGCTTTCGATTGAGGTATAATATATATATCTGTAATTAGGGGCTGAAGGGTCCTACCAGTCCATTCCATTATTCGAAATATCCATTTCATTATTCAAAATTGGCTATTTCTCAATGTTCACGCGTATTTCGATATTTAAGTACTTCGTTACTCCTCTAATATGCGTTGCGGAACATATTGACTATAACCATTTTGTTCCTCTCTTGATAAGCTTTCGATTGAGGTATAAGATATATCTGTAATTTGGGGCTGAAGGGTCCTACCAGTCCATTCCATTATTCAAAATATCCATTTCATTATTCAAAATTGGCTATTTCCTCATTTGTATTCATATTGTGGCATTAAAGTCCTCCGTAAACCCTCTATTGGAATTGCGAATTAGGATATAGCTATAGTGTCACAATCAATTTTTCATATTTATTTCACTATTCACCTCTTCAATTTGAATAATGAAACATAAACTATTTCTTTATTCATTATTCATTTTTTAATATTAAATAGTGAATAGTAAACTATTTCATAATTCATTATTGAATAATGAATAATGAACTATGAATAATGGACGTACTTCAGCGCGGTTGAAAATAGTGGAATAAATTACTTTTGGGGTGTCAAAATTGGTCCTATTTGATAAATTGCATGCTTATAATTGGTGCTTTTGATTTTTCTACCCTATATACAACTTTGCCTCATAGTCTTATTCAGAAAAATTCACACACCTCATTAAATAGGCATTTAAAAAAGTCAGAATGCGAATCTATATATTCAAACTCTTTTAGGTCATTTTTAATAGCAACAAACACAAGAACTATGTCAATTGGACCTACTTTGATACCATAACTGCCCTTGAATTTTTACTAGATATAATTTTTGTCTCTTTGACATATTCCTCATTTCCATTCTCAATTTTATTACACATTATTTAAATTACAAACATGTGTGAGTTTCGATATTTGTACAAAAATAAATGCTGAAAAAAGTATTCCATAACAAATAAACAGCTACGCCAAGAGTGCATGAAACGCCCGTCACCTTTTTGAAATATTCGATAACTTCTCAATGTCATATCAGATATTTATAAAAATCAGTCTATATATATCATGTATATAAACAATACATCAAAGTTTCATGAGAACTGCAGAGAACATTTTTGAGTTATTGTCCGAAAACTGGAAAATACCATCTTTTTAATGAATAAACCCCTTAACTGAAAAACATTACATCGGAAATAAAAAAATTTGAAAGGGCACTTACAACAATAGATATAAACAATTCAGCGAAGATTCATGAGAACTGCTGAAAATGTTTTTGTCGTTAATGTCCGAAAACTAGAAATCCCCCCTTTTAATTAATAAAAATCCTTAACACGGAAACGTAAAATCTAAATTTTATAAAAATTGAAAGGGAGCTCATGTCAATACATATAATAATTCACCAAAATTCCTTGCAAATTTGTGAAAGGATTGTTGAGATATTATCAGAAAACTGGAAAAAAACACCATTTTTATTGAATCAAACCCCATTACTCAGAAACTTAAAATCTAAAATTTACAAAAAAAACGATAGGGAGCTCACGTCAATAGATATAAACAATTTCCCAAAATTGTATGTAAATTGGTTAAAGAATGTTTTAGTTTATGTCCGACATGTTGACAACGGACGGACAAGAATATACCAAATACATATCTAGATACATAATTCTGAAAACCATTTTCATAGAAAATGGAATTCATTACAAAGGATTATACCCGTAATAAGAAATACTGGATTTGTCAAGGACCCGACTTATTTTGATATTTCATTTACTGTTATCTGTTTTTGTCCATTTTAATTCCCTGTTATCTGTTATAAGCCAAATCAATTTGCTGTTTTGCTGTTATTGGGACCCCCCTTGCCCCCCTCATATAACAATGGCAATTTTCCTGACTTGGTACAGGACTTTTTAAGAAAATAAATGGTGGATTGAACAATCGTATGCATGGCCCTGTTGGTCCTTTATCATGACCTTTGCTCAAGTCTACTGGCGGTTTTGTTGAAATTTCTTCAGTAAGGGGACGACCATTTGATTTTCTGGGGGGGGGGGGGGGGGGGGGGGGAGGAGGATTTTGAAAATAAATAAATCAGCCTTGATAATCACAAAAATAAATGGTTTGTTCTATGGTAGTTTGAAAATAAATTACCTGACTTGCAATGTTTCGAAAATAAATAACTCAGCAGGTCTAATCGAAAGTATGAGATGGCATCAGATTCTTTTAAAACCGGAGCTACAACCAAACTTTAATACTATGAATGCAGATGGGAATATAAAAGATTCATTTCTGCAGAGGAGGAGGATTCATTCTGATTAAATGGTACATGATGACTTGACTATACATGTATTATTTATAATAACCAAATCATTTAAAAATTGTCTGTTTTCGAATATCATTATTATAGTTGTGAAAATGAATAATCAGTCCCTTGCTTTAAAGAAAATGAAAAATCTTGCTTCAATAGTGCAGAAAATGAATAATCTGTCCTCTTAGTTTACAAAAATAAAAATAACCGATCAAAAACAAATCCTCCTCCCCCCCCCCCCCCACCCCCCAAGAATATCAAATGGTCGTCCCCTAATTGACAATGGGTGAAACTTAATATTTTTGGCAGGCGTTTTTATTTTGATGACAAATAAGGATTTGCATGGTTTTGATTTTTTAAGGATGGCGGTTTAGTGGGCTGGTCAGCATCAGGTTGTATTCGCGATCGTTTCCGCCTGCACAAGTTTAAGTTTGATTTGCGTCTTGTCATGACCAGTAGTTTTTATCTGAAAAAATAAGAAATTAGATCTAGTCACATGTTGAATAACATATGTGTTAAAAATAGTATATGATGTGTCCCCAACATCCCTCGATATTCGATGTGTTGCCGACATCCTTTTTCCATTTTTTAAAAATAAGACGTTTTTCGGCCATAATGAAGGATATTTGTGAGTAACAAGTATTTTCCCGAGTACAATAAAGAATTCGGACATGTTCATTTGTTGATAAAGTTGGCGGTTCTTGATAAGATCAACATTATGAAAATTTTGCCGATATCCTGCATGTTTGACCTAATTCCTAAAACTGGTATCGAAGTGTTTGCAAAATTGAGATAACCAATAATATTGAGGGATGGCTCATTTATTTTCCTACTTTAATATATAGTCTTTGGTGGACTATTTTGTATAATCATAACCCTCATATAACTGGCATAATAAGTAAAATTCTTACCTTGAAGCGACAAGATGGTGGTCCAATTTCAATCGCCGACACCCTGCCTATTGACGTAGATCCCCCCCCCCCCCCCCCCCTTTGTTATCCTTTACTTGATCGCATCTACTCGCATGAAACTTTTATCAAAGAAAATTTATTCTCCTTCCTGTTTTATTCTGTATTCAGTAACTGTTGTATTTGATGTAACGGTGTATTTGAAAACGTCGCAATATTCAAACGTCAAGCCAAACCATCGCACTTCAGCGAAAGGACCATCGTAGTTCGGCGCGGACCATCGAACTTCACCTTGACTATCGCACCTCCGAGTCCTACATTTATATGCATTGATTTAAATAATTTTAGGAAATCCTCACGATTTGAGATTGTTTATGAGATCAAAATGATTGTCATTATAAGAGGTTTATTCGTCCTGAACATGCATGAAATATTTTTTAAACGGACGTCACAGTAAGCACCTAAATGTTCACCATTTAATCGATCGTTCAATAAGAGGTCCAGCTGAAGCAAACCTTAATTCACGTGCAAATTGGACTTTCGATTTCTCTATACCACCTATATATACCATGAGTATAGCTAGCTTCAATAATGAGTATAAAAAAATAATTAAAGGCATCCAGGGAACAAATTGAAATATGAAGACATGAAAGATAAAATAAATGCAGGTTATAAAGGAAAAATTATTGCTGAAATTTAATTTGCATGGCAATTAGTCTGTGCAGTTTATTGAGACATCCACTTTGCAGTTACTGAGGGTGGTAAAGGGTTATTTTCGTGCAACGTGATCGCCGTTTTTTATTTCACGTTCAACGTGTTTTCACTTTTTTATTTGACGTTCAGTCGTGCAAGACGGGTGCCTCGTTCAACGTGTTCTGCTTATTTAATTTTACGTGCATCGTGATTTTTAAAGTCTTATTTTGCGTGCTCGGTATTTTTCAAATAAAATTCAAACACTTGGCAGGGATCGTCAAGAAATACTTTTTTAAAAGCCGTAAACCAATTATGTTATACTAAATCGGGAATATCAAGTAAAACAAAGAGTTAATATATACAAGAAGAGTGGTAGCACATTACTGTGTTTACTACTTTTAATAAATCCAATAGTGCTACTAATTGGCTCGTGAAAGTATATACATACAATTAAATTTTATATTTTGATTGTGATCTTTTAACATGCTGACTACTTTATTCTATTTACTTGAACTTAAGAAGGATCCCGAAAGTTCCGAACTAAAGCTTTCAATCATAATTGTTCGCTTAACTCCCCTCAAGTGCGGTCTCACTAATTAGCGACAACAACAATTTTAGCGACAACAAGCGTCAACAAGCGACAAGAAGCGACAACAAGAATTATTTTAGCGACAACAAGCGACAAGAAACTATTTAGCGACAAGAAAACATTTTTTTTAATTAAAATAAATTATTGCAATAAATATTAAAAGAATATGCAAAAGAAAATAATTTTAGCGACAAGAAAGTTAAAATTGATAGAAAAAAATGAAACATTATTTACATAATATTTTATCATCTATTATGAATAACAGCCAGTATTACGTTTAATTATTGTATTATGAGATTACTTTTCCCAAGGATTTGTATAGTACTATACAAATCCTTGCTTTTCCTTTGTTTAGAACATATTATTTATCTTATAATTTGTTTTTTAAAACAATGAATTATACTGTTAGAATCAAAATATTATATTCCATTATGCCTGCTCCATATATATCGCCATTCGTTTATTCATACTTTGACTTTGATGAAAACAGATACATACATTATCTCACGGGGAAGTGGGGGGGGGGGGGGGGGGGGGGGGGGTAACTTCGATATTTTTTTGGTAGGGGTGTGCCATTTTTGTCTCAAAAAACGTACCCATTTTAATATAACATTCACTGAAATTCAGTACCTATAGTTATATAAATATTTAAGAAAGAATGACATATACTTATATACAATATTTGACCCATGCTTATATAAGCACTAACTCATCATCACTCATAATTCATAAATATACCAGCTACCCTTAAGTTTTTATATATGAATTGACATCGTTTGGTGCACATATCAATAGCATATTTATATATGATATGTAGATCATACCCCAAATCAATATACAATTATCAAACGTAAATGCATTTTAATATAGGATGTCATTAAAAAGGAGGGTCATTTTTATATAAAATCTCGCAAAATTATGACCCATATTTTTGGCACATCCCCGTATACCCAATAATAGGAAGTTACCCCCCCCCCCCCTCCCCCGTGCATTATCTTATACATATTCTTCATATTTAAAAATAAAAAAAAGAAGCTCAATCTCTTTCTTCTTCACAAACGTAAATTTCTTCATCTACCAATATAATAAAACATTTTAATTAGACATATCTGCTCGTATATTTAAAAAAAAACCCATTAAATACAAATTTCTTTATATCTAATAAAAAAAAAAAGTTTTCTTGTCGCTAAATAGTCTTCTTGTCTCTTGTTGTCGCTAAAATAATTCTTGTCGCTTGTTGACGCTGGGTCCTACTAAAATGCGCCCGGGAGCGCCCGGGTGAAGAAAAAGCGCCCGGGGAAAAGAAAAAGCGCCCGGAGAAGAAAATATAGCGCCCGGGGAACAGAAAAAGCGCCCGGGGAACAGAAAAAGCGCCCGGGGAAAATATATAGATATTTTATTGGCATGAGACAACTTTCTTAAGTTATGGAAATTGATTTTTTTTAGACAAGTAATTTGCAAACTCATAAAATAGACATTTGTAATAAAGCACAAAAACAAGCATGAATATTTCAATTTTAACATTTAATTAACAATAATATATGAATACTATTTCGAAAGACTGATAATAATGGATCACAATTTATGCGGAAGATTTATAACATGTAAGACATCACGAGACATGTTTTTCAAAAACGATATCAAAATGAAAAATGTATGTATAAGACAACTCAAATTTCACAGATAAATATTAATTTAATCAAAATTAAAAGAGGTACACATAATAAATCAGCAAAAAAAGCAGTACTATACCTGTACCGTAGTTAAAACAAGGGGGTAAAAAGCAGGTGTTTGGTTTAAATCTAAGTCTAAGCATTAAATCCCTGATTACCATAGCCATTGAAGCAGTTTTAGTTTTTTTAAAAGATATAATAAATCTATCTCAGCATCTGTATAAAAAAGTGTTCACCATGCAGTTGCGAAAATATAAGACCTCAGGCACCGATTGTTTTTAGTAACAAAATATACATGTGTATCCCATTTATATTAATTAAGGACAAAACAATTAAGCCGTGAATCCCCGGATTAGTTATTTTTTAAGGAAAAAAAAATATTGTTATAAAATATTATTATTTTCTTCCCCCGGGCGCTAATTTTCTTCTCCGTGCGCTAATTTTCCTTCTCCGGGCGCTTTTTCTTTTCCCCGGGTGCTTTTTCTTTTCCCGGGCGCTCCCAGACGCTTTTTAGTAGGACCGTTGACGCTTGTTGTCGCTTCTTGACGCTTGTTGTCGCTAATTAGTGAGACCCCTCTACTTATTTCCCTTGCAAAACCGAAAGTAAAACCAGTTATAAATCCTGAATAGTTAGCATGGTTGGCGTATATATATTCAAATCATCCTGATTTCTACTGTAATGAACAGAAAGAACTATGACATAGATTGTATAGAAAATCAAGATCACCCAAAGGTATCATTTTACGCAAGAGTATGTGCGCCTGTCAACGTATATGGGCGTTTTTCAATAAGGTAGTGTCTGCGCGTACCCGCATGTGGGTACGAATAGTCAAATTGCCGGTCTTGGCTGTACGTACCCACATCCGGTTTTCTATTTAAATGCCATCGGATCGGGAATAAAAACCCTTATGGAAATATAAGCCCTCTGGCACATAGTTGCGGCAGCAGTATGGCTATGCTGCGGCTTTGTTGCGGCAAACTGCTGCGGCTTCGATGCAGCGATAGCATATTTCGTATGCAAATTAGTTTTCTGGCACCATAATTGCAGCTATATTCTGGCACCGTTGCGGCAATATTCTGGCATCATGTTGCGGCACTGATGCGGCTATAGAGTAATTCGTATGCAAATTAGTTTTCTGGCATTATGATTGTGGCGCTGTTGTGGCGCTAATACGGCTATATTCTTGCATCATTTTAGTGACAAAACATGCGAATAGGCCGTGTTTTGTATAAAATGTATTGTGCCGTCAAAAACAAGTTGTCAATGCATATATATGACATGCATTCATGCATTATAAATTTGTATGCACAGGCACATCAAATAAATGTATCTGCATAAAAAAAAAATGAAAATTTTTAATGTGCCCTAAGTTTAGCAAATAATATTGTGTTATTTACCAAACTACAAGTATGCAATTAAACTGCTGCAAAAAAAACCAACACAAACTTCACCGTTACATGTATAGTGAACTCAGATGAGGCCATGTTATTGAAATACACAATGCAAGATTGATCTTTTCTATACATGCAATTACTTGATATGAGTTTACTTACAAGTCTTCAAATCTTCCAAAAAAAAACAGCTAGAACACCAAATTCTTCAATACAATTTTAATCACAAGCAACATGGTGGATTTCTAACACACTAGTACAGGGAATAGCTAAAAACACAGGAAATGACATATCATCAAATTTTCTGGCTATATTGTGGTGCTCATTAATTTTGAAAGGAATTAGTGTCGAAATGATGCCAGAACAATGCCGCTAGCAGCATCATCCGGCACTACTCCGGCAACAATCCTCTGGCAACCTGATAAGGTTGCAGCTTTAAAGCCGCAACGCTGCGGCAATGCTGCAGCAACATTTTAAATTTCATAAGGGAAGTGAAATATATACGGAAATTATCGATAATATGGGGATTTCGTGTAGAACGAGTGAAGAGGATGAAAAATAATATTTTTTTTTCAAATTGTATTTATTAAATGATGATACATAATTATAAACATTGCAAAATTAAATGCACACTGATGGAAAATTAAACTGTACAGTCCTTGTAAAAGAAAAACATAATAGAAATTATTACTATTATAAAATTTAAATGAAAATTTAAAGAATAAAATTTTAATAATTTAAAAATATACCCATTTGATATTTTAAAATAATATTTCAGTAAAATATAAAACAGAAACTGAAATTTTAAAATATATAAAACAATGTAAAACTACTAAAATTAAAGCTTGAGTTTATAACAATTAAAGAAGCAAGTAATAATATCAATTTAAACCAATTATAAAAGATTCATGTATAACTAATTAAGATTTGGAACAAATTTTACATATATCCAATATGATTGTTTTGGCACAAATTTCCACCCTGCACATTTCAAATGTTGCCAGTCGAAACAGCAATCACGATTTTTTTTTATACAATTGTATGAAATTTAACGCCTGATAGTTCTATACAAGTTTTTCAAAGTCTAATTCATGACTGAGACTGTTATAGTAGTCTCATTTCATGATAAGTCTGAAATGTCTTCCCCACAGTTATAATATCACTCTCTTCCTTTTTAAGAATATTTACTATTCTGAGAAAAAACTGTTCACTTCTATAATACTAAAATTACGAGGTCCAATTTATCAGCCGTCATCACGTAAAAACGATGAATCAAAGAATTCAACTTTATATATAACTAATATAGTACAGTGGTGTTGATTAAAAATTACACCACTCTAGGCCCGTTTGTTTTCCACGTAATTAATATTGCCAATAATTAAGAAGTTCCGGATCTAGTCCGACACCGATACCAATAGTATATTCACCTGTTACCTATTACCTTATCTGTACGTTCCGCATCTGACAGGCGCACCACCAAACAGTGTATTTAGAATTTCGATGTATACTGTTAAGTAAAAAATACTCCATTCCAGGCCCTTTTGTTTTCCAAATTATTAATATTACCAATAATTGATAGGTTCCAGGTCGACGGGTTCAAACAGAAAGATTTTGAAAGCAGAGAAAACTGTGCACCTTATACATGTTATAATCGACATGACTTTATCAAATGACAATACCAATACTAATATAAGGCATACGCATAGTTATATATCAGTCACAGACCCGCGATATCACGGGTGAGTTCTAGTACCTATATATATATGTGTATATTTATAAAAATTCTGAGTAGTTTTAATCAATTTATTCACTAATTGCAACAAATTCCGTATACATTTCACGTTTCATTCCCGATGCGACGGCATTTTAATAGAAAACCGGATGTGGGTACGTGCAGCCAAGACCGTCAATTTGACTATTCGTACCCACATGCGGGTACGCGCAGACACTGCCTTATTATTGAAAATGCTCCTTTCAGACCTAAAAAAAATGGAAAATCAATTAGTCTAAAATTTATTTTCAAGAGAGTTATTTTGAATACATCTATTATAGACCTGTTTGTAAACAAAAAGTGCGATCTTTCATAATTTGTGTACTGTTTCGTAGGGGACTTTTGTCCCCTACAAAACTGCTTCTAAACACACATATTTTTGCAATTTTAAATGTTTCCTATAGACATTCCAGTTTGTTTACTTTATATACTAGAAAAATCTATTTTTTTTCTGAATTGGAGAACCATTTTTTATCGATAAAGATTAGACTAAGTACTTCACATATGAAGGTACAACTCATGTTACGTAGTGGACATTTTGATGCGTTTCATAGTTGACAAAACCGTTTCGTAGTGGACAAAAAGTTTCGTAGTTGACATCAACCCTATTCTATGTTAATAAAAACATAATAAAAATTACATGAAACTAACCTTTGTTATTTGCTTTGCACGAATATAATTGAAAAAAGAGTAAAAAAAAGACTGCATGGTAGTGGTAGTGTCCACTACGAAACGTTTTTCTCCCAAACTTGTTTCATAGGGGACCGTTTCGTAGGGGACGTATTCACATGTTTTATTTTTTTCTCACAACCCCAATATTGCAATAGTAACAAGACTGACTGTATTCATCAAAGCGTTATTAAGCTGTACACTGATATTTTTTTCATAATTTTAAAACCAGTTACTGAACATGCTGAAGGAGATTTGACCCGTTTCGTAGTGGACATTTACAAAAATACGGTATCACTCTGGTCCATTTGATGTGCTCAATTTTTCTTACCAACAGTTTAATTGCCGTTATAAAAGCATCACTTCTTTTGTAAGACCCTAATGTTTATATCTCTTGCAAACAAAAAATTACATTGATTTTATAAAACTGTTTATAAGCAAGTTTTAATGACTTCGTTTCGTAGTGGACATTGTGTTAGGGACACACCTTCTAAAATAAAAAATCCTATGTTAAACATGTTAAAAGCTGTTTATTAAAATATGTTGGCTCTAAACATACTTTTGAATTATTAAAGAACTTATATTAAGTAAAATTAATATTTATTTCTACATTTTTTACGATATTTGAGAGTATGAATGTTGAACAGGCGGTCTAGGGACATATATATGCCATTTTGGTTGTTTTGGACCATTCAGGAATCAATATCTTATCAATCCCTCTAAAAAATAAACTGTTTCTTTGCTTAAAAATGTTATATCTAATTCAATGTACTGACTGCACAAAAAATTACTTGCAAAGATCAAACACATTTTTTTTAAAGTGGCTGGGACAAGAAAGTACGTTTTTATTGAAAAACGCCCATATTTGTTCCACCTGACAGAAGTTCCAATGGAAACTTTGTTATAAACATTGTCATAATATCTATTCCTGTTGGAACAAATATTCTATACCATTTATTCCGTTAGGAACATATTCTGTAATATTTATTCCTGTGGAAATAGTATTCCAGAATATATTTTCCTTTTGGAACTTATATTATGAAGGAACTTCTATTCCATGACACGCCCAGTGGCAGTTTATATATTAACTAGAACACATCCGTGATATCACGGGTCCGTGACTGAATTAAAGTATATAACTATGCGCAAGCCTTATTTTAGTATTAGTATTGTCATCTGATAAAGTCATGCCGATTATAAGATACACAGTTTTTCTCTGCTTTCAAGTCTTTCTGTTTGAACCCGTCGAACTGAAACAATAATATTAATTATTTGGAAAACAAAAGATCCTGGAATGGAGTATTCTTTAATCAACAGCATTGTCCTATATAAGTTATAAATTAAGTTGAATTCTTTGCTTCGCTGTTTTACGTCATGCCCACTAACAAATTGAAAACTGTACCATGTGTACCTATACGCCTTATTTTTAGTCCAGATTTTTAGTATTCGTATTGTTATCTTAGAAAGTCTTACTGATTAAAATACTACAATAGGTAACAATTTGACAATTTAGTAGTGTCAACCCTGTGATTATTACCCGTGTATGTAGCATATTAATCCTGAATACAACGTTTGGTGGTGCGCCTGTCAGATGCGGAACGTACAGATAAGGTAATAGGTAACAGGTGAATATACTATTGGTATCGGTAGCGGACTCGACCCGGAACTTTTTAATTATTGGCCATATTAATTACGTGGAAAACAAAAGGGCCTGGAGTGGTGTAATTTTTAATCTACACCTTTCTGCCTTTGTTCTATATTAAAGTTGAATTCTGTGATTCGTCGTTTTTACGTGATGACGGCTGACAAATTGGACCTCGTAATTTTAGTATTATAGATATAAATTAACAAAATCTTGACCAAACCCTGGGAACAGTATATCTAACATATATGTTCCTGTCAAACCGAAAGTAACTATTTGTTTCTGGAAAATTTCAAAAATTACAGGAACCCATATAAACAGGTAGGAGAATCAGTCAGGGGACTTACTTAAATGAGTGATTTTCTAAATCACTGATTTAAGTAACATTATTTCCATAAAGATTGGAAGTAAGAGTTGTCTTTCTTTAATAATCACCTATTTAAGTAGTACACATTAATCACTAGAAGAAGTGATTTCATTTTATTATAGCTTTAAATATAGAATACTAATGATCCAGGGACTAATAGTAATTATGTTTCTAAAATTATCAGAACATCTGTGTTGTCTAGGATGACCAGGTCATTTCAAGTGAAGACCTTGTACTGAATCTAGGATAATGACATTAAAATCACTTGTTTAAGTATCATATAGACATGATAGACCTCAATTTCCTTCCCAAAAATCACTTATTTAAGTATCATTATTTTAATAACCCCCACTAATTTCAACACCCCAGAACATTGAAATTTTTATCGTGAACAGTCAATGACAGTAGAATTTTATTACATTATCATAATCTGAAAGATGAAACCTTGAACTTCACAGGAAAAATACTCCCACTGCTGGGAAAAATCTGTTAAGAAAGCATTACTGCATTATGTAAAGCCATTATTATAGCATTTTTATACGACCGCAAAATTTGAAAAAAAAATTTCGTCGTATATTGCTATCACGTTGGCGTCGTCGTCTGCGTCGTCGTCGTCGTCGTCGTCGTCCGAATACTTTTAGTTTTCGCACTCTAACTTTAGTAAAAGTGAATGGAAATCTATGAAATTTTAACACAAGGTTTATGACCACAAAAGGAAGGTTGGTATTGATTTTGGGAGTTTTGGTCCCAACTATTTAGGAATTAGGGGCCAAAAGGGGCCCAAATAAGCATTTTCTTGGTTTTCGCACTATAACTTTAGTTTAAGTTAATAGAAATCTATGAAATTTTGACACAAGGTTTATGACCACAAAAGAACGGTTGGGATTGATTTTGGGAGTTTTGGTTTCAACAGTTTAGGAATTAGGGGCCAAAAAAGGGCCCAAATAAGCATTATTCTTGGTTTTCGCACAATAACTTTAGTTTAAGTAAATAGAAATCAATGAAATTTAAACACAATGTTAATGACTACAAAAGGAAGGTTGGTATTGATTTTGGGAGTTTAGGTCCCAACAGTTTAGGAATTAGGGGCCAAAAAGGGACCCAAATAAGCATTTTTCTTGGTTTTCGCACCATAACGTTAGTATAAGTAAATAGAAATCTATGAAATTTAAACACAAGGTTTATGACCATAAAAGGAAGGTTGGTATTGATTTTGGGAGTTTTGGTCCCAACAGAATAAGGGGCCCAAAGGGTCCAAAATTAAACTTTGTTTGATTTCATCAAAATTGAATAATTGGGGTTCTTTGATATGCCGAATCTAACTGTCATGACTGTGTATGTAGATTCTTAACTTTTGGTCCCGTTTTCAAATTGGTCTACATTAAGGTCCAAAGGGTCCAAAATTAAACTTAGTTTGATTTTGACAAAAAATGAATCAGTTAGGTTCTTTGATATGCTGAATCTAAAAATGTACTTAGATTCTTGATTATTGGCCCAGTTTTCAAGTTGGTCCAAATTTGGGGTCCAAAATTAAACTTTGTTTGATTTCATCAAAAATTGAATAAATGGGGTTCTTTGATATACCAAATCTAACTATGTATGTAGATTCTTCATTTTTGGTCCTGTTTTCAAATTGGTCTACACTAAAGTCCAAAGGGTCCAAAATTAAACTTAGTCTGATTTAAAAAAAAAATTGAAATCTTGGGGTTCTTTGATATGCTGAATCCAAAAATGTACTTTTTTTTATTATGGGCCCAGTTTTCAAGTTGGTCCAATCAGGATCTAAAATTATTATATTAAGTATTGTGCAATAGCAAGTCTTTTCAATTGCACAGTATTGCGCAATGGCAAGAAATATCTAATTGCACAATATTGTGAAATAGCAAATTTTTTTTTAATTAGAGTTATCTTTCTTTGTCCAGAATAGTAAGCAAGAAATATCTAATTGCAAAATATTGTGCAATAGCAAGATTTTTTTTTAATTGGAGTTATCTTTCTTTGTCCAGAATCAACTTAAATCTTTGTTATATACAATATACAATGTATATTCACTTTTTACTACCAACTGATAAATTAAAATAATCTTTACCATTCAGTGATAACAAACAGTTTTTTTACATCTTAATATTTTATGATGTATTTAAATGAGTAGTTATTGTTGCAAACTCCATTAGAAATTTTAATTGAGATTATTTTTGGAATAAGGGAAAGGGGGATGTGATTAAAAAAATTGGGTTCAATTTTTCTCATTTGAAATTTCATAAATAAAAAAGAAAATTTCTTCAAACATTTTTTGAGAGGATTAATATTCAACAGCATAGTGAATTGCTCTAAGAGAAAACAAAAATTTTCAGTTCATTAGAACACATTCATTCTGTGTCAGAAACCTATGCTGTGTCAACTATTTAATCACAATCCAAATTTAGAGCTGAATCCAGCTTGAATGTTGTGTCCATACTTGCCCCAACCGTTCAGGGTTCAACCTCTGCGGTCGTATAAAGCTACGCCCTGCGGAGCATCTGGTTTCAACTAAAATAGAATTTGCAGCTAAATGATATAGCATTAAAGGCATAAACCTTGCTACTGAAAAGTAGCAAAAAGGTCATTTTTTTCAATTTTACTACATGTAATGAAAAGATATTATTTAAACCTACAAAAAAATGTATGTGTTTAAAATTTTGGTAAAACTACAAAATCACAATTTGTGACAACACTTCGAATTTGCTACTTAAATAAGTGGTTTAAAAGTCCCCTGACTGCCTACTGACCCTGCAAAAAATGGTCAGACTCATAAAATTTTATTGTCAAAACTAATTCAAATATTATTTTATTCAGTTCCAATTTTCAGATTTGCCAGATCAACCGATATTCCAGCTTTTTGAAGAAAAAAAAAGAATTTCCCTATCTACCTACCTACACCTGGTTTGGCAGGGTTGGGATTGGGGAAACAAACAATATATTAATTTAGGCCTAATCCGCCTATGATATCGACATTGGATGGGTTATTAATCCTTTAATTTAAATCTTCATAATTGATAATGATAATTGTATGTAATAATTTTTCTCATTAAATTCATTCAGTCAGCAGGCAGAGCTCAGACATAAACAAGTCGATTTTTGTTTTTGCTTAAAGAAGTCAAAACATGTATTTATTATAAAAATGTGTTTTCAATTTTACACTTATCTAAGTCAGAAAATGACAGACTTGTTTAGGTCTATTTATGTTGATGAAAAAACTTAATTTTACAGTAAATGAATTGATACAAAAAATAGCCAAAAACATTAAAAAAAATATAATCAACTATTCGATTATCAATTTTTGCATTAACAAATGATTAAAAGTAATGTTTGGATTTCTGCAATCAAATGGGTTGAATTTTTTTTATATTTTATAGTGTTTTTCTGAAATCATATTCCCAAAGGTATACTTTTTTTTATTGGTTTACGTCAATAAAGTTTCAGAAATTTTTGTTTCTTTATACTTTTTAACATCCTTTTGGATATATGTATCAAGATACAATAATAGAAAATGCACTGAAACAATGCTGAAATTTGGCAAAACAAAATTTGGACCTTTTTTTTTTACTTTGCCCATAGCTAACAAGTTAAAATTGTTGATCAGGTTAATTTTAAGGAAACCACGTGCACTAGGCTGTCAAATTCATGCTCACCGATTTGACTCACATTCACTTATTTGATTAAAACATACTAAAATGTATATTCAAATTACTATAAATCTGAAATAAACAAACAATGAATGTAGTCAGTAATATATTTATATTTATCGGTAATTTGTACATTTTTCCTTTGATGTGTACTCGCTGATAATGTCAGTATCAGTGGACTGGCCGTGATATAAAAATTATTTGGTTAGTACGCAAATGACATGCGCGAATGAAACGCGTAAGGATCTACTTTCCCCTTTCATTCACAAAGTTGCGCGTTATTTTTTTTCACAGAAACGCACGAGATTTTTGATGGAATGAAACACTTGACATTGTTTGAAACTTTCAATAGTCAGTTTAGCATTTTTGAACGATTGCTGTGAAAATGTGAACAGAAAATGTATGCAAAATCCGATAGACTTTTAAAAAAAATGCGTTATATGAAGTACAACTAACATATCGCCCATGCTGAGTTTTTATTCATACAATACCAATGCATAGCCTGGTGCTGTTCCTAGTTTTCTTTTTCTGTTTCTTGAGAAGTATTTGTTTTACCTGTTCAGTCACTATAAAGTGTTACAATTCATATTTAAACGCAACACATAAATAGTTACCAAAAAGGTGCCGCTATATCGCATGATGAGAGAAGCTAGAAAAAAATAAAATTTATCAGGGGTTAAGAAATTTTGTTATAGCTCACTAGCCCAGGGGTAATTGATAGCAGGACTTTACTAGCCCTGTTGGAAAAACTACTAGTCCAACAAAATGACCTGCTAGCCCTAGTATGCCTTACAACTTCAGAGTTTTCTGCAATAATAATGAATTCTATAAACTTATCAATTTTTATCCATTGTACAGTAGATTTTTGCATATTGGATACCCAAATTATGTCAGCAAATATCCCATTAGCAGATACATTGTATATTCAATAAATCGATATAATCCAAATTTTAGTCCTGGTATCTATATGATGAGTTCAAATTCTGGGAATCCCGGATGACGTAGTCGAATCTGATTGGCTAAGATAGAAAAGTGATAAGGGGATTTCCCCCTTTCTATTTTAGAAACGCCAAGAATTTTTTGTCACTAGTCTGTCCGGCATATTGGGTTACAAGTTTTAGTTGCCCGAGGTCTAAATGCTGTAGTCCCGGGCGTCGGGCTAGTGGATTTGTTAACCCCTGATTTATGCATTTTCGACATGTTTGTGGGACCATCATAAACAATTTTAAAAGATGTGGTTTCAATGTCAATATGACAGATATTCATAGAACAAAGAACAAACAAGTGAACCGTGATATTAATATGTGGATCCGTAGGATAACTTTTAAAAAGAGGGGTAACCGGGGGCAACAAACTATAAAAGTATGCTTTGACCTAGTCCAAATAATTATGACGTCTTGAAAGGCTATTATATTTTTTTTCCTTTGACGCCTTACTTCAACGTAAGGCGTCAAAGAAAAAAAATATAATAGCCTTTCAAGATGTCATAATTATTTAGACTAGCTTTGACCAGAATTGTAGCTTTTATAAGGAGTGACTGAATATTGCATAGATCCACATGCAAGTACAACGGCAAGGCCATAATGAAAAGTGATACTGTCCAAACCTTGGTCAGCCGATTGCCCTATACCCCTAAATTTGCTTCTGAAATTAAAGGTTAGTGCAGGGCCTTTAAACTCCAAGTTTCATATTTCTGGTCCATGTTAAAAAATTAATGAACATTTTATCTACCTGGATTCTACCTGGATTATTGCGGCGATCATTAAGTTGAAAACTTCTTTTGCCGCCTCATAATTTACTTTATATTAAATTACTTATTTTAACTATGAGCTGTGCGCATAAATAGAACGAATAATTTTTCTGTACTGGTATACATGTTGTACGATGGTTTCCACAATATTTCAAATACTTGTAGCATACATTTATATACTGCTGCATTTATATCCCAAGAGAAAACGAAAACGGGATCCATCGGGAAAAATTAAAAGTTAAAATAAGTAATTTAATATAAAGTAAATTATGAGGCGGCAAAAGAAGTTTTCAACTTAATTAATTTGCCAAAAAATTAAAATAACCTTCCAAGACTTCATAATTATTTGGACTAGCTTCCAATCTACTGTATTCTATAAACATTAAACATGCAATCATATTTCTATTGAATTTGTTGCTTCAAAACGTATTGAACAAATGATTCTTTGTGGATTTTTTTGATACTTTTAGGGGATATACTGATCTTTTTAAATGGAGCTTCCAACGAAACAGATTAAATGCAGATATTCCAGTTACCATAATTTACTCAGCAATTCTAGTTGGAAGTACAGAGACAGCAAATTGATTAACAGAAAGGAAAACATGACATATATCCTTTTGCATAAATAACCCAGGATTCCCAGTGGCAGTGCAATTTGAATTGGTGCATGTATATCCTGCTGGTATTTATTTTTGGGATCCCGCTTTTTTTTCCGGGAATACCAGTATATTTCCACTGGGATTTACATCGGGATCCCGCTTCTTTTACGGGAATCCCGAAATTTATCCCAATACATTTACATCGGGATCCCGCTTATTTAGCGGGAATCCCGAAATTTTATCCCAGTGGGATCCCAATCAAAATCCCACAATATCCCAGTGGGATCCCACCTAATTCCACCGGGATAAAATTTCGGGAATCCCGGACTTTTGGGGGGATTCCCGAAATTTTATCTCGGTGGAGTTAGGTGGGATCCCACTTGGAATCCCATCAAAATTCCAGCCGGGATTCCAGTGGAATTCCAGATTTATTTTCTCTTGGGATAAAAATGTTATCTAATGTTACATGTATGTAGGATTAAACTTCTTCCCATTCCAATGTTCATCATTAATATGATTTTTAAAAATGGCTTTGAAAAAACAAGAATTATAAGCTAAAAGTTTAGTGTTCAGATAATTTAGTCAGCTTACATTGCATTTGCCTCCTGCTGCATAAATGTCTCCTCACTATCACAGTGCTTTCCTAGAAATTATTTGAAATCAATGTGTCAGATCGTTTTCATGATGAACACTTGAGAGAATAATGACAAAATAAATGTAATTAAATAAATTGTATCCACTAAACATTGCTAAACTAAGTAAAATATAATTATAACTTGTCGTTGAACTCAAAATGATGATCGATGAAAAAATCTGCTGATTCATATAGTATCATTCTTATTTCTGACTATCACTATGCTGATGCTTTGTGAAAAAATAAAGAAATTTGACTTACCATTATATTTGCCATTGTAAGTGTCATGTCCAAAGCAGAATATTAATGAAACACATGCAATAATTCCTTTTCAATACTTTGTGCAAAAGAACGCCATGCTTACTGCACTGACTCTGCACTGTGACAAAATTTCTAATGACGTAATGCAGCCTGTGACGTCAAGTGTGATTCGCCGCGAAAAAGAAGTTCGTTTGTTATTTTCTCTATTATTGTAGTGAATTTTTTTTTTTTTAAATTACCGATAAACAGAATAAAGAACTTTTTGTTTTTGATACTGACTTTATCACAGAAAATATCAGGCTCGCCCTTCGGGCTCACCTGAAATTTTACTCTGATAAAGTCAGTATCAAAAACAAAAAGTCCTTTATTCTATATTTATCATATGTTTAGTTACTAAGTAAATTAATACAGTAGTTATGAATATTTGATAAATAGCCTGCTGTTTAATCCATATCGCGCAACTTTGATGCGCACCCTTTATCGCATACCCTTTATCACACCCCTACCCTTTATCGCATACCCTTTATCACACCCCTACTTTTTATGAGCTTTTCCAATCACTTGGCGTCCGTCGTCCGTCGTCCGTCGTCGTTAACTTTTACAAAAATCTTCTCCTCTGAAACTACTGAGCCAAATTTAACCAAACATGGCCACAATCATCATTGGGGTATCTACAAAATGTAGTTTAAAAAATGTGTGGCGTGACCCCGCCAACCAACCAAGATGGCCGCCATGGCTAAAAATAGAACATAGGGGTAAAATGCAGTTTTTGGCTTATAACTCAAAAACCAAAGCATTTAGAGCAAATCTTACATGGGATAAAATTGTTTATCAGGTCAAGATCTATCTGCCCTGAAATTTTCAGATGAATTGGACAACCCGTTGTTGGGTTGCTGCCCCTGAATTGGTAATTTTAAGGAAATTTTGCTGTTTTTGGTTATTATCTTGAATATTATTATAGATATAGATAAACTGTAAACAGCAATAATGTTAAGCAAAGTAAGATCGACAAATAAGTCAACGTGACCAAAATTATCAGTTGACCCCTTAAGGAGTTATTGCACTTTATATTCAATTTTAACCATTTTTCGTAAATTTTTGTAATCTTTTACCAAAATCTTCTCCTCTTAAACTCCTGGGCCAAATTTAACCAAACTTGGCCACAATCATTATTGGGGTATCTAGTTTAAAAAATGTGTGGCGTGACCCGTTCAACCAACCAAGATGGCTGACATGGCTAAAAATAGAACATAGAGGGGAAATATAGATTTTGGCTAATATCTCTGAAACCAAAGCATTTAAAGCAAATCTGACTGGGTAAAATTGTTTATCAGGTCAAGATCTATCTGCCTTGAAATTTTTCAGAAAAATCAGACAACCTGTTGTTGGGTTGATGCCCCCGAATTAGTAATTTAAGGAAATTTTGCAGATTTTGGTTATTATCTTGAATGTTATTATAGATAGAGATAAACTGTAAACAGCAATAATGTTCAGCAAAAAAAGATCTACAAATAAGTCAGCATGACCAAAATTGTCAATTGACCCCTTAAGGAGTTATTGCCCTTTATAGTCAATTGTTAACAATTTTCATAAATTTTTGTTAATTTTTGTAAATTTTTAGGAAATATTTTCGACTGTAATTACTGGGCCAAGTTCATTATAGATAGAGATAATTGTAGCAACAAGAATGTTCAGTAAAGAAAGATCTACAAACCAGGCCTCTACAATAACTTTTTTTCAACTTGTCCTGTAGGACAAGTACATACCAAAATTTACTTGTCTGAATGAAATTGCTACTTGTCCAAAAAATAAGCCATCATAAGGTCTGATTGCCGATGAGACCACTCTCTGCAAGAGACCAAATGACACAGAAATTAACAACTACAGGTCACCATATTGCAAGTATTGTTTTTTTCTACTTATGATCAAATATGGTTTTGTGAATTTTATGGTAAATAAAAAAAATTACCAGTATGATATTTATTATAAGGAACAGAATAAGGTAGCAAAATGAGGTACTGTTTTGTCTTGGTCCCAAATGTCTCCTGCCTTGTCAAACTGTCCATCAATCATGTCTACTAAATATGTCTCCTACGGTGCCAAACTGTCTATTAAACTTGAAGCTGAATCTTCTGAGGTGAGGAACTGTCCTGTAAAGTTACCTTATCTACAAAGACATCATTGATTCGGATTAGTAAGACTGGTTTCCAAGAATAGTATACCTTTTAGTTTTACCTGTTAAAAAGTACCTGACAAAGAACCAGTTAAAAATTATCGATTGCAAGTAAACATGTTGAAGAAAAAGGTTTTGCATTTGAATAAACAGAATACAGAAACATGTCAAATTAATATTTGTTTTCTTGTTTTTTGTTTATAATTACTTTGTTCATCAAAGTTGAATTAAATTTATTTTCTGCAGAATAATAATGTACTTGTCCCGACGGACAAGCTTGATACAGCTTTTACTTGTCCGACCTTTTTTCCTCTGGTACCGGACAATCGGACAAGCGTTATTGTCGAGGCCTGCAAACACATCACCATCACAAAAACACCATTTTGTCATGAATTTATCTGTGTCCATTGATAATATGCACATAGACCAAGGTGAGCGACACAGGCTCTTGAGAGCCTCTAGTTTTTTTTTTACAGTCAGTTTTTATTTATTTTTTTTATTTTATTTTTTGCTTAAGAAATATTTTTCCTCAAAATAGGTATGGTCATTCGGGCATTATTGAATGAAGTCATTGTTTGGTATGTACATGTATGTGACGTCAAGAACGTCAAGTTTTCATATTTTTTGGCACACTAAATGCAACTATAAATAATAAAAAACACACGAAAAAATACAATAATAAACAAAATATTTTTAAATCAACAGCACGCAAATTGTAAGGTAACCCAGGTGCTTTGGATAAGTAATTAAGCAAGAGAAAAGTAGAACTGAAGGTAACCCAGTGAACAGTTCATATAATATTACTCTCCTGTTGAAATATATGATAAAGCGTATAAAACATGGCATATCACCCTCGACTAATATAATCTCTCATGCCTAAAGGCCCTTGGGCTGATATTGGTGTCTCGAGATGATACGACATATGATACAGATTTTGCCATGTATTATTCTCTATATATTAGAATTTCTTTTTTATTTAAGTGAACACACAATCTAATTAACTTTCGAGATATTTAAATATAGATATAAACATAAATCAAAATCAAAAAGCGACCTCATGCAATTGGATGTTTTTAAGTCTCTTTGATTCATGTTATAGGTTAAATAAAAAGTTAGTTATCCTTTCTATACAACTGCTAAAGTTAAATTGGTATCACATCGTCTTCATCATCAGCATCAGCGTCATCCAAAGACGACTGATTTCCGGATTATAACTTTAGTATAAGTAAATAGAAATCAATAAAATTTTAAAACAAGGTTTATAATCACTGAAGAAAGGTTGGGATTGATTTTGAGTGTTTTGGTCGCAACAGTGAAGGAATAGGGGGCCAAAAAGGGGCACAAATAAACCATTTTCATTGTTTTCGCACAATTAGTTTAGTATAAGTAAATAGAAATCCATGAAATTTAAACGCAAAGTTGATGACCACAATAGGAAGGTTGAGATTAATATTGGGAGTTATGGTCCCAACAATTTAGGAATTAGGGGCAAAAAGGGGCCAACATTAAACTTTGTTTGATTTCATCAAAATTTGAATTATTAGGGTTCTTTAATATGCTGAATCTAAGCGTGTATTTAGATTCTTAATTTTTGGTCCAGTTTTTAAATTGGTCTACATTAAGGTCTAAAGGGTCCAAAATTAAACATGTTAAACTTAGTTCGATTTTAACAAAAATTGAATTCTTGGTGTTCTTTGATATGCTGAATCTAAACATGTACCTAGATTTTTGATTATGGGTCCAGTATTCAAGTTGGTCAAAATCAGGGTTCCAAATTAAACTTTGTTTAATTTCAACAAAAATTGAATATAAGGGGTTTTTTGATATGCTAAATCTAAGGCCAACTAAAATTAATTAGCAGATTTTCATCCAAATTTTTGAAAAAAAATGGGGTGGGTGGGAGGATTTAATTTTTTAAATTTTATTTCATTTGAAACCCTCTTGTGACGTGTTCTTAATATCTGCAAGTGTAATAAGTAACTTATAGCATGTATATACATGTATAAGGAATGATACATAATTTTTCAAATTTTTAAATAAATATTTCCCGATTGGCAACCACGGTTCTTTGTGTAATTGCCCCTTTAGAACCTATTTTATATAATAAAAAAAAAGCCGCAGTTGGACTACCTACACCAAATTTATTTTGCTCTCTAAGCAATGGTTTGTAGTCCCCATACAATGAAGCAAATATATTTGTTGAAGTTTGCAACACAAGCGTTGTGAGTACAGAATAAAATATAAACTCAAAAATAGTTTTGAAAATAATAGGGTTGGTGCTTTTTTAACTTATGCCAGGTGCAAATATAATTACAAGGCCATACAGTGACCTATAATTGTTAATTTCTGTGTCATTTTGGTCTCTTGTGGAGAGTTGTCTCATTGGCAATCATACCACATCTTCTTTTCTTATATTAAAAAAAAGAAGTTGGTTAATGACTCTATTTGGGCTATTATGACAGAGGGTGTTTGTTGGTTGTCACCCATGGGTAGATTCAAGAGCTTAAATGCTATAATAAAATGCGCATGTTTGTCAACTTTTTTATCTGAATATACGGTCTTAAATCTAACAAGTTCGTGCTTGTGTCAAATTTTGTTAATCTAGATTTTTTTTGTACCAATGTGTTCAACGGTTCTTGTGTTTGGAATTCATTCAACATGTTCAAAGATATTTCCTTTCACAAAGTTATTGCACAAATAAAAAAAGTCAACAGTTTGCCTATCAGTATCACTGAATTTGTGACAAACCTTGATTTGCATTTTTTGGACACAGGGTATTACTTGTAACCCAAAATTTATGGTTCATGCCCTTCTCGTAATTAATCTCTCTTCTCAGTAAA
Source organism: Mytilus galloprovincialis (assembly GCA_037788925.1). NCBI lineage: Eukaryota > Metazoa > Mollusca > Bivalvia > Mytilida > Mytilidae > Mytilus > Mytilus galloprovincialis. The sequence continues at coordinate 62,950,059 of CM075343.1, read as the reverse complement.
TTATCGACAGTTACCGGTGACGGAAATGAACAAAATCCGGAAATCATAAATTTGTTAAAATAAAAAAATTCTGGTGGGATGATTTCTGAGGGGCGGGCGGGGATAAAAATATATCAATTAATTTTAATTAGCCTAACCATGTACATGTACATGTATTTAGATTTTTGATATTTGGGCCCCTTTATCAAATTGGTCCACATTGAGCATTTGTTGAGGTCTAAAGGGTCCAAAACTGAACTTTGTTTGATTTAATCAAAAATTGAATTTGTGGGGTTCTTTGATATGCTGAATCTAACATGTATTTTGATTTTGGATATATAGTCCATAATAGGTAAATGTCAAATTTTGATTTTTTAAGTTCTTAGACCACATTCATTCTGAGTCAGAAACCTATTCTGTGTCAACTATGAAATTACAATTCAAATTCAGAGCTGTACCAAGCTTTAATCTGGTGTCCATACTTGCCCCAACTGTTCAGGGTTTGACATCTGGGCTCGTATCAAGCTGTGCCCTGCATAGCATCTGGTTACCTGTATGAAAAGGATATTTTTGTGGATCAAATCTTTCATTGAAATGGTTTACCTTTGTTTTACTTTCAATGATGACATTCTTTTTCTTTAAATGGCTGACCACAATTTGTACATGAGTAATTTTTTTAAGGGGTTCAATTTTTTTAAATATCAAATTTGCCAAAGGCTATTTTGTTATTATATACATTGAAATTAATTAATTCAAGTTCAGATATTAAGTGATTATCTCATTATCAAATCTATAAATATATATACTAAGTAGTGTGCAACAGCACAGCATAAAGTATTGTACAACAGCGCAGTTTAATACATGTTATAAATATTGTGCAACAGCACAGTATTGCACAATTACTATAGAAATCTTCTATTGAAAATAAAGATCAATCTTTTAACCAATTTCAATAGGATTAATTTAAAGTCCTTACTTTTTGGAGGTTCTAACCTTAATCATTGTTACATTTGTTTTGTAATTGAATTACAATTTGGATATTAGGCCCCATTTTTAAATTGATCTACATTGAGGTGCAAAAGCTTAAGGTCAAATTTAAACTTTGATTTCATCTAAAACTTAATTGTTGCAGCTCTATGATATGCTGGCCCGATCTTATTTTTCATTTAGATATTTCATTTTGGGCCCTTCTCTCATCACTTTGCGTTCGGCGTCCATCGTCGTCATTAGCTTTTACAAAAATCTTCTCCTCTGAAACTACTGGGCCAAATTTAACCAAACATGGCCACAATCATCATTGGGGTATCTAGTTTAAAAAATGTGTGGCGTGACCTGGCCAACTAACCAAGATGGCCACCATAGCTAAAAAAAAAAGAACATAGGGGTAAAATGTAGTTGTTGGCTTATAACTCTGAAACGAAAACATTTAAAGCAAATCTGACATGAGGTAAAATTGTTTATCAGGTAAAGATCTATCTTCCCTGAAATTTTCAGACGAATCGGACAACCGGTTGTTGGGTTGCTGCCCCTGAATTGGCAATATTAAGGAAATTATACCATTTTTAGCTCACCTAATGGTAATTTTAAGGAAATTTTGCCGTTTTTGGTTATTATCTTGAACATTATTATAGATAGAGATAAACTGTAAACAACAATAATGTTCAGCAAAGTAAGATTTACAAATAAGTCAACACGACAGAAATGGTCAGTTGACCCTTTTAGGAGTTATTGCCCTTTATAGTAAATTTTTAACCACTTTTCGTAAATCCTAGTAATCTTTTACAAAAATCTTCTCCTCTGAAACTACAGGGCCAAATTAATCCAAACTTGGCCACAATCATTATTGGGGTATCTAGTTTAAAAAATATGTCCGGTGACTCGGCCTTCCAACCAAGATGGCTGCCACGGCTAAAAATAGAACATAGGGGTAAAATGCAGTTTTTGGGTTATAACTCTGAAACCAAAACATTTAAAGCAAATCTGACATGAGGTAAAATTGTTTATCAGGTCAAGATCTATCTGCTTTGAAATTTACAGACCAATTTGGACAACCCTTTGTTGGGTTGCTGCCCCTGAATTGGTAATTTAAAGGACATTTTGCTGTTTTTGGTTATTATCTTGAATATAATATTATAGATAGAGATAAACTGTAAACAGCAATAATGTACAGTAAAGTAAGACCTTAAAAGTAGTCAACATGACCAAAATGGTCAATTGACCTCCTAAGGAGTTATTGCCCTTTATATAGTAATTTTTTAACAATTTTCACAAAATTTGTAAAATTTTACTAATATTTTCCACTGTAACTACTGGGCCAAGTTCATTATAGATAAAGATAATTGTAAGCAGCAAGCATGTTCAGTAAAGTAAGATCTACAAACACATCACCATCACCAAACCACAATTTTGTCTTGAATTCATCTGTGTCCTTTGATTAATATTCACATAGACCAAGGTGAGCGACACAGGCTCTTTAGAGCCTCTAGTTTGGCTATTATCTTGAATAATAGTATAGATAGAGATAACCTGTAGACAGCAATAATGTTCAGCAAAGTAAGATCTACAAATAAGTTAATATGACTAAAATGGTCAGTTGACCCCTTAAGGAGTTATTGCCCTTTATAGTCATTTTTTACCAATTTTTCGTAATTTTTTCTAATCTTTTACAAAAATCTTTTCGAAAACTACTAGTCCAAATTAAACCATACTTGGCCATAATCATCATTGAGGTATTTAGTTTTAAAAATGTGTGCAATGAGCCTGTCAACAAACCAAGATGGCCGTCAAGGCTAAAAATAAAACATAAGGGTAAAATGTAGATTTTGGCTTATAACTCTGAAACAAAAGAATAATAAGAGAAATTCAAACATGGGGGTTAAAATGTTTTGCAAGTCAAGATCTATCTGCCCTGAAATTTTCAGATGAATCTGACAACTGGTTGTTGGGTTGCTGCCCTTGAATTGGAAATTTTTAAGGAAATTTTGCTGTTTTTGGTTATTATCTTGAATATTGTTATAGATAGAGATAAACTGTAGACAGCAATAATGTTCAGCAAAGTAAGATCCACAAATAAGTCAACATGACCAAAAAGGTTAGTTGACCCATTAAGGAGTTATTGCCCTTTATAGTCAATTTTTAATAATTTTGTAAATTTTTGTAAATTTTAACAAAATATTTTTCTCTGTAACTAATGGGCCAAATTCATTATAAATTGAGATAATTGTAAGGAGCAAGAATGTTCAGTAAATTAAGATCTACAAACACATCACCATCACCAAAACACAATTTTGTCATGAATCTCTGTGTCCTTTGTTTAATATGCACATAGACCAAGGTGAGCGACACAGGCTCTTAAGAGCCTCTAGTTCAAATTAAGACTTATATAAAGGTTTGAAGGGTCCACAATGAAACTTTGTTTTGGATTCAACCTAAAATTATTTTTTTAATGTTGTTTTTTTTCCTGAATCTCCCCATGTTGTTAGATTTTGGATTCTGACCGTATATACTTGGTGATTTTTTTTTTGTAATCTTTAACCATTTAATATGTTGTTTCAGAAACTTAATTATCTTATATTATGTAAAAGAATTTGATCACAAAATTAATCCAAATTAAGACAGTATCCAGCCTGAATATTGTGTCTGAAGTTGCCACAACTGTTCAGGTTTGACCTCTGTGTTTCTATTGCACTGACGTTTTGAGATTAAAACCAGCACACACCAGGTAGGTGCATTTTCAATTTTAACTAAGATTTTCATTCTTCCTGCTGAGGTAGATTGTTTCCACAGGGCACACCCTTAATTGCTAAATGTGACTTCAAACACCAACAATCAATCAATTAATCAATCTGAAATAACTGTTTTAATGATAATAATTTTAACTGAATACAAATCATGTTAATTTTAACAAACTAAGTCAGATTTAGCAATAAAAAATTAGGACAATATGGTTTATATGTAAACTACATGTATATAATTTTGATTATTGATTTTTTGAGGATGAATTAATATACCTACATGAACATGTACATTTTCTGTTGTTGTTTTTGCAGGTATTGCCAAAGGAATGTATAGAATGACTGTTTAGAAAAAGGGAGATGTAAAGTAGATTTTAATTATTAGTATGAGTGAACCAACAAAACCAAGGCCATTAAAACGGACACTGCCACCTGATTTACAGAGTCATTTGAATGTCATAGAGACAAAAGTTTTCAAAAATACGAGTAAGCAACTGATTTTTTGTGTTATACATGTTATACTTAATGCTTGTTTATACAATTATCAAAAACATATTTATTCGATTAAATCAGTCGGGGCACTTAGCGAACTCCATAATATTATGGAATTGGCTAAATTTGACTGCTTTATGAAAAGCTATAATATTATGAGATTAAATAATATTTCCAGTAATATTATGTGTGTCCATAATTTTGAATATTATTGAATTTCATAATTATGCATGAAAAAATCAAATTTGATGTGTCCGAAAAACAATGTTTTGGGTACTGCTAACAAGTTCCGTAATTTATTAATCTTAAAATGCTATTTTTATGATCAACTATTGATTATATTCATCCGACAATCGTCGCCTTTCTCGCGTCATATTTAAAATGCTTTCGTCTTCAATGTCTTTTATCTAGGACAGTATTTTGTAGAAGGGAGACAAATCGTGTCGTCTTATAAGCCATCTTTTTCTTAAATGTATTATCGTTCCTTAAACAATGAATAAATCGTGTTTTAGAAAATAAATGTAGAAAATAAGTGTCAGTTGACCTCGTTTTCAACACATTAGTTTTATCAAGGGGAAATGTTATAAAAAAAAATAGTACACATTCTTCAGACGTCTTTATAAATTATAAATGACTATGTACACAACAGGTATAGAAACACATTACTTTCACGTGTTTATGTGTCTTGACTTGACGAAATTTAATTAATGGTCAGATCCACAAAAACTCATTACATGCAATTGTTATTGTTTCAAATTCAGTTTATGTTGCAGACCGTTTTAATGTTGCTTATGTGTATTTGTGTATATTGGTTAAGGTGGGTACATTATTTCGAATACACATGCATACAACGTATTTTTTCTGTCACCATCAAATTTGAAATGTTTCTTTTCAATTCCTTTAAAATTAAAATTGTGTCTGTAAAAGAAAAGTCTCTTGTGTTGTCTTACATGTAAATAAAAAATACATCTTAGAATAAAAATCGAGACATCAAGACAGAATTTAAAAAAAAAAAAATCATAATCTATAAACATAGGCAGGTAGAAATTAGATATTCATTTTGATGTATTACCAATAAATATTTATTTCGACGTCGGTCAATATTTGATGATAGATGCACCTGAGTATTTAAAACAGCACTATGACATGTATGATTGTTGTTTTCCTACATAACACGTTGCATATCAAAATTCAGTTATTGTCCATTTGACTTCTATTTATCTGCAGAAAAACATTCTTAAAAAATTAAGATAAAATATTGAAACCACGAAATTAATTTATATACAAGTATAAAAACAGCAGAAGAAATAAATTGTAAATATTAAACTATTTCAATGCGAAGCAAGGTCATGTAATACAATATTATTTAGTTCAGCTGTATGATTGATTGGTAAGAAACAGATGACATAATTTACGTTTGATATGAAAATTTATACACATTGCAGAATGAACTCGTTATATTAATACCTAGTTGAAATTATATCACAACGTACTAATGGGAGTGCAACCTGTCAAAATAATCTTTTGGGAATAAAAATATAAGTACTGTATGAAATGTGGATGATGACTTATGCATGACGACATTTATAATAGACTTTTATTTTTGTTTGTTAATATATATTAATAAAATCGAAAAAAAAATATTCTATTTCTATTTATCCAAATTTATTCGTTGACTTCTTTGCACATCATACTAGTCAAAACACGAAGTTTGTTAGTCAAAATATAATATAGAATAATATAAATAAATATATTAAATATTTATAATATAGAGATTTGAACACTCCAAACAAATATCAATCACTACGTGTTAATCGCAATTCATTGAATGGTAAATCAGTTGATTCAAACAATAAAATATAATATAAAAGCTACGAGAAATGTTGTATAAAGGTTTAAAAATTGTTCTTTTATCTCGGCTAATATTCTAAAACTATAACACCTGTATTCCTTAATTTCCGAATTAAGTAGTATTTTTTTATTGAGAGTAATGACTTATTGCTCCGGATTCACAATAATATGTCCGAATAGGACGTCATGTCTAATTACATAAAATTGAGATCGAAATAGGGAATATATGTAAAAGAGACAACACTCCAGCCAGAGAGCAGACAACAGACTGACACTTTGTGAACTAGCAAGACTTGAATCCTGGTCAACATTTCAGACTAGTAAAAAAGCCGGGTTGATATGGTATTATCGTGTTTTGTCGTAAGGAAACTGTTTTTCTCCAATTTAAGTTTAAACGAGTGAATTCATATAAGATATATGACGTCCCATTGAATTGCTTTAAACTAATACAATAATAAATTACATATATGAATGTTACTACTTATTAAGTTTACAAAAATGTCGCGCTTACAAAATACTAAAACAATATAACCACTCTCTGTGAAAGATGGGCTACAGATTCCAGAGGGACAGTCAAACTTATAGATCGAAAATAAACTGACAAGGCTATGGCTAAAAAAGAAAAGACAAACATTCAAATGATAGAACCCAATACACAACACAGAAAGGTAAAACTGAGCAACACGAACCCCAACGAAAACTGTGGATGATATCAGGTGCTCCGGAAGGGTATGCTGATCCTGATCCACATGTGGCACCCGTCGTGTTGCTCATGTTATTACAAACCCGGTAAATACTTTAATTCGGTATGTCATATACGTGCAAAGGAAAGGGGATTTTAGTTATGAAATAAGGAACATATCCGATATCATCTGTAAAACGGTTAATCCATAACTATCATTTATCATCTACAAAATACCACATTTAATAACCATACTCTATCGACACCATTCAAACTCTCGTTAATGGTCATCTTTGAAAAACTAAAGCTAATGATTGAAGAGTTTTGAAGAAGGCTTATTTTCTTTGGTAAAGTGCTACTAGTTACATTACACCATAACGAATATTATGGTACACCATAATTTAAGATATATTATAAAAATCGATAATCTTATAAGATAGCATAATGTGTGGATTAATATTATGAAATCAAATAATTTTGGAAATGCTTATAATGCATCAAGATATTAAAAAATCGATCATATCGTGATAACGATTTTATTGGAATATGTTTCTGTTTCGGTAGACATGTCTATCATTTGGTGCTCTCATAAGATAAACACTGGCAATGTTTTGAATTTGATATAGGTAACAATTTATTTAAAAATAAACCATTTATCCGCCATTTCTTTTACTTTAAAAAAAAAATCATAACTAAAAAACAGGCAAAGGATACCCAGAGGACATAAAAACCCACAAGTCGAAAATAAACTGACTAAGCCATGGCTAAAAAAGAAAACAAAAAAACACTCTGAAAACAGTAAACATTACAGAAGAATAAAAAAACGTAGACAATTTCATCTAACATTTACAACATACCCAATTTAATAACCATACTCTATCGATGTACTCTTCGATTCTATTATATAAGTGCATTAATTTTAAAGCTGAGCAATGTACTGATTCGTTTATTCTAATAAAGCAGTCAATATTAAAGTTTCGACACCATTCAAACTCTGGTTCATGGACATTTTTGAAAAACTTAAGCTTATGATCGAAGAGATTTGAAGAAGGCTTATTCTCTTTGGTAAAGTGCTACCCAAAGTATTTTTTCGTGAAAGCAGCATACCATCCGTATATACATTGGACATCCGTTCTGTCCGGACATCTTTTTTTTTCATCCGTTAGGCGTCCGTTCGTGCTATCCGGTAAGGTGTGACCGAAGCACGAACGGACGCCTAACGAATGAAAATAAAAGTTGTCCGTTGGCAGAATTGTTATCCGTTGGGAGTCCGTTGATGTACTGACCGAATACAACGGACGTGTAACGGATGCCTTACGGACACATACCGGATATGCAAAGTACGAGAAACGGAAACGTACCGGACAGAACGGATGTTGAATGTACATCCAACGGAAGAGTACGGCATAAAACGCACACCTAACGGAAGCGTACCGGATAAAACGGATGAACAATATATACGGAAAAATAAAAGGCAACAATAATAATACATGTACATCGCATAAATATTCAAAATGTTTAGGTGTAACTGGTTTTGGTTTATTCTTCAAATTACCGCATAAGGTCAGTGTCTGAAATAAAAGCTGCTTGATTGTGAAGAATCGCCCTTACTCTAAGGTTGATTATGAATAATAAGAATTCATGAACCTTAAGAAATCTGACATACCAATAATTGGCATTTCTGACGCAAAAATTTCAATTGGCATATATCCGTTTCAGATCCGTTTTATCCGTTATACGTCCGGTAGAAGTCCGTTTCTCATTCGTGCAACATCCGTTTTATCCGTTATACGTCCGGTTGAAGTCCGTTGGTGAGTTTATCATCCAGACCACCAACGGATGTATAACGGACACGTAACGTATACAAAACGGACGCCTAACGGACGTTCAACGGACATTTTATCCGTTGGACGTCCGTTCAACGTTTTGAATATGCTCAAAATTTTCCACCGGACAGAACGGACGTCGACGGATAAAACGTACGCTTAACGGACATGCAACGGATATGGACGGTCGTCTTACGAATAAGAACGGACGTCTAACGGACATGAACGGATTGAAAAAAGGCTTTCCGTTAGGCGTCCGTTCGAGCTATCCGGTAAGATGTGACCGAGGCTTTTCTAGCATCCTTATTTGCAACACACTATAAAACACGATTTTACATTTCTAGCGATAGACTTTACATCTACAGCGCTTGAATTTACATCTTCTGTGCTACACTTTATACGGATTTGGCTATACTTTTTGGACCTTTTGTATTATAGCTCTTCGTCTTTTTTATAAGCTTTGGATTTCAAATATTTTGGCCACGAGCATCACTGAAGAGACATGTATTGTCGAATTGCGCATCTGGTGCAAGAAAATTGATACCGTTAATTTTATTACTACCACTGGGTCGATGCCTCTGCTGATGGACTATTAGTCCCCGAGGGTATCACAAGCTTTATAACCAGTACTTCGGTACTGGCATGAAAAAACGGATTTTTTATGTGTTATTAAAATTTGCTATTACAAAATGATAGAAATTGTTATAAATTAAGGAATGTATCTCCCTCATGCAAAGCTCTGATTCCTTTCACGGATTTGGCTATACTTTTTGGACCTTTTGGATTATAGCTCTTCATCTTTTTTATAAGCTTTGGATTTCAAATATTTTGGCCACGAGCATCACTGAAGAGACATGTATTGTCGAAATGCGCATCTGGTGCAAGAAAATTGATACCGTTAATTTTATTATATCCTCAGCGCTAGACTTTACATCTTCAGCGCTGGACTTTACATTTCCAGCGCTTGACTTTACATCTCCAGCGCTAGACTTTATATCTCCAGCGCTTGACTTTACATCTAGATCTCCAGCGCTTAACTTTACATCTCCAGCGCTTGATTTTACATCTTCAGCGCTAGACTTTACATCTCCAGCGCTTGATTTTACATCTCCAGCGCTTGACTTTACATCTTGAGCGCTAGACTTTGCATATCTCTAGCGCTAGATATTACACATCTTCAGCGCTAGACTTTACATCCCCAGCGCTAGACTTTACATCTACAGCGCTTGACTTTACATATACAGCGCTAGACTTTAGATCTCCTGCGCTGGACTTTACATCTCCAGCGCTGGGGTAACATTTCCAGCGCTTGACTTTACATCTCCAGCGCTATACTTTATATCTCCAGCGCTTGACTTTACATCTAGATCTCCAGCGCTTAACTTTACATCTCCAGCGCTTGATAGTACATCTTCAGCGCTAGACTTTACATCTCCTGCGCTTGATTTTACATCTGCAGCGCTTGACTTTACATCTCCAGCGCTAGACTTTGCATATCTCCAGCGCTAGATTTTACACATCTCCAGTGCTAGACTTTACATCCCCAGCGCTAGACTTTACATCTTCAGCGCTTGACTTTACATATTCAGCGCTAGACTTTAGATCTCCAGCGCTAGACATTACATCTTCAGCGCTGGACTTTACATCTCTAACGCTAGACTTTATATCTCCAGCGCTAGACTTTACACATCTTCAGCGCAGGACTTTAAAAGACACTTTATAATCTGTGCGAGACCAACAGGGCTTCGTACTTTAGAGCCTCTAGTTTTTTTATTATAAAGAAATCGCATGTATAGGCGCACCTGTATTCTGGTTGATATTCGCATGTGTTACGGAGAATATATCTCCCAATTGAAACTATATTCCGCGCTTGTATGACAGTTATGAATATTTTTATATTTTTCTCATAGTATTTGTTATATGATATATTTTATAACAATTGCATTAGGATTTTTTGTAATTTCACATTTAAATTTGCAAAAGTATCATCTCCTCTAAAGCAGTGACATCGAATGTTTGCTTATAACTAATTTTTTTATCCAATATTTACAACATTTATTATAATTTCACAACATTGTTTTCGCTGTAATAAAAGCGAACTGTTTACGTCTGCAACATTAGACAGAAAACTTCACACTAAGTTAACCTGATTCCCAGAGATGATAAAAACAATGTAATTAAATATCCACCAGCTGCATTTGCAGACGACTATTATTTGAACTCTTAATGACTAGACTGACCTACTGAAGGTGTCATAACATTTAGGAATCCCGTTAAGATTAACGTTCAACTTTCTACACTGTAATAAACTATTTAAAAAATACTGTTATTTTTAAACGAAATTGTAACTTTGTTTCAACATAATGCACATTGTGATTAGATTAATCTAACTTGCAAAATTATAAGTAAAACTATAAAAACGAGTTCTACTCTACATAAATTCAATCATACTCCTTAAAACTATTTAATTGTTTTTCAATAATTTAAAACTACTTAAGTTAAGATATCCAATCGGGTCCTACTAAAAAGCGTCGGAAGCGTCCGGATGAAGAAAAAGCGCCCGGGAAAAAAAATTAGCGCCCGGGGAAAATATATAGAGATGAATGTTTCAATTTTAACAATAATTTCGAAAAGATAATAATGGATCACAGCTTATGCTGAAGATTTATAAATCGTTAAACACCGACAGATACGCTTCTCAAATTTCCCAGATAAATATTAATTTTATAAAATTAAAAGAATTGCACATTATTTAAGAACGGCAAAAGAAATTGAACAAGTGTTCACCATGCAGTTGCGAATATTAGACCTCGGGACACTGATTTTTTTTAAACTGACCAAATATACGTTTTGATCGAGGACAATATCGTTCATGATTCTTCTATATACTTATATTTACCAACTTATATACAATTTTTAAATCTGAAATGTAAAAGTGCAACAACACTATCTACACACTTCAGATTTAGCTTCGTAAATATCCCCATTTATACGGGTGAAACACGCAAGGTTTTTTTTTCATTCAGGAAATCACTTATTCTCCCGGGCCTTTTTTTCTTCCTCGGGCGCTTTTTCTTTTCTCGGGCGCTCTCGGGCGTTCCCAAGTGCTTTTTAGTAGGACAGATCTTATCGTATTATTTATTTATCGTAGGACATCTAGAAAAAAAATCCGTCCTTTCGGATAAGTAGTTTTATACATATCAGCCCAAGGTTATCCTAGTAACGTGTCGAGTAACGAGTAGCAGCACAAAAACAATTAAATGGTGGTGTCAAACTGTCAAATCCAATGTATCTGTGTTTTCCCCAAAAATGTTTTTATACGGAGCACTCAGGGGAGGACTAGATAACTTCTTTAACACCGAAAAATATATTAGAAAAAAAAAATGAATAAATGATATGTTTTAGAAATTGTAATCACAATGACTGACATGCTTGAAATCCTAAATTGGATGCGCAGTTGCTTATTTTTTTTTTTTCTTCAATTTTACCCCACCCCCTTTTTTTTAAGAAATGAATATATTTCATAGATTAGACTACATCTATTTTTTTTGGTAAAATATATGGTTCTTTAACTCCTAACATTGGTAGAGCCTTCAAACACCAAACCCTGGATCAGTGCATTTAGTCTGTTATGATTATGACAGAAGACATGCAAAGAAATGACTAATGTCCAGTGCATTATAGGATTTACATTTTTCCTTTTGGTCAATCATCATCATATGTGTGCCATTTGTTTTCTTAATTTCTTTATCAGCTATTGACTTGGTATCTTCTTATCAAATAATGTGTAGAAATTTAAATCTCATTTAGATATACATGTTAGTTTCTTACCCTTTCTACTTAAAAAAAAGCCATTTGCCAATGTAATAAAAAGAATAACTAATCAAAGAATTCAAATAGGCTGCGCGCATTAGCAAATTCATGTGTTGTTCGGTCACTCGTTAAATATTTTTCTTTTTGGATTCTTCGATAATTTATTCTATAAATCTCATTTTAATTTCAATTGTACGTACACGTACTTATGTATATATGTTTGTTAACTGGAAAATATTTCTCGGTCTTAAAATCAATTATACGTCGTATACTTTTCTATGTTAGACTTATATAGTTAGGCACTTTTGTTGTATGTTTATATCATTCGTTTTTTTTTAGACATTTGTTTCTTCCATTAGTTCACTGTTGTAGGCTTAACATATATTCAAAAGGATAAGTCTAAGAAATCAAGTTAAGCCCCATCATGAGTTGAAACATCAATATATATAGTCTTAGATCTCTACTTTTTATATTTTGTTGTAAGAGATGTATAAATACTCTGTCCCGTCCATATTATGTTTTAGTTAGTTTTTTTTCTGTTTGTATCGATCTGATGAGATAAGCCATTTTCAACTGGCTTCTATAGTTTGTTCATATGTTAGAAGGTTGAGCGCTCACAAACATGTTTAAACCCGCCACATTATGTATGCGCCTGTCTTTTGTATAGAACCTGCAATTTAGTGGTTGTAATGGTTCATGTCATTAATTTTTGTTTTTCCCAATTGATTTGTGAATTATGCCGTTATTTTTCTCAATTCAATTGTTTCACTTTTTATTTATGTCGTGGCCTTTCATAATCGACTTTAAGGTATCGGCTTTTGTCATTGTTGAAGGTCGTACCGTTACCTCTTATTGCTAACATCTACTTAATATGAACTTTGGTGGAAAGTTGTCTCATTGGCAATCATACAACATCGCCTTATATTTATAATCTTAGGAAAGGTATAGGAAATAGTAAGGAAATTGGAAACATATATGCACGCCATTTAATAAATTAATGCTAGTGCTTTATTGCAGAAAATAACATGCAAAACATTAAACGTTTGAAGTTGTAAATTGTGTTAAAGCTTGCGGAAGAATATCTCAAAAACGTTTTACGACACTCCCGGTAAGGAACGGTAACTTTGTATTTTTTTGCGGGAAAATATGAATGGCTTCTCATATCTAATCTTTCAGAAAAATCGATTTCTTACAAAAGAGTGTCCACCATGCACTTACACTGCACTATTAAAGGCATAGTAGAATATATTGATATACAATTGGATGAAATATAAAAAAAGAAGATGTGCATGTTATGATTGCCAATGAGACAACTATCCACAAAAGACGAAAATGACACAAACATTAACAACTATAGGTCACCGTAAGGCCTTCAACAATGAGCAAAGCCCATACCGCGTAGTCAGCTATAAAAGGCCCCGATAAAACAATGTAAAACAATTCAAACGAGAAAACTAACGGCCTTATTTATGTTAAAAAAAATGAACGAAAAACAAATTTGTAACACTTGAACAAACGACAACCACTGAATTACAGGCTCCTGACTTGGGACAGGAATATACATAAATAATGTGGAAATTATATATACAGCTCTTGGATGGTGTAAATTTTCCAAAAAAATTGTACAGTGTACTGGTGTAATGGTGTAATGGTGTAATGGTGTAAGGTGTATGGTGTTGTGGTGTATGGTGTAAGGGGAATGGTGTAATGGTGTTTGAGGAATGGTGTGATTGTGTAACGTGCGATCGGGAATGGTGTGAATGATGGTGTACGACATCTCATTGGTTGAAACGAATTTCTTTTTATTTTATTTTTTCGAATTGTAAACATAAACAATAATAATAATCTTAATATTTGAAATTTAATTGCATTATGGGTAATTTCGGATCGTGTAGATAGAATGGGGAATGGTGCATGGTGTAATGTGTAAGGTGTATGGTGCAAAGGTGTAACGTGTATGGTGTAATGGTACAAGGTGTATGGTGTAATGCTGTATGGTGTATGGTGTAATGGTGTATGGTGTTAGTGGGAAGTTTACACCATCCAAGGACTGTACATGTAACTGTTAGATTAATAATAAAATAACAACAAACCAGTGCATACTCTGTGACGTTTATTATATTAGTATAATAGTCCCAGGTATGCTGATATGTATCTCAACAATATCATAGTTATTACGGTGCGGTTGAATTTCCTGTCATTTATTCATCATCCGCGCAAGAACTTGTCTCAGAAAAAAATATACTCTGTTCATTAAACTCAGTTTCAGGTATAGCAAATGAACAGAGGTGTGATCTTTTTCTGTGACATCTGCTTTTGACCATCCACAAGAACTTGAGTCATCCGATGTTCAGTACTTCAGTACTTTGATTAAGTTGGAAGTTTCCAATTCAAAATCGATTCATGAATTTTTTTGGTGAAAATAAGATTTTTGAAATATCAATTATTGCAACAACAGAAATCGCGTATTTGTCTTCAATAGTTTTAATAAGAACATAACACTTTGTAAATATAGGACCAATTGGCCTATTATTTTCCTTATTACAGTGTATCCAATTTAATGGTATACATTGCTTTGTATTGTTTCTTGTGTTCTTCCGGAACCATTCATGAACTATTTGCCACTGGAGTCCAACCAAATCGTTTCCTTTGTTGACTAGTATATATAAATCTATTGAAGCTTGTTTATGTCAAGTGACTAATTACATGTAATATTTTTTTATAAACTGTAGTATCAAAGCTCCTCTATGCACACAAGACGTAATTTATTATTAATTATGGACTTCTTCCAGTAGTTATTTTATATCTATGTTAATCTTTGGTACACCATTCTTACATGTCAGTCCTCTCCCACCATAACACCTCTCGATTTTGGTTAATAAGTTGAAAAGTTAAATTTCGTTTATTGTAAGTGTAATGTATCAAGAAAATAAAGACGGGTTCAAACAGAAAGGTTTTGAAATCAAAGATAACTGTGCACCTTAAGATCAGCATGGGTTTATTAGTCGTCAATACGTGTACTTAAAGTCCAGTCTAAAAATAAGCATACTAGGTACTTTGATTCAAGGACGAAACAACGATGTCTAGTCTTACTAAAAAATATAATCAATATTCAAACTCTACTAATGAAGATTAGAACAGATTATATCTGTACCCATGTCATATCTTTTACCACTTAATCATAAAAGAATCAAGTCTTGTTATTGCCAGTGGCTATCTATGATAGGGCGTGTGCAAGATGTTCACCCCCCCCCTCCTTTCATCGAAATAGACAGAAAATAGTATGGTTCTCACAGTTATATGTATCTAAAGGATAAAGTAGTCCTTCACCTAGCTCCTCTCGCCAGTATGAATTGCCTTTTTGGGATTTACACTCCCTTTTCACATTTCATGGATTCTCCCTGATTGTACTAACTATTGTACAGAAATGAGTTAAATCAGTCTAGAAAATACTTAAGGTGGCATGGGAGTCTAAATAAAAATGATAGAATTTGTTCGTTACTTTGCCAAAACGTAGTATCTATTGATACATGTCGAAAAATATAATAAAAATGATAAGTCAAAGCGCATTTTCTCAAGCTACAGGACGGGACAAAATGACACATTTTGTACGGATTATACAGGAAAAAACACCATTTTGTGATTAGAAACTAAACAAAATGATAGAATTATTAAATACTTCAGGAAAATATAGTTTTCAGACACTGCTTTGAGAATACCAAAAGAAAAGATAGGGTCACCGTACTTTTTTCCGGCTAAAATACAAAATAGGAAAATTCCATGAATCCTTCAGAAAATGCACTGTTTTAGAGATACCTCCCCCTAAAATGGCAATTAAAAAAACTAAAAACAAGCCAAAATAGTTTACATTTGCAAAAATAATAATATTTATAAGTTCTATTCTTATAAATTGGCTCTTATAAATGAAAATTCACATTAAATATCTGCATTCCTGCATCAAATTTTGCTATCTTGATGGAAAATCTGGATCTTTGGTTCTCTGTTTTTTACAATCCAAGATGGAGGAAGACACTTATACCACCTTAAGACTAGATCATCTTTTATTTAAATTTTCTAAACTTGTAATTTTTTAAGAAAAATATGTATAAGGTTTTCAATCAAATTAGTATTATTACAACTGCATGTGACCATGTTGACTTTGTGTACTTTTGAAAATATTACAATTACTGTTACACAGTAGCATATCAGATTCCTAACCATATATATCTATAGATGAAGGCTTTTCATTGGGGAACCGTCGTGTAATGCATTAAATTTTTGCTCGCGTAATTAACATAATTTAAAAAAAGATGTGATATTGTAATCAATGAGTCAATTTTTCACAACAGACCAAGTGACACAAAAATTAACAACTTAAGGTCACCGTGCGGCCTTCACCAATAAAGAAAATACCAAACTGCAAAATCAGTTACAAAGCCTCGAAATGATAGGTAAAACAATTCAAACAAGTTAACAAACAGCCTGACTTATGGTTTAATTGGTGAACGACAAAAAATGAATTATACTTCATATGAAAATGCAATATTTTGATGGCTGATACGAGGGTGTTAATTTACTCTATCACATAGCCGAGAGAGTGACACTTTTTTTTAATGTTACCTTTTCGTCTAGAAAATCGATAGTTTAAAGGACAATGGGTTGAATATACATCAAGTAAATAAAAACAAGGCTAAAGTTCCGCTACGTTTTGACTCAGATTTTATCATTTGACTGTCAATCCCCCCCCCCCCCCCCCTCAAAAAAAAAAAAACAAAAAAACAAACCAAGACCGTTCCTGTTTGTATGGTTTAACACTAGTAATTTTTAGGACACTTAATAGCTTGTTGTCCGGTGTTAACTAAGGCTCCGTGTTGAAGGTCGTACCTTGACCTATAATGCCTATAATGGTTTACTTTTATAAATTGATACCTGGATAGAGAGTTGTCTCATTGGCACTAGCACATGCCACATCTTCCTATATATATGTATACTATATAAATAGAAAAACTGATTACCAAAACAAGATGAATAAAAAAATATCAAACAAGAATTACAAATACATCATTTAGTGAAATATTCCAAAAATGAGGAAACACCTAATAAAATTATTATTTAGCGAAACAATATTGGGAGGAACATATATTAATTTGCATATAGGAAAACACATCAACTTAACATTGAATACAATGTTTCTTTGAGGATTTTATATTAAATGGTCTTCAAGTGAAATGTGCCAATTTTCACCATTGAAGTGTTCTGTTAGGGGAACATACAAATATTACAAATATTACACTAAGAACACATCATGGATTCCATATCCCCCCCTTTGAACCCTCTACTGACAAACTCGTACGGGTCTAGGGCATAAGTGCTATAGGCCATGTTAGAGGCAATACCAACCTCTACCTCTGGTATGATGGTCAATGTGGAGAATCTCTTAGTTTGGCCAGCCGGCAATAGTTCAGTAAGAATTCGTTGTAAACTGGATACCATGTCCCCCCTTTGAACCCTCTACTAACAAACCCGATCGGGTCTAGAGTATAAGTGCTATGGGCCATTTTAAAGGCAATAAGTACCTCTTCGTCTGATACCATTGCCCACGTGGAGAATCTCTTCGTTTGGCCAGCCGGCAATAGTTCATTTTCGAATTTGTGATATACCAGGGTACCCCCTTATTCTCTCCTGACTAACTCGTACGGGTCTAGGGCATAAGTGCTATGGGCCATTTTAGAGGCAATAATATGAAT
Organism: Mytilus galloprovincialis; assembly: GCA_037788925.1. Taxonomy (NCBI): domain Eukaryota; kingdom Metazoa; phylum Mollusca; class Bivalvia; order Mytilida; family Mytilidae; genus Mytilus; species Mytilus galloprovincialis. The sequence goes on along the minus strand of CM075343.1, from coordinate 62,931,935 downwards.
TGTTAATAATGACTCAGATTGGTCTCCATAATTTTGAAGAATCATATGTCATTGAAATAGTAATTGACAGTTGTTATTTTTCTGTTATTTTTATTTCTGCAATTAACTATGTTTCTATTTTTCTGATATGTTTAAATAGAAAATACTGTCGTAATATTGTATGTTTTAGTGTCATGATTGGACTATATTTGTAGACAACGAACAAATTACCATCAATTCTCTGTCATTCCTAAATTTCTATATTTAATCAATTTTTTAAATTTATTGTAGCTTACATTGATTTAATTATCACAAAATTTTAATAAGAACTGTTCTTTACTTTATTTGTTTGTTGTAATTAATTTCTATATTTAATTATATTTTTTTAAAACTTGTTATTGCTTTAGTTTACATTACTTCTCTAATCACAGAATGTTAAAAGACCATTTCTTTGTTTTATATTTATGGAGGCATTTACATTGTTTTTATTACATTTACAATGTTGTTTAAAGACGCAGACCTTGAAGAAGACCCAAAGTTGATTCAATAAACGCGGACCTCGAAGAAGACACCCATTGACATGCCTATTTGAAGTAATATCAAATATAAATAGGAACGTTATTTAATTATAATTATCGTTCATAGTTTCTAACAACACTTCTTCGAACGCAAGTCATCTCATGAATATTATTGACGGCTCATGAATATTATTGAAGGCTGGCCTCATGAATATTAACGCCGGCTGCTATCGACGGCTAGATCCACACTAGTTGAAAATTGGGAATGTGTCAAAGAGACAATAACCCGTCCAAAGAGCAGAAAACAGCACAGGGCCACCAATTGGTCTTCAACACAGTGAGGAAATCCAACAAGTGAGGTTTTGCTTGCATCTAAACAGTATGTTTGTATCCAAGTTCAGCAAATATGAAATTTAATAAAAAAAAATCTCCGAAACATATAAAGGAACCAAAATAAGTAGTAAAAAAAAAACCATACTAAACTAACATAGGCCAGTTTAAATTGTTTTACATTATCATTTTGGGGTCTTTTATAGCTGACTTTGCGGTATGTTGACCTATAGTTGTTAATATCTGTGCCATTTTGGTCGTTTGTGAAGAGTTGATGCATTGGCAATCATACCATTTCTTCTTTTTTCTATATTTGCCTTGTGAACTAGCACGCTTAATAAACTGACCCAATGCGTCATTGTAGTACAAAGTTTTGAAAATTTTCAAATCTCATATATCAATTTTCGTCATAAGACGGCATGCTGAACTCAGTCGTATCTTGGACTGTTCGCATTCGGGATGCAATCTGGACTCAATCGGCAAAAAAACAGCAATGGTTAATGTTTCTAGATCATGCCCGTTCCACATGACACTGTCCAGAAAATAGTTATCAAAGACACAAGGATTATAGTTTTTTAAGGCAGACGCGCGTTTCGTCTACATAAGACTGATCAGTGACGTTCAGTTCCAAATAGTTATAAAGCCAAACAAGTACAAAGAAGAAGAGCATTTAGGACCAACAATTCCAAAAAGTTGTGCCAAATACGGCTAAGGTGATCAATTCCTGGGATAATGAAATTCTTAGTCACAGATCATTGTTACGATTTTGATCATCGCGATACTAAAGAATTTGTCACGACATAATAACGATTGTAATTCGACTAGACAAAATTGATTGAGACTTCCCGAATGTTAACGGACGCACCTAACTGTCGGGGTGCAGCTGCTTGTCCAAACTCTCCGATCCGTAGGAGTCTTAGTGTTACGAACGTATACTACAGCGTTCAGGCAATAACAGGACATTCCATATCATTGAGGATAGTAATCCGACTTTTTAACTTTTCGAGTCTTAGCGCAGTCTGATCTCAAACGGGAGCAATAATCGACACTGTGTAAACCCCTCTGTAAAGATCATAGAACGATTCTAGCACGCTCATGCCGTCCTAATCACGCACGTCTCACGACCTTACTACGTTTATACTACGACCATTTTTACTTATAGCCATGCTCGGGCTCATTCTCATTGTCAAATAAAGCATGGAAAAGCTCTCCAGGTTTTATTCGTCTGTATATAATTTGGACCTTATGTCACTAGTCTCCAACAGCTCAGCCATGCTTGACATATTTGTATCATCCCACTATTAATTGTTCAATAAAATATCTTCATTTGATCTTGATAGATCAGCAATATACGTTGTGATAGGTTAATCCGACATCTCATCTGAATCAGGATTCGTATCAGAGGCCCCACTGACTCTACCTCTATCCATATCATGCACAAATACAAAATATTGTAGATTTTGGTGGCCTGTCTGTGTTGTTATCGAGAATTTAACGTATAAATGAAAATAAGGAGGAATGGAATAGTATTTATATGGACTCATTGACGTTATTATATTACCGAGAGCGTAGTAAAATCGCCATGTGAACATGGTAAGATCGTAGAATGATCGTGATAAAATCGTTCTTTAATCGCAGAGGAAACGTGCTAAGATCGTTTTTTAATCGGATAAAGTGTGGTATAATCGTAGTAAGAACGTGATGAGGGTAGCAAGATCGTGATTATCGTAGTGAGGTCGCAGAACAAGCGTGGTGAAAACGGGGTATACTCTTGGTGGAATCGTTGTAGAAAAGTTATGAGGTCGTAGTAGCATCGTGAACACATCCAAAATTTACATTTTCATGCCGCCCATACCGCGACCTCAACATGATCTGAATACTTTTAAGATCGTGCTGAGCGTGGTGCGATCGTGGTCTAGTGTGACTTGTTCATAAGATAACAGCGGGCAAGCTGAAGAGATGTCGTGCATTTACATTGATACATGTATACATTGTATATTTAGTATTGACCATTTACTGAAATAACTATCTATTCTGTATGTTTAGAACATTACCATTCAACTTTCATTGTAATTCTTTTGCACTATTGAGGAAGTTATAGAATATAAAACGTGGTGAAAACGGGGTATACTCTTGGCGAAATCGTTTTAGAAAAATAATGAGGTCGTAGTAGCATCGTGAACACATCCAAAATTTACATTTTCATGCCGCCCATACCGCGACCCCAACACGATCTGAATACCTTTAAGATCGTGCTGAGCGTGGTGCGATCGTGGTCTAGTGTGACTTGTTCATAAGATAACAGCGGTCAAGCTGAAGAGATGTCGTGCATTTACATTGATACATGTATACATTGTATATTTCGTATTGACCATTTACTGAAATAACTATCTATTCTGTCTTTTTGGAACATTACCATTGAACTTTCATTGTAATTCTTTTGCACTATTGAGGAAGTTATATAATATAAAACATCGTAAAGCTTAACTTATAGCTGTTTTGACTTTAGCCAGTGGCTTTATCTCCGAAATCTAAAAATAACAGGAAAGACGAAAACACCTGTTATATTTACCTGAATGTGTGATCTTGGATTGGGTATTAAATAAAAAGACACTTTTCTATTATTACTGTTACTATTACAAAATAGAAAAGAAATGAATTTCATCTTCAAATTGGTTGCAGTTTTTGCTTAAGCCCCAGTCCCACTAGACCACGATCGCACCACGCTCACCGCGATCTAAAATAAATTTAGATCGTGGTGAGGTCGCGGTATGAGCGGCATGAAAATGAATTTTCGTTTCTTTCACGATGCTACTACGTCCTCTCTACGCTTCTACAAATATACCGCTACGATTATACCACGTTCTCACCGCGCTTATTCTGCGACCTCACTACGCTTATCAAGATCTTTCTATGCTCTTCACGTTCTCACAACGACCATACCACGAGTTATCCGATTGCAACACGATCTTACTGCGATTATAACACGTTCTTACCACGATTATACTACGTTCATAGCGCGATCTTACTACGTTCTCAGCAATTTAACGTCAACATCGTGTTCCATACCAATACAGTTCAATTCCTTCTATTTCTGATTAAATCGTAGATTTCTCGGAAACAATACAGTCACGCCACCAAAAGGAAGATGTGGTATGAGTGCCAATGAAACAACTCTCCATCCAAGTAACAATTTATAAAAGTAAACCATTATAGGCCAAGATACGGCTTTCTTCACGGAGCCTTGGCTCACATCAATCAGCACGTTATAAAGGACCCAAAATATTACTAGTGTTAAACCATTTAAAAGGGAAAACCAACGGTCTAATTATCTATATAAAAACGAGAAGCATGGTTGAGCCGTTAGAGCAAATGGATAATTACATTCAAACAAACAAAATCTAGGGATCTTTTTTATAAATTTTATGTGAAAATGACAATGAGAATGATGGTCGTAGTGTGAACGCAGTCAGGTCGTAAGAAGAGCGTGATGAGGACGGCAAGGGCGTGCTAGAATCGTACTATGGTCGTGAACAGCGTGGTATAGTCGTAGTGAAAGCGTAGTTGGGTCGCAGTGAGGTCGTGATAACGTCGCTGTGCGATCGTAGCGCAGTCTCTCAGAATAGAATCACGCTTTCGCTACGCTCTCGCTATGATTGTACAGCGACCTTTGCGATCTTACTACGATCTTAGTGCGCTCTCACTACGCTTCTACTACGACCTGATTTCGCCACGACCGCACCACGATTGTTTTGAACATGTTCAAAGTTGGCCACGCTCTTCGCGATCTTGAAGACCTCACCACGACCGTGATACGACCTTACTGCGATCTACACGATCGCACTACGATCATCAAAATTTGCATTTTTTTCACAGATCGTAGTGCGATCGTGGCCTAGTGGGACTGGGGTATTAATCTTTCTTCTATATATATTGGCATTCTAAGATATCTTCCCTTTTCTATTAATAAATCATGATCTCTTATTCTAGTTTTGTTATTAGTTTTCTAAATTAAAATTTTGAGTAAGTTAAATATTTTTCATTTGTATTATTTAGTCTTACAAGATTATAAATAGTGAGTTTGCTGTTATCCTTCATATCTTCTCATTTACTATCTTTTCATAAAAATCATTTTAATTTTATTTGTTCTCTAATAGTTTTAGTTATCTTATGAGAGGAATATTTCTTGAAAGTGTCTAAATCCATACCAGTTTCTTCTGATACATGTTTTACATATGAGAACCAAATGAAGAATAAATTCGCACAGAGTCTAAGCTTTGAGACAAATAAATGATTCCTTTACAAGAGGATAAATGGTATGAGAATATAAACGTATACCATACAATATAGATTGAAATTTAATATGTAGTTCCAGGGGAAGTCTCTCAAGATCAGCTCTTAGATATAGGAAAATGTGGTGTGCAGTGCCAATGAGACAACTCTCCATCCAAATAACAATTTAAAAAAAAAGTAAACCATTATAGGTCAATGTACGGCCTTCAACACGGAGCCTTGGCTCACACCGAATAACAAGCTATAAAGGGTTCCAAAATTACTAGTGTAAAACCATTCAAACGGGAAAACCAACGGTATAAATTTGATGAAACTATGCTTAAGCCACGTGAATATTTACAAAACTGTAAGTGTGACTTTTTAAAAGGTGGTTTGACATGAAGTGAATCAAATTATCAAAGGGTATCAAATAGTTGCAGGGGCGGATCCAGTCATTTTAAAAAAGGGGGAGGGGGTCCTTATCCAGGACAAAAGGGAGGGGGGTTCCAATTACATGTCCCCATTCAAATGCATTGATCGTCCAACAAAAAAGGGGGTTCCAACCCCCGGACCCCCTCCCCCCTCTGGATCCGCGCCTGAGTTGCCACTGACACATTGAGTCTTTTTAGTTTCATGCTCTCTTAATCAACTCAAGATCCAGAAAACTAGTAAATGGTACATATAAGACTGTACTTTGACCTTCAATGGTTTATCTTTAAAAATTATGACTTTAATGGAGAGTTGTCTCATTGGCAATCATATGTTATCTTCTTATATCTATAAAGGTCATGATACGACTTTCAACTATGAGTAAAATTCGTGCAGCATAGTCTGCTATATGAAAGGCCACGAAATTAAAAATGATAAAACAATTCAAACGAGATGCATTATGATTAGTTTGTTTTTTTTTCAATCCAAGAAAATATGTATAACTGTGTATATAAAATTTACAAATTGCCAATATCTCCTTTTAAGCTCACCAGGCCAAAAGTGACAAAGTGAGATTATTTATTAAACTTTTCTCATCAATTGTCCGTCGTTGTCGTCTGATAGCTTTTACAAAGATATTCCACTCTGAATCTGCTGGGCCAAATAAAACCAATTTCGGCCTAAATCATTATTAGGGTATGTAGATAAAAAATTAATTCCGATGCATATGACCACGCTTGTACACCGAGATGGCAGTCATCGCTAAAAATAGAACATCGGGGTAAAATGCAGTTTTTGGCGTATAAATCTCTGAAACTAAAGCATTTATAGCAAATCGTATGTTAGTTCAGTCAAAAGTTATCTGCCAATGCATTAGACAACCCGTTGTTGTGTTGTTTCCCCTTGAACTGATTGTTGAAAGAAAATTTTGCAGTTTTTGGCTATCATCCTGAATATTACCATGCATGAAGAAAAACTGTTGACAGCAAACTTTTTCACCAAAACAAGGTCTACAAAAAGTAGTTATTGCCTTTTACAGTTAATTTCCCACAATTTGTCTTATATTTCGGTAATCCTTTGCCAAAAAATTCTCCTCTGAAACTACTTGTCCAAATTAAAACAAACTTTGCATAAACAATCCCTAGGGTATTTAGTTAAAAAAAATGTATCCAATGACCAAAAATCAACCAAGATGGCAGAATGGCTAAATAGTAAATAAGCGGGGATGCAGTGTTTGATTTATATCTCTGAAACTTAAGCATTTAGTCCTAAATAAGATATAAATGAGAGAAACTGAACAGACTTAAATGACCGCCAATATATAAGATAAAAAAAACATATCTGTTCTTGTCATTAATACTTTTCTCGTCTACAATGTTGAATTGTGTCTTTGTCTAATATGATATAGACCAAGATGAGCAATACAGGCTATTTTGAGCCTCCAGTTATTTTTAAACTTGCGTTTTTTTGTGTTGTTTTAACTCGCACAATATTCCGGGACAGTAGTGAAAGTAGAGGTAATTCGAATCTTTCATTACAGTGCAGATAATGAATGAATAAATAAAATTGAAAGACTTTGTCTAGCTACAATATTCCTTTTTTCCTCTTTCAGTATGCAATGCTAAAAACTCGACATGAAATATTAGTAAGGACTTCGATATGGGGAAAATATCACTCACCTCAAGTTCAAGAAAAACAATTTTCACTGTGTAAGTGATTCTTGATGTTGAAAGATTTCAGAAATCATGAACTAAAGTTTATCTTATAAAAAATATGTTGTATGATTGCCAATGAGACAACTCTCCACAAGAGACCAAATGACATAGAAACTAACAATTATAGGTCACCGTACGGTCTTCAACAATGAGCAAAACCCATACCACATAGTCAGCTATAAATAGGTTCCGAAATGACAAATATAAAACAATGCAAACCTTAATTACGTACAAAAATGAACGAAAAACAAATATGTAATACATCAACAAACGACAACCACTGAATTACATGATCCTAACTTGGGACAGCTTGTTTGAAGTTCTTTTGTGTGATGAATGCAATAATATTGAAGGTCGACTTGTTACTCATTTTTTTCCTGCAGGAAATATTAATTCTCTACCGAATTATTAGAATAAAATTAAGCAAAAACTCCTAAAAAAGTTTAATAAATTAATTGAACATATGAACAATACTGCTTATGTTAAAAGAAAGATTACAATAAATGTATTGCAATACAATTAAATGTGTCATGTCATGTTCAAACCGACCCGTCAGTTTCGTGCTGGCATAGACATCTTTCGTATGAGTGATATTTTTCGAGGCAATTAATAAGAGCTATTACATTAGCGGATCCAGGGGGAGGGGGTCCGGGTGTTTGAACCCTCCTCTTTTTGACCGATCAATGCATTTTAATGGGAACATATAGTTGGACCCCCCCCCTTTAATATGGCTAGATCCGTTCCTGTATGATATGTCAGAGGAAAGACTGTGGTGCTCGCGGAGTCATATTAAGTTTTGTTGACACATGTACATTAGCACGTAAACAAAATACAGCGCTGCTTCCCAGTTGAATATGCCATAACATTAGTCATATGAAGAAAAGAGTTCTAGTATTTCACAAGCTTTTAGCATTTATTATAAATTTTAATTAAACTCCAGCAACCTTTCACGTTGAAGTCCGTGAAAGTTAGAACATACGAAAAACAAAATCAAACGAATTTAACATTCAAACAAACTCATAAATTTGTTGTGAGTGTTTTTCTATTATATAGACTTTTTCAAATGATTAATTTAGTTTTATTTTATTTTGTGTCGTCGATTAGTTTGTTTTCCTTCAGAAGCATATTAACAATTAAAGTTAAAACACAAATAATAATTTATAACTAATATCTACGCTTGTGTATTATGATGCGTTGTCTGTTTTCAAAGTTTAATCTCTAAACTTCTATCACAAAATATTATATATTAAAGCGGCAAGTGCAATTTGAGGGATCAGCGTACCAATGTGACCTCTTGTTCTGAAATGTCTAATCGTTGAACTATCATTAGTTATAATGAGGTTTCCTGATGCACTTGAGCCATTAAAAATCAAATACCTTGTTACTGTAGCTTACAGTACACAGATGTATTAGTATAGTATTTCACTTCATTGATAAAACACAATATTTTGTAGCTTAGACGATTTATAATTACACAGTTTATATATCTCTGCAGATTATAATGTATTTATAGCACACATATGGAAACAGATACGCATACGTCAATGTGATTGCATCAACAATTTGTCAATAATTGTATTTATGTCTTGCAATTATACTATCTAATATTTTTCGATAATTAAAATTCGAATCGAATATTTCCGCTTAGCTCTCATTTAAAATTCTCCCAAAACAGAGGTATGCCATGAACAAAATCTTACACTTTAAGCTAATCTAAGTCATTTCCTCACCATTTATACCGTCAGAGCATATATTTTCATCAGCAGGACTGTTAGTTACAAATTAAGTTGAGAATTAGCCTCATCCCAGGCACAGTTGTCAAGATACTACTTTTAGATCAGACAAATTCAATGCACCTTATGTCGATCCTCAGAAAATTATTAAAGTCATCAGTGATCATCAGTTAGTTCAAACATCACCCCTTTGTTGATTATTTTAAAAATGTGTTTTTTACGGTCCCTTAATACTGTTGTTTGAGTAATATTTTTTCTATAGATATCACTTAATTACTGGATTAGATAATTGTCAGTTTACATAATAAAATAAGAACATGTATGTCGTGTATTAAATAAGCTTTTAATTATGATTTATATGGTATATAATTCATATTATCTAGTCCATTGTTTTAATGTTGAGGGTTTTACGTTTATAAGTCCTTAAGTTCTTTATTGAAAATCACTTTACGCCCATATGAGCCAATGGCTTAAAAAATTATACATAATATACAGTTTATTTATATAAAACAATGAAAAAGACAACGACCCACAATACATAAAATGGATATAATTTTGTGTTTCCATTTTGTAAATGTTTTACCGAGCGAGTACTCTTCACCGAGGTAACATCCCTTCATGTTATTATATATTTTTTTCCATTGTATTTAAGAAAACAATAAATAGATTTCATTTGTCTCCCTTTTTTTTTTTTAGAGAATCAGTTTCAAAATATAGTTATCTCCCATCTCAAATTTAGCCTGTTAGTCAAAGGGAGACAACTTTAATTTTCCACAAAAATTACAGAATTCCATAATATTATGGAGTTCGCTAAGTGCCCCGACTGTAAATGGGCTACTATAGTATTTCAGACATTTTTATGCTCCACCACCTACGATAGTAGAGGGGCATTATGTTTTGGGTCTGTGCGTTCGTTCAGTTGTCCGTCTGTCTGTCCCCCTTCAGGTTAAAGTTCAATAGGAAAGCTGACAATCCTTGCTATATATAGTCAATTAAAATTGTAGTCAAATGCACCCTCATGCCTGAGGTTCAAACGCACAGTTAAGTTGAAGTCCAATTAATTATAAACTTAGTACACAATATTACAATGTTCCCAAAAATTGTGTCCGATGTTTCATCCTGCCAAACAAGATAGCTGACATGGTTAAAAATAGAACATAGGGGTAAATGTAGTTTTTAGCTCACTATGCCCAAAGGGCCAAGTGAGCTTTTCTCAATTTGGCGCCGTCGTCCGTTGTCATCCTTCATCATCCGTCGTCGCCGTTGTTAACTTTTACAAAATTCTTCTCCTCTGAAACTACTGGAGCCAAATTTAACCAAACTTGGCCTCAATCATCATTGGGGTATCTAGTTTAAATTATGTGTTCAGTGACCCGGCAAACCAACCAAGATGGCCCCCATGGCTAAAAATAAAACATAGGGGTTAAATGTAGATTTTGGCTTATAATTCTAAAACCAAAGCAATTAGGGCAATTCTGAAACAGGTAAAATTGTTTATCAGGCCAAGATCTATCTGCCCTGATATTTTTAGATGAAAAGGACAACTGGTTGTTGGGTTGCTGCCCCTGAATTGGTTATTTTGAGGAAATTTTGCCGTTTTTGGTTTTTATCTAGAATATTATTATAGATATAGAAAAACTGTAAACAGCAATAATGTTCAGCAAAGTAAGATCTACAAATAAGTTAGCATGACTAAATTTGTCAGGTGACCACTGAAGGAGTTATTGCCCTTTATAGTCATTTTTACCAATTTTTCATTAATTTGTTATCTTTTACAAAAATCTTCTCCTCTGAACAACTGGGTCAAATTTAATCAAATTTATCCACAATCAATATTAGTGTATCTAGTTTAAAAAATTTGTGAGGTGACCCAGCCAACCAATCAAGATGGCCACCATGCCTAAAAATGGAACAATGGGGTAAATGTAGATTTTGGCTTATATCTCTAAAACCAAAGCATTTAGAGCAAATCTGACAGGGTTAATTTGTTTATCAAGTCAATATCTATCTGCTATGAAATTTTCAGATGGATTGGACAACTGGTTGTTGGGTTGCTGCCCCCTAGTTGGTATTTTTTAAGAAATTTTCGGCTTTTGGTTATTATCTTGACTACTATTATAGATAGAGACAAACTGTAAGCAGCAACTAGTATCTCAATTGTTTGTAAACAATTGAAAGGTCTTTCCTGTAAAAGTGATGTTTTCGTAATGTACTTTGTACGACCTTTCTTTGGATATATACGACAAGCATACCTTCTGAAACTTTTCGTTTTTTACTATTAATGACCTACATTTTCGAGATCAGAAGTAAGATATGTGTAACATAGACTTGATGATGAATTTTTGCACTAAATGACCCCTCCCTTGCCCCTGGGATGAAAAGATGTTTACAATTTTCATTTTTAAGTAGAGTTTATTAAGACCTTTAATTTGATATATCAGATGACCCCATTTGACAAAGTGCCAAAAATGATGCAATATAAACTAGTATATAAATAGAACTTACATGTTGACTTATGAAACTTACTAAGTCAATGCAAACTTGAAAATATCAAACTGATTTTTTGGTGTTTTTTTCCATGGAATGATTTTAGTATTTGGTCAAACATATAACTATGTTAACTTCTGCAATTTCTAAAACATCTTAAGTGGTAAGTTGTTGTTGATTCAGAAATACATGCTTTAGGTCGCAAAATTTCAAACTGCATTATTTCTAACACGACAGAAGATATCTCAAATCTGTTAAATGATAAATGATCTGCAGTTGAAGGACAACATTGTAGAAAAAAAATTGGGACAATTCCAAAGTTCATCAAGGTCACAATGAATCATCAAATATATGATGCAATACCAAACTTGAGAACCGGAAGTTGTAGAGACTTTGGACTATCACCATTCAACTCAGGACCACTTGACCTTTCAAATATCACAAGGTCAAGGTCATTGTATACTGTGAAGGTCAAGGTGAAATTTCATCATGACCTAACATTGACCTCAAATTGAATTACTGATCATCTTTGCAGTTTATAGTAGGTTGATATCTGTGACCTTTAAAAAGATATATATACACACAATACTATACTTTTAAGAATCATCCCGTTGTAACTTTTGAACAGACGGTCGAACATTTTTTGGCTTATTGTATAAAATGTAGAGCTCGTCGAGAGGAACAATTTATGTACGCTTTATGTATGCAGCAAAGTCTTATCGTTTTCCTAATATGTAAGCTTGAAATTGCAGTGTAATTTTATTTTGCACTCAGTGACCTTTGACCTTGGGTGCATATTAAAGGTCACATGAATTAAAGATTATTGGTGAAGGTTCCAAGTCTCTATAACTTCTGATTCTCGAAATAGAATTTTTCAAAAATTATTTATAATTTTTAAAGGGAAATAACTCCTTATAAGGCTTAATTTTACATGTAGTAACAAATTAATTGTTTATGTTTATCCTTATTGCCATCTGTTCTTGTACATGCTGCCATTTTCAAATCGATTCTATCTCTAATACTTTTAAAGACTAATGCAAATAAAAGAAATTGCTTCAAGGGGACATAACTCTCAAAGGGGATGATGAAATCTTACGCAGCCTCATATGGTAATACATCATGATGAGATCTACCTATTGTCCAGATAAGGTCATGATATCTTAAAAAACAACGAGGGGGGGGGGGGCATGTAAAAAAAACAATAAAAGGGAGATAACTTCTACAGGGAATGATGAAATCCTACACTGTGAGCCTCATCTGGTAATACTTCATGATGAGATCTACCGATGGTCCATATTTGGTCTTGATAACTCCAATAGAAACAGGGGAAGGCCATGCTTCATTTTGTAGAGGAAAGACCTTAAAAACATTAGAAAAACAATAAGGTCTTTCCTCGCGTAGAGGAAAGACCTTAATAATGTTCAGCAAAGTAAGATCTAATAATAAGTCAACATGACCACAATGATCAGTTGACCCTTTAAGGAGTTTTTGTCCTTTATAGTAAATTTTTAACAATTTTCATTAATTTGGTATATTTTGGTAAATTTTTACAAAACTATTTTCCTCTGTATCTAAAGGGCCCAAGTCTATATAGTTAGAGAAAATTGTAAGTAGCAAGAAAGTTTAGTAAAAGTAAGATATACAAACACATCACCATCACCAAAACACAATTTTGTCATGAATCCATCTGTGTCCTTTGTTTAATATTCACATAGACCAAGGTGAGCAACACAGGCTCTTTAGAGCCTCTAAGTTTATTTTTCTCTGAAACTAAAGCATTAAGAATTAAGAGCACATCTGAATGAGGTAAAAATGTTTATAAATGAGGTTGAGTTCTAAATGCCCTGAAATTTTCAGACAAATCAGATAACCTGTTGTATGTTATGTCCCTTTATAACATTATATGCAAGTTCATGAAGTTGGGGCATCATCTGACTAGTTTTAGCTGTAATTTATGAAATGATAAATGTATGCTTATTTTCAGGTCTTCCAGATTATTTAGATGACAGGAAAAAGAGATGGTTAGTTGTTGGTATCTGTGTTCAAACAATTATAACACCATTACTGAGAACATATGTTGAACCTGTTGTTACAAAACTTTGTTATTCATTAACAAGCAGGAACAGAATTCATGAGCAATCATATGGAAGTTTTCTGAAAATATACTCACCTACCAATACAGCATTAAATTATGAAGCAATTAACAATAACAAAACTTTGTATGGACGAAATAGAGCCAGATATGATTACCGAGTCAAGAGTCCCGTGGATTTATCCCGATTGTTCCTCCAGACACAAATGGCACACTTCACAGCATTTGATGACTCATGTGACTCATCTGCCGTTCTTGGTATCATTATTAACATTGACAGATTCCCACCAGTTGTTCAGGCTGATGCTAGAAAGGTAATTAAACAATAAATTTAAACTATAAATTATACTGAAAAAAAAAATATATTCTCTTTTTGTGCTGTAAACATGACATAAGAAGTCAGGTAAAGGATTTGAATGTACAGCACAAAATTACAACTGCATTATCATATTAGAATATCCCTTGTGACAGAAACTTTGAGGTTTAAAATATGTATGTACACACGTGCACATGGCACAGTTCAAAGCATTTGATAACTTATGTGATTCATCTGCCCTACTTGGTATCATTATCAGTCAGGTGACTTACTTAAATTAGTGATTTTCTAAATCACTGATTCAAGTAACATTATTTCCATAAAGGTTGGAAGTAAGAGTTGTCTTTCTTTAATAATCACCTATTTAAGTATCTGATTATTAACAATGATACTTTCCAAGCTGTAGTTCAGTCTGATGCTATAGAAATGTAAATTTATAGAAACAAATTTAAACTTAGACAAATGTTAGATTTATGTTTTTCTGTATTGTGCTGTAATGAAGTAAATGCCAGGTTAAGGATTTCTATGTCATATCAAACTTGCGTTAACATATATATTTTTAATATCTCCTATTTGAAAAGAGAAAAGTTATGTGAATTGAGGTTCAAAATACATACTTGGTATTAACTCCACAGAAGAAGAAGAGGTTGACCAGACAAGACAGGTTTTTGCTTGATTATGTGAACCGGTTTTACTTAGCTGTATAACAAAGAATGCAGAAATTCTTTAAAAATTACGTAGTAATACTACCTTTCCTTTAACACAAATAACTCCAATCATCCTTTGATCCCTGTTTTAAGTGTTTTACCTGTGCTTGTCTAACTCTTTGCTAGCTAAACTGGTACCATGAACAATTTTCGATAATTATTCCATCTTTATGTACTGTTATGATATTGAAATTAGAAGATTTTTTGTGTCTTGAAAGTATATATTTCCTTTAATTAAGTTACAATTTTTTTTCCTTTGGTTTAAAGTCTAGAGAGTGGAACTTCAAATCGAATGTGATTAAAAGTTGACAAATTTTTTCTTAAGGTGGTACCCAACACCTTGACTAGAATTTATTTGGCTCTTTTAATTTTTGATTAAATATTTACTTAAATATAAAAATTTCAAGAAACTTGAACCAACAACAAAAATTGGTTGGATATATTATTATATAGCAGATTGACAAACATTTAAATTTTGATCATCGACAAGCTTAACATTTCCTGAGCAATACAATGTGATTAAAACATTTAGCTGATTTAACATCTCCCTGCAGTGTTAGGTACCACCTTAATTGAATATTTCTTTCCTCTTTTTAGCTCACCTTCCCAGAGGGGCCATGCGAGCTATTCTCATCACAAGGCGTCCGTTGTCGTTCGTCTTCTTCGTCGTCGTTAAATTTAACCAATGAATGGAATTGAACCAAATTTTGCATGAATGTTCCTAATGGGGTGGTGACCAAGTGTTGTTACTTTGTAGCCGATCCATTATCCAAGATGGCCGCCAGCTGGGGACTTAGTTTAACATACATGTAGTACCCTATGAGAAATACATACAAATGTCTTCTTTTAGAGAACCACTGAATTGAATGTAATCAAACATAGCATGAATCTCCCTTATGAGGTGCTGACCAAGTGTTGTTACTTTGTAGCCTATTCATCATCCAAGATGGCCACCAGCAGGGGACTTAGTTTAACATAGGACCCTATGGGAAATACATACAAATGTCTTCTTTTAGAGAACCACTGAATGGAATAAAACCAAACATAGCATGAATGTTCCTTATGAGGTGATGACCAAGTGTTGTTTCTTTGTAGCTGATCCATCATCCATGATGGACACCAGCCTGGAACTTAGTTTAACATAGGACACTATGGGAAAATTACATACAATTTGTCTTCTTTATGAGAACCACTGAATGGAATAAAACCAAACATAGCATGAATGTTCCTTTCATAGGACATTAACTTGTGTATAAGTATGGATCTCTATGAATCTGTACCACACGATTCCATACCATAAAAGTAAAGTTGAATTGGGATTAGATGTTTTACATTTTGGAAAAAAGAAGCAAAAAACAATACTTTCCTAAAACTATGTTTAAATTGCTTTATACCGTAATTGCCCTTCCCTAGGTTTTCTATCGAACATAATGGAATTTTGTGATGAATTGTGTGATGAAAAAATGCAATCAAAATATTTTCATGTTGATGAAGTATTTGACCAACTTACATTTGACTGTTTTTGTAATTCCAGTAAAACATTGTTCTTCTATAACTTTGCCATTTTTTTTAGCAAATTTAGAGCACTATTTCTATATTTCGAAATAATGTGATTCTTTAAGTTTTGATGACATCACATCTCGAAAATAACATCAGTGCCCTATTTTTGTTTCGCATAACATATCTTAATATGTATGTATCATCTGATTACATGTTAAAGTACAATTAATTATTATTAGTAGTGTAAATAGTGTGATTTCCCTTTAAGGAGTTATTGCCCTTTATAGTAAATTTTTAACAATTGTTTGTAAACTTTTGTTGCCTTCTACAAAACTCTTCCCTGACAAATCCAACCAAACTTAGCCACAATCATCATCATGAGGGTATGTAGTAAAATAATGTGTCCGATGACCCTGCTTGCCAACCAACATGGCTAAATATAGACAGTGATATTGTTTGCCTAAAATTAGCGGAGAATAAAGGCTTTTTCCCCTGTAGAAGAATTCCAATTTAAAAAAAAATGGCTTAAAATTATTCCCAAAAAGATAACTTTTTCCCCAAACAGTGGAGTCTCAGTAGTAACTGTGCATTAATAAAGTTTACCGAAAAACACTCATTTAAACAATTTTCTTGCCTAAAATGACTATATGTGTACATTTGAGGGTCTATTTATGTATCACCACTGCCAAATGGGGTCTTATTTTAAAGCAGGGTCTGACTCTTGAAAATGGGTCTGTAAATTGAAGTTTCAGTCAAATTCATGGTTTATTTTAAATTTCCCAATTTGATGAAAATGACGCATATTTCCCCCCAAAAAAAGGGTAGAGGTAGTTTTGAAAAAAGCCAACAACATCACTGATAGAACATAGGGGTATCACCCTTGCGAAAATGGTGCAGGATATCACTAGATATCTACAGGATATCTCAGGATAATCTTGAGAAAAATCACAGGGCAATCTTGAGATATCTTGATCCTGAGATAGGGTTAAACATGGGACGGTATTTGAACAAAGATATTCCAGGGATATCCAGGGACCATCCAGACCATAAATATCCTAGAAGAAAATCCTGTGATAATCCTGTGCTCAGGATTCATCAGGTCCTGGTCTCGGGAAATTGTCCTGATGTCAGGATTTACAGATTTGCTTGCATTGAGATGGTCCTGGGATAATCCTGGTATATCCTGTGAATATCCTGAGATTGTCCTTAGTTCAGGACCAATAAATGTCTTACATGTATTCTATAAGAAATTACAAAATTTGAGTAAAATCCTTTTTAATGAACAATTTTTTTCTATAGCAAATATTTTCCTTAATTAGTTTAAAGGGAAATTCCGTGATTTTTTTACTTATCATCTAATTATGTTCATCTTAACATAAAAAACACATTTGCAAAGTTTTAAATTTATGTTCCTTCTAATAACAGAGAAAATCAAGTATTTGTAACCTTTTTGGTTGACCTTCTCGAGTGTATTGTGACGTTTTAGCCCGATGTGTTGAATTCTGGGAAAAAGTAAAATCTGTTTAACTCTTATAGCTTATCGACAATTTACGTAATTAAAAGCGCACAGCTGACGAATGGTCGTAGTTATTAACCACAATATAAGAATGGACGAAAATGAATATGCGTATACCGTTTTGTATTGATTGAATTAAACTGCCTAGTATATAAAATTATCTCTAGTAAATATTTTCGAATAAATTTCATTAATTATTGTTGAGATTTTTTCATAAAATATCTATTGAACATTTTTACTGATATTAAACTGAAAATATTTCCGTTCTATTTACCGTTATTATTTTGATAATCATTTCTATGCAACTTATGTGCATACATGTCAACCTCTGACAATGGGAAATCATGTCATGACATGACATGATATGTCAAAAAGCGTGTGAAAACGCGTGACGTAGATGCGGACTTGTTAATATGAATGTGGTAATGTTCATAATTTCATACAAATTTGTGAATATAAAAAAACAATATATGAACTTTTATTGTATTAAACAGTGGTCTGTTATGTTGGTTTTAAAGCATCACCACTAGGCACATATTCAAAACAACTGCCAGTTTCAAGTTTAGTTACATTTATTTGATAACAGCACACAATACAAATGTAACATAGTCAAGTTCTGATCAGAATTCAGTGTCAATTTCTTTATAATTGAAAAGGCTCTCCCACAGTAGGAATTGATATTTGACTGAATTAGCTTCATCAAGATTTGAAAGAATGTCATAATGTTGTTTTTTTTGGCAATGTAAAATGTCATCTATTATCTCTGCCATTACTCCCATTGCTATTGGCTGGTTTAAACTGGGTAGTTCATCGGAAGAAAGCTGGTACTATGAGAGCTGATCCAACAGTTCTGTGATATTTGTATCCCCATGGCCTGTAGAAATCTGTTGCTGTATTGGCTAGATTTGAAACTGAAATTGAAAAAGAAAAATGTTTTATAAATTTGATTTCCATTAGATAAACATGTTAAATGCTTATTCAACAGGTCAGGAATAACCACCAATTGGTGGATTATACCTCAATTGACGTATAATCTACCAATTGAGGTATATTGGTATAGACCAATTGATGTATAATGAAAGTTTTTTGTAATTAAATGCTAGTGTGCCATAGGAGCATGATTTTGCAACTTGCAACCTATTTCATGACCCTTATTGAGTCCTCCGAAAGTTTCAGTTTTGTCAAAGCCTGCTGCATCTCTTGATAATGCATGTGTACAACAATTCTTTTGTTGAAACATTTGTACTATTGACCATGATTGACTTTTGATATTGAAAGATAAGTATTAACAAAGAGCTCCATTCACCTTTGGAGTTGTACTCATGATCACATGACTGCAGACAGTATTGATGTCCATTGACAGGTGATTACAGGTCAATTTACCAATCAAGAATTGACAAGATAATAATAGAAGAAACTTCAAATATAATTATTGATTAAATGCAGTATGTAATGTTACAATACTAAACTAGGAATGTTTGACAAGTTTTCATACCATAATATGGTTTTCAGAAAACAATGCTCAATTTTGGTGGAATAATTTGTTTTGAAAAACAAAGAATTATAAACCAATTAGTCTATACCATTATATGTCAATTTGTGGATTATACGTCAATTGAGGTATAATCCACCAAAGGGGGGGGGGCTATGGTTTTTTTTTTTGGAAAAAAAAGTTGTTTCCAGTTTTGGGAGAAAAAAATAATTTGTTTCTGATCCTGAGAAGAAAAAAAAATTTGTTTCTGATCCTGAGAAAAAAAAATTATTTGTTTCACCCTCAGCTGCCACTATATGTAATGCTAAAATTGAAAGAAAAAAATTGTTTTCGACTTGTCGCCAAAAAAATAGACAAAGGCAAAAAAAAAAGTTTGTCCAGAAAAAAAATCCATAGCCCCCCCAGAAAATCAAATGGTTGCTGCCTTACCATGCTTACCTTTTACTGTTATGTACATATAGAAAAATAAACAATAAGGCAGCCAAACAATTACTTCGAATTTTTCGGTATTTATCGCCGAATAAGGAAAAAAACCGAGAATAGCGATTCACTAACGACCAAAAAATGAAAAGAACGAAAAAGCGTGTAATTGCGTGTAGGTTACAAGAGCGCAATTTTTTGTAATGCATTTTCCATATGGTACCACTAGTGTTCCGTATTTTTTTTCCCGAAGACTATACAAACTAGGGAAAAACGGGTGGCAGTTCCTGTTACTAGAAATGCCAGTGTTGCATTACAACTAAAAAAAAATATAGGGTCATGCGGCTCAAATTGACTTAAAATGCAGTTGAAAAAGATCGTCTACTTTTTTCGCTTAAGGAAAAAGGCATATTTTTAATGGCTCCGACGTGCAGAAATTGAAAATATTTTCTATACTTCGTAAAATGTGAATATGATTTTTGGCAATTTTTAAACCTAATTGGATAAGCTTTCGATTAAATGTAATTCCAATCCTGTATCAACCAATCAGAAGCTGTATAGGATTATATTCTGAGTACCATGTTGGGGTAAAAAAAACTTGCCGGTTAAATGTAAACAAATAATTGCGCTCTTGTAACCTGTAAAGTGGTGAAAAGCGTGTACTTGCCATGTGACAAAATTCTCGCGTGTAAACCGTTGAAAAAGCGTGTATTACACGCGAATATCATGTCATTTGACATGTATGCTTATGTGTGAGCAGAGTGTGTTTATTATTTTGTAAAGGTCACTGTATATTTCTCAGCTTGAGGTCAATTCGTTTACCTTGTAGCAATTCAGCCGCAGATGTGAATTCAAGCGTACACAGGTATGAATGCTGGTATTTGGAAAGGATAATCAAAAAGGGCCAGAAAGATTATGCCGTATTTAATACACTAAGATTTAATACACGATGAGAATAAAGACATGAAAGATACAATAATTAAATTGTGTAAATTAATTGAAAATAAAATTCTGATTCGTAATTCCGAAAGTGTATAAAATTAAAATGAAAACATTTTTGATTACTTTCTTAGCGTACAGATTCAAATATGAAGTAAAAAATAGTACTTTGAATCTTTAATAAAAACTGAATGTAATATTTCACAATTTGATAAGAATATATACCATTGCACAACTGTTTGATATACTTTACCGGCACTTCTTAACTTGTATTCGAATCTGGCTGTGTTTAAATGCTAACAATCGTAAAACTATCGCAATTTTAAAGTTTTTAATTGAAAAAAATACAACATACAACATGCATGATTTGTTTAAGTTTCTTTTAAACATGATTTCATTCTTACATAATTGAATTCATTGGACAATCATTTACACGAATTATTTGGGAAAAGAATACCGATTTTCGTTTATTTTGATAAATGGATATACTTACAATATAATAAATCTAAACTAACACATTATTTTGTTTTGAGGATTTTTTTACATTTTTTTTTAAAATTCTATGATAATATTTGTGCAATGTTGAACATGATAGCCGTCAAAACTCATTAATCAAAATAAGTAATACAGTAGTTGTAATAAAACTTATATTTTAGTCATGCATAACTGATATTGACGAATTTAGAATAGTTCGTCCCTACATCGTTGTTCTTGAAACAATCTTTACTAGTATACATGTAAGATTTTTGACATATAATTAAGCGCCATAGAGGATGAGCTCTAAAGAAAGCAGACTTGTAGCGTTTCATTAGTTTGTTTGTTGGGAAAGGATAGGACATGCAACCACTTGTACAGATAAACAAAAGAATCACCATACAAGCATTTATAGTCAACACAATCAGAAAGAGTTCCCATCTTCGGACGGGGAATATGAAGGCTTCCAAGAATGAACAAGTGACATGTCTGACTCTGAACAGTTAGTAAATGGACTATCGACATTGATCGCTTGTTCTTGATATTTTAAAACTGCAGGCATATACGTATACGTTTATGATAGTGATGAGTTTTTGCTTCTGAAGAAAACTAAATTCCTGTATGGTTATATCTTGCCATACGTTTATATTGATTTGGTAGGTGATCACTCAAAATCGTTATTTAAAAATCCTGTTTGTGAGATGTAGATTCACTTCAGTTTTCTAGCAAGATATTCACATCCCTTGGGGATATTTTAATCTGATTAATTGCTGTTTGTTTTTACAGCTGTTAATTTTTATCTCTATAATCCTTTTGTGTATACTAATTTGACAAAATGATTGTGTGCAGTAAATTTAAATTCTAAATTAACTCTCATAAAGATTTTTCACACATTTTTTTGTTTTTTGTTTAATATGGTGATTTATTACTTTTCAATCTATTTAGTTTAAGATCTTTCTTAAAAAACATATGTATATTTTATCATAAGACTATTCAGAAAAAAAATCTGTTGGTCAAATAAGTAATATAAAAACTTTAGAATAAATTACAGAAAGTATGTGATATCAATATTTGAAAAATAAATATAATTTTACAATTTATATTATTAAACATAAATCATCATCATTAACACCATAAAAGTATATGTAATTGAAATGTAATTCAAAAGTTATTGAGCATTACATGCTTTTTTCATTGTAATTAATTAAATATTATTACAAGTAATTAAAAAAATGCTCAATTACAAATTACATTCAATTACATGGAAAATTGTAATGCATTACACTTAATTACCATTACATTTTCAATTACCCCATCCCTGGTTTATACAGTACATTGGAAGCTGTTTATAGGAATCAAATTAATTTAAAACCCTCCCCCTTTTTATTCCATGAAGATAAAAAAAAACTAGCAATTTATTATTTTCACTAAGGAACCATTCACACAATTCAATTACTTATAAATTTTACGTATCTACCAGTTATACCCGTTATCATATGTGAAAACAATCATTCATTTTGTTTAACTAAAAATAAATTTTCAGACTTTCTGATCTTGCTCTGCTCAAATAAAAACCATAAAAAAATCATAGTTCCTTAATAAATTATATTTTATAATAATATACACATGTCTGTCATGTTAAATTAAATTTGTAATGCACTTATCTGAAATCTTTCTATCTGGAAATGTCTTCGGGTTTCCATCAGCGTAATCTTCATTTTTGTGATGTATATTTATCAAGTACATTACTCTGACATTGAGGTGACAATCTCGCCCCAAATTATATCGGCTAGAAGTTGACGTGCCCGTAACGGTATTATGAAATTAATCAAGGGTGTCGCAAACAAATATTTTTTAGTTGCAGTTTTTATTAAGTGTAATAAAAATAAACTTTATGTATTACTGAAAAATTATTACACCAGGGTTTTCGATATCACAAACTAGTCAAAACATTTACTAAATTTTATCATCGGTATAAAGACATCATTCGTAAATATAGCTCAACATGCAGACTTCTTATACGTTCAGGTATTTCACATCCAATTTTTTATGGAAATATTCTTTATAAAGCACAAAGGTGTCAGTATTCACCTCAGAAACTTAAAAAACCTTTGAATAGACTTATTAAGAAGGGATATAATTACGATGCTGTTGTCAAGTCATTAAAGATTGCATATGTTGGCGTTAATATTGAGTCACTGATAAGGTCTTTGCGTCGGAACTAAACACATTTATTCTAAAAACAGTTGTTGGCATGACACGGGTTATGTTCTTCTCATATATGTTATGATGCTATGATACTAAACCCCTAACGGGAAGGATTGTGCCTGATGTACATATGATGAAATCATAATCTTTCAGTCAGTTTAATTGAAGTCTGGAGCTGGCATGTCAGTTAACTGCTAGTAGTCTGTTGTTATTTATGTATTATTGTCATTTTGTTTATTTTCTTTGGTTACATCTTCTGACATCAGACTCGGACTTCTCTTGAACTGAATTTTAATGTACGTATTGTTATGCGTTTACTTTTCTACATTGGTTAGAGGTATAGGGGGAGGGTTGAGATCTCACAAACATGTTTAACCCCGCCGCATTTTTGCGCCTGTCCCAAGTCAGGAGCCTCTGGCCTTTGTTAGTCTTGTATTATTTTAATTTTAGTTTCTTGTGTACAATTTGGAAATTAGTATGGCGTTCATTATCACTGAACTAGTATATATTTGTTTAGGGGCCAGCTGAAGGACGCCTCCGGGTGCGGGAATTTCTCGCTACATTGAAGACCTGTTGGTGACCTTCTGCTGTTGTTTTTTATTTGGTCGGGTTGTTGTCTCTTTGACACATTCCCCATTTCCATTCTCAATTTTATTTAATAGTTTAAACGGCACATGGTGCATGCGAATGAACAAGTGGACTATCAAGGACGGTATTTTTAGGTCAGAACTGTTCAGTACAATGTCTAAAAACCACGTGGTCAAGGTCAAATTTAAGCTTAATCTCGGACTGTACTGTAATAGTCGACTTTGGTATATTTTTAGCCCCTTATATAATTATTGATAGGATTTCAAACTCCTGTGGTTAATACCAGTTAACAAAAAAATGTACCACCGGCACTGTAAATAAAACCAAAAACTCTGCATATCCATCAATGACAAATCTACATTTTTTGTATGTGTGTTTAAACTCTTCCAAAATAGTTCGGAATGTGATTTATTATTGATGTGTCAATTAAATTATGATCTTAACCTGCTTAGGATTAGTCTAAGATTACTCTGAAGTAAAACGGCTGTTATGTCAGACAAGCTTTGGAGTTTCTCGGACACCCTGCTGTCAAAATACTGTCAAGCTGAAACTCGTTATGCTTCCATGAACAGGAAGATCAGCAGTAACTGTGTAAATAAGTTAAATGTCATCTTCAAAATATGTTTAATATTTTTTAATTTACATAAATAACCTTGTCCTTAATAATTTGTGTATTTCAAAAATGTTTGACAAAATAATTTTAGAGTTTCCCCTATTCTATCAACCTTCACAAATCCTGGCTAAAACACTATCTTCATGTGAATATATATTTACTTAAACAGTTAATTTCAGTCCCAAAGATTTTCTTTCTTATTTAGTTGAATTTGTGATACAGACTATATTATTTCTTAAAATCACAATACCAGGAATCATCAAGGACTTTATTTCGTTTTTTTCTTTCAGAAATAATTTGTAAAGTTTCTGAAAGTAGGATAATGTTGAAGGAAAAGTCCTGACATATCCTGGTCTATATTATATTTATTTATGAAAGTCTTGAGATATCCTGAGAATTTTCCTAGTTTAACGCTGCATGATTTGAAAGTCCTGACATTTACTGAAAAGGGTTTCGACTTCTTCGGTCACATAAAGCTGCGCCCTGTGGAGCATCTGGTTTAACTTCTTAAAAGCTTTATATTTTAGAAAGGGGACAACCGGGATGCTTTATACTTTGTATATTGATGCCTTATGTTATGAAGTTTCTGTCGGACACATGTCCACATGTCTCATTTTCATGGTTCATGCAGTGATTACTTTAAAAAAAAAAAATTTCATTTTTTGTATTATTAATGTTGGTCTTATTATGAGTAATTATATTACATATATATTTGGTATGTAGACATAGGAAGATGTGGTGTGAGTGCCAATGAGACAACTCTCTATCCGAATAAAAATTAAAAAAAGTAAACCATTATAGGTCAATGTACGGCCTTCGACATAGAGCCTTGGCTCACACCGAACAACAAGCTATAAAGGGCCCTAAAATTACTAGTGCATACCTTGCAATGTCCTCTTATGATGCCTGTCAGACAGTTTTCACTTGACCATGACCTCATTTCATGTATCAGTGAACAAGATTAATTTTCGGTGGTCTAGTCCATAATCCAGATTCTATAAGCAGTAGGTCTAGGTAATTTGGTGTATGAAAGGATTGTAAGGTGTTCATGTCCAACTGGCAGGTGTCATCTGACCTTGACTTTATTTTCTTGGTTCAGTTGTTATAGTTACTATATAGAACACACCCGCGAAATCGCAGGCATTTAGAGTGTGTTTGAAAGTATTGTTAACTGGCTATAAATGACTGAAGTGTTCTTTGTACAACTTTAATATAAAGCCACCAAGTCACTGTAAATACAAAGATACATACAAATAGAACTAAAGACTATATAGACTAAGCTATGATATCTAAACTACTAAACTAAGTAGTTAACAATCTGATCCTTTCTCTTTCGTAAGTAGATGTAAAGTTTATAAAATGAAAATAAAAGTTTTGTAGATATTGCTGATCACATTATAACTAATTCTCTCTTTCTGTTTTTTTTTAACTACTGTTCTCGAATATATGTATTTCACTATTGTAAGTGTCACATAATCAATGTCAAGCTATTTCATGAAAACGGTTTTTACAAATCCAGTTTCAAAACAATATAGAAGGTTCTGTGCGCTGGCACCATGCTTGGTCAACACATTAGCTATCTGCTCTTTTGTTTCAACCCAATGAACGGTAAGCTCTCCTTTTTGAATCATCTCCTTGATGCAACTAATTTCGAGTCGCAGTCTTTTTTCAAATACATTTTTCTGAGAATGAACAGCTTCATAAAGATCCTTATTGTCAATCACACATCTTACTGAAATACCTCCTTCTGTAGTACATTTATTGAAAACCAGTTCATTATACAGAGTAGCTAGTGATGTAGCACAATCTATACCATCGGCTAAAGCTAAAGCTTCACTAGCTAGTGTACTTCGAACAACCCTTCTTATTTTCTTTGACTGCCATGTAATTGGATTGATTTTTCCATTTTCACCTAGTAGCATTATTACAAACCCTCCTTGACTTCCCCCATCAGGAAGATTACCAAAAGAAGCATCGGTATATAATAAAAGTTCTACATGTTCTCCAAGTTCCTTGAAATGAAGAGACACTGGATCGTTTCTAACTTTTCTTAAAAGCTTGTTCACTCTTTTGAAGTCTTCAATAGTACTTGTTTTTAACTTTGATGCTATCATAGCGATGTCAAAAGCAATATCAGGACGAGTTTGTTTTGCAAGCCACAACAGTTGTCCAACTTTTGATCTAAGAACAGTTTGTTCGACTGATGAAAGCTGAGAATCACTTGGCCTTTTTCTATCAATTGAGACTGTCTTTAACACTTCAACATAATCTGTCTGACTCAATATTATCTTATCATCTGCATGACTTAGACCCAGTCCTAAATATTTGAAGGATTCTGAAGCTTCTTTTCCGACACTGAACTTTTCTCTTATTTTCGATATAATCTCAGTTTCAAACAAATTGGTTCCTGCCCACAAAAAATCATCAACATGAACTGCAAGAACACCAGCCAGACCATTTGAATTATACCAGTAAAATACTGCTGGGTCAACTTTAGATTCAGTACCTCCACATTCATTTAGGGTTTTCTTAACCTTTTCATACCATTTCAAAGAAGCATCTGCAAGACCATACACACATTTCTCTAAAAGCCAGAGTTTTCCATTAGCATTAGCTTCTTTCGGTGGACGAAGATGAACTTTTTTTTGCATTTTTCCCCTTGCAGAAAGGCAGTTTTAATGTCTATGGAATTGATGGACCATTTCTTTTGCATTATGATTGAAAGAATGAGTCTAAGAGATTGTTTGTCACATGTAGGAGAGTTCTTCTGTATTTCATCCAAACAATCTTCTTCAAAACCTTTTGCAACAAGTCTTGCTTTCCTGTATATTTCATTTTAAGCTTCTTTTATAGTATATACCCATCTAGTGGATACATATGACTGACTATAGTCTTCAACTTCTTGATAAACATGATGTTTCTTCCAATTTTCAAGTTAAGCTATACGAGCATCACAAAAGTCAATCTCATTAAATAATGCTTCTTCTGATTCTTCGTCATCCTCTGTATCCTGATCTGTGTCAGACTTTACAACTTGCAATTCATCAACCGTACTTAAGTCTATTGATAACTTGTTACCTTTAAGCTCTTCAGGTTTCCTATATTCTACATTGTACCAATTCCTTTTACTAGATGATGCTTTACCAGCTCTACTCAGAACAACTCCTTCTCGTGGAGTATCATCTCCTGGCATTTTAAAGTTACCTTTCTGGTCCTTTTTTAAAAGTAATGCTTTATTACACTTAGAATTAACACTTCTACTGTGTACTGAAGTTGCTTGCTCATTACTCTGTTCTCTCACTGGAGTATCTTCATGATTATCATTATCAAGCTCCGAGTCACCTCCTGATTCAGATTCATGTCCTTCTACTTCATCGCCACTTTCACCATGTTCATTATCTGACTGATTGTTGACATGAGAGTCTTCCTCGTCATCACTATCATAATAAAGGACTTCATGCTCAGCCTTATTCTTGTTTAAGTTTGAGGTTTTTAGACCTTCTATAATGTTACCCTCTTTTCCTGTTGTTTGTTTTTCTTATCTTTTTGTTCATCAATATCTCTTAAAATCCTACATTCATGCACTCTTACTTAAGTCTTATAAACACAACAACATTGTCCTGTCCAATAACTGTACCAGGTCCTTTTCATTGATTGTCTCTTAGAAAGTGTACTTTATCTCCATTTCTGAATTTCTCACCTGAGGGACGAACCTGCTTTCGAAGAGCAGGCCTAATTTTCTCTGAGGATTCTGATGCTACAAATGCTTTCCTAGCCTCATGAAGACCAACTAAGTGTTTTCCCATTGTTTTACTCATTGTTTCTCCTTCAAGAGCTGGAAGTTTATTGACTAGTGTTGACGGCAGGTTAGGATTTCTTCCAAACACAATTTGATAAGGACTGTACCCATACACATTTACAAGACTATTTTTGGCATTTACAGCCCAGCTAATTGCAGTTTCCCAAGATAGATTTGAGCTTTCTCTGATTTTGTTTACTGTTTCAGTTAGAGTTGCATTATGTCGTTCTACAATTCCATTTGACCAGGGACTGTATCCTGCTGTCGTCTTAACTGACATGTTTAGATTTTCAGCCATATCACGAAAAGTTTGAGAATTGAATTCCCCACCATTGTCAGTGTATACTCCAACTTCAGGAGCACCATATACACTAACCCATATCTGCATGAATTTGTCAACAACTAACTGTGAGTCTTTTCTCCTGATAATAGCTGCTGCACTCAAACGGCTAAACAAGTCAATTAATGTGCAAATAGTAAAAATTATGATCAATCTCATGTAAATTCATAGCAACAATTTGGTTAAAATCATTTGCATGTGAAAAGCCCACTTTTGGCTTTGGTTTTGGACGTTGGTACTTGAAACAGACAATGCACTTTGAGCAAACATCATTCACTATTGCCTTAGTATCTGAGTCAACTGAGCCTGCACTTTTCAATAGATAACAACTTTTCAGATGAGGCATGACCAAATTGTTTATGCAGTTTTGATATAATATCCCTCTTTCTTTTCTTAGAGAATCCAGAATCTACCTTCAGGATTTCCTCCTCACTCACTACAGAATCGGTCTGCCCAGTTCTTCTGTCTTATATGTTTATGCAATAATGACCCTTTGAGGTGAAATGAACATCAACTGGTTTTCCAAACATTGTCACTTTATCATTATGGAGATCAAGAACTGTTTGTGCTCTTTTCAAAGAATCTTTGCTCAATAATAGAGGTATTTCACAGTCAACTACTTCTGTTTCTATGTAACATTTTAAAGACCCAATTGTGGCAGGTAACTTCACGGACTGATAAGAATGTACTGTTTTACCGTCACCAAAGGAGTATGTTCAGTAAGGTCCTAAAATGGCCCCCTTTTTTAGC
The DNA here is from genome assembly GCA_037788925.1 of Mytilus galloprovincialis. Taxonomy (NCBI): domain Eukaryota; kingdom Metazoa; phylum Mollusca; class Bivalvia; order Mytilida; family Mytilidae; genus Mytilus; species Mytilus galloprovincialis. The sequence goes on along the minus strand of CM075343.1, from coordinate 62,902,718 downwards.
GTAAATTTCAAATTCGGATGTATTGACCAATATCACAATAAATTAAAGCTAATATAGTGACTAGATAGGAAATAAGCTATTTTGAAAACTTTACGTTTCTACGTTACATTATGACGTCACAAGTTGCACTCGTATTGATTTTTCACGAAAAAATCAATGAAAATAGGTAAATATCAATAGATTATTGGACCGAAAACATAGAGCGCATACGTCGACAACAAAGATCTTTTAAAATAATGTTTGTGAAGACATTTCACATGTCTTATTTGAATATTAAGTTTGTCGACGCCTGCGCTCTATGTTTCCTGGTCCTTAATTTGGTTGAAATCCAGCTCATTTTGTCAAATTTCACCAAAATCCCTTATCTTGACCTTTTTGGGATGTAAAAATCAACGTCTTAGACTTAAACTTTGACAAAAACAGTTCTATTTAACTTTCTCACATGTATTTAAGGCAACTTAAAACCTTTATTGGCTTGTAACTATGAACTTTATAATTGGGGTCATATTTATATGGCCCTTACCGAACTTACTCCTTTGAAAGGTGTATTACTTTCCTTGCATTTTATTTCTTCATTAGCAGAGTCGAAAGTGTCTAAAAACTGATGTAACCATTTTGTCCCGCAAACTGTTTTGGTACTTGCTGTATCTACAACTGCAGCATTAAATGCCTCGGCTACAAAAATTTCTTGAGGTGTAATGTTTTGTTGAGAAGTTGTAATTAGAGTTATGTTTACAGTTTCAGATGTGTCTGTTTGTTCCTCTGTAAGTTTAACATCATAAGTTTCATGTGGACAATCTCTGAACCAGTGATATTTTGAATAACAACATCTACAACGAGATATGCTTCCATTTATAGTTGGATTAAGTTTGGATTGAGTATTTCTTTGATCAAATGATCTATTCATGCGATTGCGAGCACCAAATCTCCTTGAACTACGCCCTCTATCAAAACGATGTTCTCCTACAAATGCAGATTCTTCTTTAACAGTAACTATATCATTATCACTCTGTGATTTTGATGCAAATATCCTATTAAGGGCTGCCTTCATGGTTTCAAACTTTAAATCAGAACATGCAGTTAAAGCTAAATGTTGATCACTTTCACCAAGTCCTGCATTATCTAATAGTTTAAATGCTAATATTGCATCAGGAAGTGGCATGTCATATTTCTTGCATTTGTTATACTTCTGTTCAAACTCAATTATATAGTCACACATTTTAATCGATGATTCCCTGTGATACTTATCAAAAGCTGTATATGCTGCATAAGCTTGATCTGTCTTGTCCTTTTCAAACAATTTATCTAATTCTATTATCAATTTGTCAACTCCTTCATCAACATTCAAATCCTCTGGTGTTATTTCTAACGCTACTTCTCTTGGCTTCCCTTGTAACGACAGCGCAAGTGCTAGGCCTCTCTTCTATATGTCCAATTCTGTAACCAATTGCCACATCTTCACTTCATTCTTCCATTGCTGATATGTCTTCTCCTTTGTCAAGCTTGGTGGGTTCTTATAACTCAGAGCCGTCGCCATCTCGCCGGATGTTGTGAGCTCTGCTACCACTGTTAACTGGCTATAAACGACTGAAGTGTTCTTTGTACAACTTTAATCTAAACCCACCAAGTCACTGTAAATACAAAGATACATACAAATAGAACTAAAGACTATATAGACTAAACTATGATATCTAAACTACTAAACTAAATAGTTAACAAGTATGTAAACTGTTTTAGTATGAATTTTTGTCAAAGATTTTATGGTTAGAGAATTTCAAGAAAGGTATTTAAAGTAATGGGTACTTGGTGACAGGACAATTTGTTTTAGCCCTACTCCTTTTTTCAAAAATCAATTCAGAAAAAGCGAAAATAATTGTCAAGTCCTGAAGAACTTATAAAAATTATGTGTAATTTTAAAACAGTCCTAAACTGAAGTCTTGTTGTTGACTTAAATGTCTGTTTGATGACAAAAACAATATCCAGACTCCTTTATTTTCGTTTTCCTCCCAAAATAACCCAAACTGAACAGTCATAAGCAAGGATGACAGATGGGACTTTATGAATGGTTACTATATAGAACACAGAGGCATAATGATTAATAATTTATTGTGGAAGGAAAAGAAGCAACACACAAAATGAGGTCTTCTTGTTTAATAGTATAGAAGTTGTTGTGTTTTGGTCTGTTTTTCGAACACTGTATATGGGACAATATCCCTAATGCGCCTTCGATTCACTAAGGAACACAAAATTTGTTTGTAAACAAAAAAGCTCTGTGTAGTGATATTTGACATGTTTCAATTTTTAACAAGTGATATCACTGAGCTTAACCATTTGTGTAGATCTGAAAAGTATAGGACCTTAGAATAAATGTGGAAAAACTATGGAGTTATTATATGTATTCAAAGAATTAAATTTTCAAAAAAAATAATGAGTGAAAAAAGGGACTTAAAAAATATAACACGAAGAACCGCATCACGAAAGAATTTTCGGGGTATGCAAATTTACGGAAATATGAATCATATTTTGTACCCGGAAATTTAACCACATATGTAAAAATGTCTCAGCTTCGAAACAAGCCATCATACATATACAAGTTTACATTATGGCCTGAGCAACAGAAGAAACCGTTACCATTACCGCCTATGGAGAAACAATTACGCATATATGTATGCTACAGATCTACCATATTTGGCGTATGGAATGATTTTAAGGTCTGGCCATGTTAAAGTAAAACTCAGGAAGATGTCTTCTGACCTTGACCCCATATCATAGTTCAGTGGATAAAGTTAAGTTTTTGAGGGTGTTTTTTTGCAGTTAATTCTCCTTGTCTTGAATTTTGGTTGACTCGAAATTTCAGATGAGTCAAGGTTTATTCGTAGTCTCGAACTTTGTTCCATATAAATATTAATAATGTATTTCAACTCGTAATGAGTTAAAACTGAATAAGTCAGAACTGGATGAGTCGAAATTACGGTTGAGTTGAACTGCCAAGCAACATGGCCAACGTTGGCTAGGAATAGAACTCGGGTATAAAATGCATTTTTTTACATGTATCTGTGAAACTTGAGCATCTGACAACCATTGTTGTGTTTCTGTCCTTGTTTTAGTAATTTTAAGGAAATTTTTCAGTTTTTATACAACTGCTGTCGTATATTGCTGTCGTATATTGACATGATTGATATCCAGTTGTCTCCGTATGTGTCTTCCGAAGACATTTGGTTTCCAGACAATAACTTTATAAGTATAAAATAGATCGCCCTATAGTGATCAGTCTGTCCGTCCGTCCGTCTGTCCGTCCGTCCGTCCGTCCGTCCGTCCGTCCGTAACACTTTCGTGTCCGCTCCATATCTAGAGAACCGTTATGATTTCATACTTAATACTTAACATGATTATTAACCAACACCAGAGGGTGTGTCATGTTGTATGTACAACTTCCTAGGTCAAAGGTCAAGGTCAAAAACTTTGGTTTCAGTTGACAACCCCGTGTCCTGTGGTGAAGATCGTGTCCGCTCCATATCTAGATAACCATTATGATTTCAAAGTTTATACTTGACATCCATTTTAACAACCACCAGAGGGTGTGTCATGATGTATGTACAACTTCCTAGGTCAAAGGTCAAGGTCAAAAACTTTGGTTTCGAGTTGACAATCCTGTGTCCTGTGGTGAAGATCGTGTCCGCTCCATATCTAGATAATCGTTATGATTTCAAAGTATATACTTGTCATACATTTTAACCACCACCAGAGGGCGTGTCATGATGTATGTACAACTTCCTAGGTCAAAGGTCAACGTCAAAAAAACTTTGGTTTCAGTTGACAACCCTGTGTCCTGTGGTGAAGATTGTGTCCGCTCTATATCTTGAGAACCGTTATGATTTCAAATATTATACTTGACATCCATTTTAACCAACACCAGAGGGTGTGTCATGATGTATGTACCACTTCCTAGGTCAAAGGTCTGTCTGTCTGTTGGTCTGTCCATCGCTAACAAATTTGATCCACATTATATTTTGAGAGGACAGCTGTTATTATTTCATACTTTATACCTGACAAACATTTTCAACTTAACATATATATTAACCAACACAAGAGAATGTGTCATAATGTATGCATCCTAGGTCTAAGATCAGTCTGTCGGTCTGTCCATCCGTTCGTTGTTCTTAACAAATTGTGTCCGCTCTACCTCTCGAGAACCATTAATATTTCATACTTTATACTTGGTGGGTCATAATATATTGAAGGCATAATTCTAAAAATATGTGACAAATATCAATTGGGCAGCACCTTTAAACATATTGTTCAAACATCAATCCATATATCCAGAAGTCACCTTAGAGTAGTAAACAATGAGTTCACATCATGCAGTCATATCACTATTATACTATGAAAGTAAGATGAGAATATTTATCAGTTTTAACTTAAAATCTTAGATCAAAATCACACATGAGACTATGTAATAACTTCAAATAATGCTTCATATCAGATTATCCATACAACTTATTTACCCCACGTTATTGACAGCGGGGCCCACAGAGATGGCTCCCATCTCAATGATATCTAGTTACATTTAAACACAAGGTTTAATTTATAACCACAAAAGGTATGTTGGGATTGGTTTTGGGGGTTATGGTCCAAACAAATTAGAAAAGAGGGATGAAAGATACCAAAGGGACAGTCAAACTCATAAATTGAAAATAAACTGACAACGCCATGGCTGAAAATGAAAAAGACAAACAAACAAACAATAGTAAACATGACACAACATAGAAAACTAAAGAAAAATCAACATGAACCCCACCAAAAACTAGGAATTAGGGACCAAAAAGGAGCCCAAATAAGCATTTTTTATAGTTTCCAGACAATAATTTGTGGAACGGTGTATGGATCCCTCTGAAATTATTCATACCACAAGTTTCCATACCACAAAGAGATAGTTAAGATAAGCTAACGGGGTGGGTAATGGCTCAAACCGTTTATGAATAAGTTGCATAAAAAGGGGAAAAACAAGGGTTTCCTGGTTAATTGACAATTACTAAAAAGTACAATACATAATTTAAAAGCAGTGAAAGGAGGTTATTCAAACATCATGTTTGAACTATACCTCCCTTAATACACTGCTTTTAAGCTAATATAACAATAAATGTTGTATTTTAGCCATGATTATGTAAACAGGTTAAACATTTATCAAAAATTAATGAAGAGATAATTTTCATAGGTGACATTCAGGTAGCATTTTAAGTTCTGCTTTTCACTATGAGAATCCCATTTTGGTCTTCCCCCATCAGGTTAAAGTTTTTGGTCAAGGTAGTTTTTGGTGAAGTTGCAAGTCCAATCAACTTGAAACTTAGTACACATGTTCCCCATGATATGATCTTTCTAATTTTAATGCCAAATTAAAGTTTTGACCCCAATTTCATGGTCCACTGGGCAAAGAAAAAGATAGTGTGGAACTCATGTTTGAGTTTTGGTTAAAGTTTTTGGAAAGTTTGCTATAGCTTGCTATTGCTACTTTCCTTAGGCGTCGGCCTCAAACTTCCGGTTGACAGATTATCGCAATATATTCTGCTCCGAGATAGTGTAGTACTAGTGTTTGAGTTCTGATACTTGGAAGATTTTTTTTAAATTTTGAGTTACTACTGTTTTGACTGAAAAGATTACAGCTTGAATAAAAAAGAAATGAATGTTCACCGACGATTCAGATGAATTTAACTTCATTTTAAAAATGAGTATCACAAACACTACTTCGCGGATATGCTATTCGCTGAAGAGAAAATCATAAGAAATCTACGCGAGTTTGCGTTTTCATTCATTCATGAATATTTCATGAATGAACATTTTCCCGCTCTACTTTTACCTGTTTACTCTATGTACGTACGTAAACGTGGTAAAATCCCGAGAGTATCGAAAGAATCGGGAATGACTGATTAAAATGCGAGAACAAGTTGACATTTTGACCAAGCCGTCGGATAATTGAAAAGTGATAAGTGATATAAACAAAACATAGGTGAAAGAATATAAAATACTCGATAATTAAAATAAAATTATATGTCTAACGTCTCACGCCAAGGACGAATAAAGGTAAATACCGGATTTGATAAAAACAAATTAAAAAATGCATTGTTTTTATCTAAACATCGATCGGAAGATTTTGATGCCAAAAATCATTTGAAAACTTAATTCCGTTATTTTAAAAATACTAATTGTTTCACATTCCAATGTGGATATAAGGAACTTTACTCGTTCAGCATGCTCAAGTGGACCAAACTGACAGCAGAAAAACATTGATCCAACGTCAGTTCTTCTTCAGTCTTCTACCAATAATTTACATCGTACCACTGGTGTATTATTGTAAATTCGTATCATATAGCATCCGTATTAAAAGCAACCGAGTCGGCATCTACTTCTTCGATTTTTTTAGCTCAGGGTATCAAGACAAGTTCTGTAGAAATGATTAATGATGCGTACCTTTTGGCTAAAATGGCTGCATTTTCAACTCAAAATTTAGATAGATTACAGACAAACCTGTGCATCTGGAAAAGTTTTAAGGCATACCATGCCCTATAGATTTCAATTGCTTTGTCATCCAAACACAGAGGCAATGATTACCGTAATATATCAAATCAAATGGCTTAAAACAAAATTCTCAAATGTTATTTACTCATAAGACAATGCTTAATTTCACAACAGCAACTTAAATGTGTTACAGGTTATAAGCACCTCTATGAATCTAGTGTATATAAATTTTTTATTCCTGTGGTCATACTGCTGTTGTTATGCTCCCACCGTATTGAGTTTTATCCTTGTTCTGCTGTAAGTATGTACGTCCTTCCCTTACTTGTACGTACATGTACCTCCGTACATCCCAAAATTCGTTTCTGTTCTCTTACTTTAGTTTGCCTGAACATGCTGAACCAAATTGTATGAAAATTATACGCAATGCTTAAAGAATGAAATTCAAAACAGTGTAGCTGAGGCCATTGATTGACACATTAAAATCATCCATTGACTGGGACAATTTAGGTGAACGTTTGTATGTAACGACCAATGCTCACTATGTACTTTTTAAAGACACTAAAACTATGGGGTCACCAAAGGTTCTCAACACCTAAATAAAGTAATTCGAAAAATTAATTAGAAATAACACGATATTTTGATTTATATTAATTATATAAATCAAAACACAGAGGTTATTTCTGACTAATTTTTTCGAATTATTTTATAATTAAAGGCGTTAAGAAACCTTTGGTGACCCCACAGTTTAAATGTCTATCGTAGGTACGTCGTGAACAGTGGTCGTTACAGACAAACGTTCACGTAAATTGTCCCAGTCAATGGATGATTTTAATGTGTCAATTAATGGCCACAGCTACACTGTTTTGAATTTCATTCTAACCACAATTCACAAGTCAAGTTTGAATTTTAATTGCGTCACTTTTACCATTCTAGCGTTTTATGCTACTTTACAAATAGGAAAGTTTCTTGAAATTTTAGTTTCTGAACTCTAACTTTAGTTTGTCTTAACCAAGTGCGATAAATCTTATACACACTGCTCATTACCACAAACACTGATCAAGTTTGATTTTTGGTGGCGATAGTTATACCATTTTAGAGTTATGCCCCTTTACATATGTAAAGAATTGCTGAATATTTCCGTTTCAGTTATCTAACTTTAGTTCGCTCAACCAAATGTTATAAAACTTATACAGTACCCTTCAAAAATATCGATTCGATTTCGTTTTTTTTTTCCGATTTCCGTGTTTCTCGGAATCACACCGAGTACCGCGGATTTCACTCCTAAAATCCTCCAAAGATTCTCTCCCAACACCGCGTGGCTGTTAATTGGTTTATTGGCCATCGGAATTACTAAAAATTAACGACGCGTGACAACATAATCGGATTACCCAGATAATTTACCTATGAACATTAAAAGATCTTGGTGGCACAGGTGTGCTTTAAAATCACGGTAATAAAAATTGAAAATGTTTTCCTTTCTTTGACAGATAAAGATGTGACAATATCATTTAGAATAAGATTATTATTATCTTATATGTTTTTGTCCTTTGACATTATCTTTGAAATAAAACGTACATACGAAAAAGTATGAAGAAAATACTTGTTATTTTGTGTTTCTATTACAATCCCGTCAGGTCATACATTGCGTTCTTTCAACAAGGACGATTTTGCCACTATTGGCATCTTTTATAACTTTTTCAATAAGCAATATCGGCGTATTAATTGTTCATTATTTAAAAAAATCAACTGGCTAATAAAATCATGTTGTTTTTTCGGTAACACGATTCATCGGATCATCAAGTAAACTTAATTAAATGCGCCATGTGAAATATTATGTTTCACAACCTCGGTACATTTATACAGACTAGAATAATTTAAATTACTAACAGAAACTGTAAAATGACAAGTCTGTTGAACAAAGGAAATAACTTCAAGTTATATTGATAGCGCTCGTCATTTTCGCATTTTACAGAACGGGTTTCAAATTGACGAAAGTATTTATATCAATTTCGTCATTTAAATTTGGAAAGTGTAAAAATATTTTCACTTTAAAGTATTATAATTCTACAGGTCTTCATGCGTTTGACAAGTTTATGACGCTCAATCAGTAAACGTTTACAAAAGATGTTAAAAGTTGTGATGATAAGTAATCCGCTTATCACTATCCGATAGGTCACTAATCCTTTAATTAATATCAAACCTCAAAATTGCCCATCATAATATTCTATTCCAGTTAAATCAGTCATCATTTTATTTTCAAAATTTCCCAAACGCCTACAATTGTCAGTTCTTTATCGTATTATTGTCATTTGAATACAATTATTCACCCGGACAATTTCCATCATAATTTCAATATTTCATCAACCGTAATTTATATTATTGACCATGGACATATAACTAATGTCCAGGCTACTTCCCTTTTTGAAAGATAAAACATTAACATTCAAATAGTTAAAGATGTGTTCTCGTTTATTCGGATAAGAATTATATTTTTCCGATTAATCAATTGTAAAAGGACCTTCCGGAGCCTCAATACGATTGCACAAAAATGTCGTTCTGCAACTTTAGAAACCTTGAATGGACTTTCCCACGGTCGTCTAGAAAGGTCACCTGAGTTTACTAGTACGCGATATTTTTTCCCGCCCTTTAAAAAACTCGTGCTTGGATAAAATTGATGTTAACTATTTTTAGCATTTAACATTGTTAAGTAAGTCAAGTTCAAGTTCAACCCAAACTGTTGATAACTGAGATGTGTATCGTGGAATTGTCTTCTCACGGGAAATAATTGTTTTTAAAATCTTTTGTTTAAAATACACAAATTTACATTCATTGTGCGAAAATAAATATTATACAAAGATACAAAACTTTCAGACACGTAATTTTATAATTTTCTTTCAACTGCTCAGATTAATTTAGCGAAAGTTTCCGGTTATTTTTACACAAGTATGTTCATTTCGTAAATAAACTATTAATTTACTGGTGAAGACATCGAGGTCAAAATTAAGTAGTTTTTATTGTCGAGCCTGCAACTTTTGTTGCAGAAAGCTCGACATAGGGATAGTGATCCGGCGGCGGCGGCGGCGGCGGCGGCGGCGGCGGCGGCGGTGTTAGCTAACTTCTTAAAAGCTTTATATTTTAGAAGGTGGAAGACTTGGATGCTTCATACTTTGTGTATAGATGCCTCATGTTACGAAGTTTCCGTCAGTCACATGTCCAATGTCCTTGACCTCATTTTCATGGTTCAGTGACCACTTGAAAAAAAAGTTCAGATTTTTTGTAATGTTGAATTCTCTCTTATTATAAGTAATAGGATAACTATATTTGATATGTGCGTACCTTGCAAGGTCCTCGTGTCTGTCAGACAGTTTTCACTTGACCTCGACCTCATTTCATGGATCAGTGAACAAGGTTAAGTTTTGGTGGTCAAGTCCGTATCTCAGATACTATAAGCAATAGGGCTTGTATATTCTGTGTATGGAAGGACTGTAAGGTGTACATGTCCAACTGGCAGGTGTCATCTGACCTTGACCTCATTTTCATGGTTCAGTGGTTATGGTTAAATTTTTGTGTTTTGGTCTGTTTTTTTCATACTATATGCAATAGGTCTACTGTATTTGTTGTATGGAATGATTGTAAGGTGTACATGTCTAGCGGGCAGATGTCATGTGACCTTGACCTCATTTTCATGGTTCAGTGGTTATAGTTAAATTTTTTTGTTTTGGTCTGTTTTTTTTCATACTATATGCAATAGGTCTACTATATTTGTTGTATGGAATGATTGTAAGGTGTACATGTCTAGCGGGCAGATGTCATGTGACCTTGACCTCATTTTCATGGTTCAGTGGTCAAAGTTAAGTTTTTGAGTTTTGGTCTATTTATCTAATACTATATGCCATAGGTCAACTATATTTGGTGTATGGAAATATTTTATGATCTTTATGTCAGTAGCGCAGGTTTCTTTTGACCATGACCTCATTTTCACGGTTCATTGCACAGTGTTAATTTTTTGTGTTTTGTTATATTTTTCTTAAACTATAAGTAATAGGTCAACTATATATATTGTATAGAAGCATTGTTAGCTGTACATGTCTGCCTGGCATGGTTCATCTGACCTTGACCTCATTTTCATGGTTCATTGGTCTTTGTTTAGTTATCTTGGTTAATGTTAAGTTTATGAGACAGTTGTAATAAAGCTTTATACTTAGGGCTATCAACATAATATCAATGATTAGTAAAGAAGGCGAGACATTTCAGCGTGTGCACTCTTGTTTTTCTATTAAACTTAAATACAATTAAAAGAATTAACAACAACATTTTGCTTTTAAATCTTTTATTCATTCCAGCAATTAGATAATCGTAAAAAAAAACGGCCGTAGATTTACACAATTATTACGGGGCTATTATTATGCCTAATGAATGGTGAATAAATTTTCCTTTTACTTGCATATGCAAAACTTTTAGACATATAATTTTTAAATAAAGACTAACTTTGAAGTAGAATATTTGGTTTTTCACATATTCCACTATATTTTATATTCGTTTTTTTTTTAAAAAGCAAGTACATTAAGGTTAAGATATTTTTAGATGGGCTAACAAAAAATACGAAAATAATTTGACTTTAGTTTTTATTACCACAAATTAAATTTAATAAGAATAGAAGACATTTAAAATTATACACCTGTTTGACACTTAAACTGATACAGTAGACCGGAAATATAATTCTTTATTACTTCAACCTTTACCTGTCAGGTAATCCAATTACCCATTCAGTCTTGTGCCGGTAGAGATCAAAGTAGGATAAGGGCAATTAATTCCTCGGTGTAGAGAGTGAGCTCGTTATCACAATAAACATTTACCTGATTTTGGGAGAGATTACTCCCAAATTCCTCCCAACATTTTGGGAGGAATATCGGAGTTTTTCGGAGTGGCTCCGACATTTTCCTCGGTGTAGGGTGTGGGAGAGTTGGTCCTCTTGAAGGGTACTGTACATTGTAATACTTTTAACAATAAAACAAAGATCAAGTTTGAATTTTGGTGGAATAATTTTTACTGCTCTAGGGTTGAGCCTCTTTACAAATGGAACCAGATGCTCCACTGGGCACATCTTTATACTGCCAAAGAGGTCTAAACCCTGAACAGTTGGGGCAAGTATGGACACAACATTCAAGCTTGATATAGCTCTGAATATGGATTGCGATCAAATTTTTGACATAATATATAGGTTTCTAACACAAAACAAATGTAAGATCTTACAAATCTATTGTGCAAAACTGTGTAATTAGAATGTATATACACAATGCTTATTACCCTATAACTCAGATCAAGTACACATTTTGGTAGCCTCACATTTATAGTTCTTGAGTTGTGACCCTTTATAACATTAATGCTAGCGGGGGCATCATTTGTGTCCAATGGAACGTTCTCTATTTTTGATAAAAGCGTTTAATATAAATTAACTTTCATTACAGTTGTATTGATTTAAGTTACTGTAACTGTCTTATTTATAAAAAAAAAAAAAAGATGCGGTATTTTTTGCAAAGAACCAATGCTATCCAAAAGAGTTCAAAGGAGGAAAATGTATTAATAACTATAGGCCACCATATGGTTGTCAATAATGAGAAATATTTGTACCATATACATGTAGAAAGCTATAAAAGGCCCCGATAGGAAACATGTGAAGCAATTCAAACAAAAAAACTTACGTGTTAATTTACTGAAAACAAATATGAAGGATCTAAACCAATACAAAAATACTAATTCACAGGCCCTTGATGTTGACATGGCATGGGTACTTAAAAAGAAATTAACAGAAATTTCTGTATATTTCAATATTTTAGATCAACAGTTTTTGGTTGCAATAGAAAATATCAAAACTTTTTATGACAGACATGAAAAAAGTGATTTTTGATAATTACTGACGAGACAATGGTTTAGTTTAAAACATCCAAGCTGTGATGAAATACATTTTTGAAATAATACACGTCTATAACCTTTTTTGGAATAATACACAGCTACAGTTGCAAACTTTCCAGAGGTGCTATCCAGCACTTTGATTGGTCAAGGAAGTTTTTGATTAAGTTGAAGTCCAATCAACTTGAAACTAAGTACAAATGTTCCCCATGATATGATCTTTCTAATTTGAATGCCAAATTAAAGTTTTGACAACAATTTCACGGTCCACTGAACATGTTAAATGATAGTGTGAGTGGGGCATCCGTGTACTATGGACACATTCTTGTTTTTAATGGCATTTTTAGACATCAGTCATCAATAACTTTGTCATGTTTGTCAAATCTTCTTGGAATTTAAAAAAAAATTGGACAACGTTTTTATGATAAAAAATCAGTACTAGTATCTATAGAGTAAAATTTTAATTAAGTTTTGTCATTTTAACCATTTTAAATTGATTAAAAACTTGAGTATACATGGTATATATCCCTTTTTTATGAAGAAAAAAAAACAAAAATACATTATTCTGAGTAAAATTAAAATTGCATGTTTTTTCATTTATCCATAATTTACTGTTAAATAGAGTCAGGACTTAGAAATATCAAGCTTCTTTATGATCAAGAAATAGCACCTGAATAAAGAAGTTCAAAATTCTGTTTTTTTGTATTTTACTGATAAAAATTATAGATTTTGTTTTGGTCAAGAAACAAATATTACACTTAAACACCTAAGCTGACACTATAATGTCAGTCACGGCACAGAGTTCCACAAAAGCCTTTACACACTTTAACCAAGTTAAAAATTTCATTACTATGCTTTGGCGTGGACATGCATATCAATTATATGGTATATTTTGTAAATTTCCTGTTACAAAACTTTGAACTATCGAAAAACAAAGGATTGTCTTACAACAGGAATAGATAACCTTAGCCGTATTTGCAACTATAGAGAATTTTTAAGTGTTTTTGAAGTGTTCAAATACAGTTGGTTTAGGTCATGGTAAGTTGTATTGAGTCAAGGCATAGCCAAATAAAAGTTGTAATACAGTATTGATAGACATTGACTTTGTGTACATATCTTTTTTTTCAGATAAGAGCAGACATACGTACTCCCTGGGCACATTGTGACTTTACAGAATGGACTGCTACAAAATATAGAGATTCATTCCAGTTGATGGGACAACTTATTATTAATCTCAACCTCAATGACACAACAAAACAAACAATACTTGGAAAACTACATACATGGGAAGTAAACGGTAAATGCACTATTTGAAAAACTCATTAGGGCCCCCTTTAGGCGGGTCGCCCTATAGTGATCAGTCTGTCCGTCCGTCCGTCCGTGGGAATCTAGAGAACCATTATGATTTCATACTTTATACTTTACATGTTTATTAACCACCACCAGAGGGCGTGTCATGATGTATGTACAACTTCCTAGGTCAAAGGCGGGTCGCCCAATAGTGATCAGTCTGTCCGTCCGTCCGTCCGTAACACTTTAACTTTGTGTCCGCTCCATATCTAGAGAACCATTATGATTTCATACTTTATACTTTACATGTTTATTAACCACCACCAGAGGGCGTGTCATGATGTATGTACAACTTCCTAGGTCAAAGGTCAAGGTCAAAAACCTTTGGTTTCAGTTGACAACCCTGTGTCCTGTGGTGAAGATCGTGTCCGCTCTATATCTTGAGAACCTTTATGATTTCAAAGTTGATACTTGACATGTATATGAACCAACACCAGAGGGTGTGTCATAATTTATGAACGACTGCCTAGGGCAAAGTTAAAGGTCAAAAACTTTGGTTTCAGTTGACAACCCCATGTCCTATGGTAAAGATCGTGTCCGCTCTATATCTTGAGAACCGTAATCATTTCAAAGTTTATACTTGACATGTATATAAACCAACACCAAAGTGTGTGTCATAATTTATTTACAACTTCCTAGGTCAAAGGTCAAGGTCAAAAACTTTCATTTCAGTTGACAAACCCATGTCCTATGGTAAAGATACAATTTTTTAATGCAAATTATTCACAGCGGGGCCCACAGAGATGGCTCCCATCTCAATGATATCTAGTTAGTTTGTGTCATTGCTTATTGTTTGAAACAGAAATCAAGGTAAATGGGTAAAAAGTATAGTATACCCTATCAAGTATATATATATCCATATATTTAAAGTGCTTGACTTGTAGCTTTCTGCAGTTATAAGTTTATAATTAGGTGAACAAAAAAAAACTCTTTAGATTTAGTATTATAGATAGGAAGATGTGGTATGAGTGCCAATGAGACAACTCTTTATCCAAGTAGCAATGTATAAAGTAAACCATTATTTTAAAATGCTGCAATAGAATGGAGATAACTATATTGTATTTCAAGCTAGGCCTTCGTAAAACTTGATTTTACTGTCACAAATATCCATTTACATGGCTGCTATGAGTAAACTCAATTTGCAACATCAAAATCTACGTTTTATTAAGGCCAAGCTTGTAATAAAATACAGTTATCTCCTAAGTCTGAGAATGACAAAAAAAATAGAAATCTCTGTCAACTGATCCCTGATTACATATCATTGTAAGTTATTTTTATCTTTTTCACATTTATTTAGTAGATATCACAAATCCTCTATTTTAGGTGAACATTTTCTTAATGGGACAATACCTGGGGCAGGACTTGGTGAGATACATCAACAGACACTTCTTCTCATTGAAAATGCTGATATATTGATGAGAAAATCAGAAAAGCTAATTAGAGTGCCTCAAGAATTGGAAGAAATGGAAAATGGTTTGCAAAAATTGTTAGACAAGATCAGAGATTTGAAAAATGTATGTTAGATTATCAGTAAATCTAATCAAACTGTCAATGTTAACGTTGTTCTGACATGTAGTATGTGTTAGGTTTTGACTGGTTTGACAAACAGGGAAATACCATGTGACTTTAAAATTCATTTGGTTATACACCTTTCTTTCAAACATATGTCATGATAGTGTGAGCATATATAAATATAGAAATAGAATAATATGTCTTTTCTGATACTTAAGAAAATGTCTGTATCAAAACAGGAATATGTCAATTGCTGTCTATTCGTTCGATGCGTTTGAGCTTTTGACTGTGCTATTTGATTAAGGACTTTTCGTTGGGAATTTTCCGATGATGTTCAGTATTTTTGTGAAATAAATTTCAATTAAAGAGCACTTAAAAACAGCTACGAGATATATAAAAAATCTAAAGTTTGATTTTTTTTTCCTTCAATCAATAATGAAAGTGAAATAGTGAAATAATAATTCGCTTTTTTAAGCCAATTTTGTCAAATTACGCTAAGAAACATTGATAATTAGTTATTCACTTGCAAGTGAATGAGTCAACCTCTTTAAATTCGTATTCATGTGAACTTCCATTTAACCCCTAGCTAGAAATTGACAACGCATGCATTGTACGTGTACTGCTTATTTAAAGAAAAATAATGTCAACAATGAAAGTGAAACTACGGTAAATCATTTAATTACTAATTCGATGCACATAAACTCATTCTTATACGGTTAAAAGCAATGAAAAACATCTATTTTTATGCCCCACCTACGATAGTAGAGGGGCATTATGTTTTCTGGTCTGTGCGTCCGTTCGTCCGTCTGTCTGTCTGTCTGTCTGTTCGTTCGTTCGTCCGTCCGTTCGTTCGTCCGTCTGTCCTGCTTCAGGTTAAAGTTTTTGGTCAAGGTAGTTTTTGATGAAGTTGAAGTCCAATCAACTTTAAACTTAGTATACATGTGCCCTATGATATGATATGATCTTGCTAATTTAAATGCCAAATTATAGTTTTGACCCCAATTTTACGGTTCACTGAACATTTAAAATGAAAGTGCAAATTTCAGGTTAAAGTTTTTGGTCAAGGTAGTTTTTGATAAAGTAGAAGTCCAATCAACTTGAAACTTAGTATACATGTTCCCTTTGATAAGATCATTCTAATTTTAATGCCAAATTAGAGAATTTATTCCAATTTCACGGTCCACTAAACATAGAAAATGATAGTGCGAGTTGGGCATCCGTGTACTGTGGACACATTCTTGTTAATCTATAAAATAAAATCAAACAGACCTAAAAAAAATCCAATTGCACGTGTTGGTTTAATCTATTCATATCTTTATTTATGTTTACATCGCTTAAATGGTCATCTGAGGTCAAATCCATAGTTAATTAGATGGTGTCTGGACTAAAATACACACGAAACGAACCTATATTATTATCTACCCCATGCTCTGTAAACTGTTTATTTTAGACTTCTGGTAGTTTGGATAAATGTTTTACATTGTTATAAATCAAATATGAGAATTTGAGACAAATCGGTGACCATGAATTTTACAGCTAGTGCCCCTTTAATGATAATTTTACTAATTGTCATTAAACCTTTACAATGTTTGTAGCAAAACAAGTTAAACAAGCAATTAATAACAAAATAAAAACAAAACAGTATACAAATAATAATCCAGTAAACACAAAACCATAAGTGATAAATTTACAATATTACGTATTTATTCAATATCCATGTTACAATAAGACCTCTGTCCTCAGTTATAATGACTTTTTAATAAAAAAAACAATAATTTTAACATGTCTATAGGTTGCATTTCTGTAAATATTGACAATGCAATTTCCCATAGGAACTCCTTTTACAGCTAAAACTGTACCACTTTTACTATGAAGTTTTGAAATCTTATCCTAGAATTGAAAGTTCATATGCGCCACAATTTTTTTCAAAGGTCAAAATATAGGGCTGTGCGGCATATTTTCAACGTTTATATGCCCTGAACTCAGAGTTTAAAAACTAAAACAAATGTTCTTAACTACCCCTACCTTGAATGAAAGGTTACCACAGATTTCAATGTAAACAATATGAACATGTTTATTTACTGGTAACATTCCCAAGTTATGTCTCTGTGAGATGGAACACAGAGAGCATAATTATAACTGGGAACCAGTATGTAAACAAAATTAATTTTCTATGAATATTCAAGATCTCCCCCAAAAGAGGCTTGATTTGAGAAACAGCTGTACTTACAAAGTGCAACCTATAGGAAGTTGGGTTATATATAAAATAATTTTTGATCATAAAAAAAAATGAATAAAATGTCCATCAGCTAATTGTATATCATTATTTAAATTTTGTCTAATATTTTGGTTTACCTTAATTGTAATTGAGAATGAAATGAAATTCATCTTTGATGACTTTGCAGGTTTTACACAGCCTTTGTTCTCAGTTATTTCAATGTAACAACCATTCTATTTCAAGACCATGGATTCTCACTTAAACGAAGTTTAGTAAAAATATTCCTGATAGAAAAATCATTTAGCAATACATGTAATAACAATTTGCTTCAAGTGAAGGTTTTTACACAAAACAAATTTGCTACTTTCGTCAATTTTTATCTGTTTTACTAGTATATAAATCTTAATACTACAGTCATTTATTTTTATACTACCACAAATTTTTTGCGGTCATATATTGGTATGATGTTGGCGTCGTCGTCATCATTGTCTGAAGACATTTGGTTTTTGCACTATAACTTTAGTATAAGTTAATAGAAATCTATGAAATTTAAACACAAGGTTTATTACAATAAAAGGAAGGTTGGGATTGATTTTGGAAGTTTTGGTCCTAACAATTTAAGAATAAGGGGCCAAAAAAGGGTCCAATAATCATTTTTCTTTGTTTTCGCACAATAACTCTAGTTTAAGTGAATAGAAATCTATGAAATTTTAGCACAATGTTTAGGACCACAAAAGGAAGGTTGGGATTGATTTTAGGAGTTTTGGTACCAACAGTTTAGGAATAAGGGGCTAAAAAAGGGCCCAAATAAGCATTTTTTAGGTTTTCGCGCAATAACTGTAGTTTAAGTACACAAGGTTTATGACCACAGAAGGAAAGTTGGGATTGATTTTTGGAGTTTTGGTTCCAACAGTTAGAATTAGGGGGCAAACGGGACCAAAATTAAACTTTGTTTGATTTGATCAAAAATTGAACTTTGGCCGAGTTCTTTCATATGCCAAATCTAACTGTGTATTTCGATTTTTATACGACCCCAAAATCGTCGTCATCCGAATACTTTTAGTTTTTACTTTTAGCACTCTAACTTTAGTAAAAGTGAATAGAAATCTATGAAATTTTAAAACAAGGTTGATTTTGGGAGTTTTGGTCCCAACAGTTTAGGAATTAGGGGCCAAAAAGGGCCCAAATATGCATTTTCTTGTTTTTCTCACTATAACTTTAGTTTAAGTAAATAGAAATCTATGAAATTTTGACACAAGGTTTATGACCACACAAGGAAGGTTGGGATTGATTTTGGGAGATTTGGTTCCAACAGTTTAGGAATAAGGGGCCAAAAAAGGGCCCAAATTAGCATTATTCTTGGTTTTCACACAATAACTTTAGTATAAGTAAATCAATGAAATTTAAACACAAGATCTATAACCACAAAAGGCAGATTGGGACTGATTTTGTGAGTTGAGGTCCAAACAGTTTAGGAATTAAGGGCCAAAAAGGGGCCCAAATAAGCATTTTTCTTGGTTTTCGCAGCATAACTTAAGTATAAGTAAATAGAAATCTATGAAATTTTAACACAAGGTTTATGACCATTAAAGGAAGGTTGGGATTGATTTTGGGAGTTTTGGTCCCAACAATTCAGGAATAAGAGGCCCAAAGGGTCCAAAATTAAACTTTGTTTGATTTCATCAAAAATTAAATAATTGGGGTTCTTTGATATGCCGAATCTAACTGTGTATGTAGATTCTTATTTTTTGGTCTCGTTTTCAAATTGGTCTACATTAAGGTCCGAAGGGTCCAAAATTAACAAAAAATGAATCCTCGGGGTTCTTTGATATGCTGAATCTAAAAATGTACTTAGATTTTTTATTATTGGCCCAGTTTTCAAGTTGGTCCAAATCAGGGTCCAAAATTAAACTTTGTTTGATTTCATCAAAAATAGAATAATTGGGGTTCTTTGATATGCCAAATCTAACTGTGTATGTAGATTCTTAATGTTTGGTCCCGTTTTCAAATTGGTCTACATTAAAGTTCAAAGGGTACAAAATTAAACTAAGTTTGATTTTAACAAAAATTGAATTCTAGGGGTTCTTCGATATGCTGAATCTAAACATGTACGTAGATTTTTGTGGAGCCTGCAACTTTTGTTGCAGAAAGCTCGACATAGGGATAGTGATCCGGCGGCGGCGGCGTTAGCTAACTTCTTAAAAGCTTTATATTTTAGAAGGTGGAAGACCTAGATGCTTCATACTTTGTATATAGATGCCTCATGTTACGAAGTTTCCGTCAGCCACATGTCCAATGACCTTGACCTCATTTTCATGGTTCAGTGTCCACTTGAAAAAAAATTCAGATTTTTTGTAATGTTGAATCCTCTCTTATTATAAGTAATAGGATAACTTTATTTGATATGTGCGTACCTTACAAGGTCCCCATGTCTGTCAGACAGTTTTCACTTGACCTCGACCTAATTTCATGGATCAGTGAACAAGGTTAAGTTTTTGTGGTCAAGTCCATATCTCAGATACTATAAGCAATAGGGCTAGTATATTCGGTGTATGGAAGGACTGTAAGGTGTACATGTCCAACTGGCAGGTGTCATCTGACCTTGACCTCATTTTCATGGTTCAGTGGTTATAGTTAAGTTTTTTTGTTTTGGTCAGTTTTTCTCATACTATATGCAATAGGTCTACTATATTTGTTGTATAGAATGATTGTAAGGTGTACATGTCTAGCAGGCAGATGTCATGTGACCTTGACCTCATTTTCATGGTTCAGTGGTCAAAGTTAAGTTTTTGAGTTTTGGTCTTTTTATCCAATTCTATATGCCATTGGTTAACTATATTTGGTGAATGGAAATATTTTATGATCTTTATGTCAGTCGTGCAGGTTTTATTTGACCGTGACCTCATTTTCACGGTTCATTGCACAGTGTTAAGTGTTTGTGGTTTGGTGACTTTGGTCTATTTTTCTTAAACTGTAAGTAATAGGTCAACTATATATGTTGTAGAGAAGCATTGTTAGCTGTACATGTCTGCCTGGCATGGTTCATCTGACCTTGACCTCATTTTCAAGGTTCATTGGTCTATGTTTAGTTATCTTGGTTAATGTTCTGTTTGTGTGATAGTTGTAATAAAGCTTAGCTTTATACTTAGGACTATCAACATAATATCAATGATTAGTAAAGAAGGCGAGACATTTCAGCGTGTGCACTCTTGTTGATTATGGGCCCAGTTTTCAAGTTGGTTCAAATCAGGATCCAAAATTAGTATATTAAGTATTGTGCAATAGCAAGAAATTTTCAATTGCACAGTATTCAGCAATAGCAAGAAATTTTCAATTGCATAGTATTGTGCAATGGCAAGAAAGTTTCCATTGCACAGTATTGCGCAATAGCAAGAAATATCTAATCGCACAATATCGTGCAATAGCAAGAAATTTTCAATTGGAGTTATCTTTCTTTGTCCAGAATAGTAGTTGAATCAACTTAAATCATTGTTTTATACAATATACAATGTATATTCACTTTTACTACCAACTGATAAATTAAAACAATCTTTACCATTCAGTGATAACAAGCACTTTTTTTTTTACATTTTAATATTTTATGTTGCATTTAAATGAGTAGTTATAGTTGCAAACTCCATTAGAAATTTGAATTGAGATCAGTTTTGGAATAAGGGAAAGGGAGATGTGAAAAAAAATGGGGGGGGGGTTCAATTTTTTTCATTTCAGATTTCACAAATAAAAAGAAAATTTCTTCAAACATTTTTTTGAGAGGATTAATATTCAACAGCATAGTGAATTGCTCAAAGGTAAAACAAAACTTTCAAGTTCATTAGACCACATTCATTCTGTGTCAGAAACCTATGCTGTGTCAACTATTTAATCACAAACCAAATTTAGAGCTGAATCCAGCTTGAATGTTGTGTCCATACTTGCCCAAACCATTCAGGGTTCAACCTCTGCGGTTGTTTAAAGCTGCGCCATGCGGAGCATCTGGTTTATTTTTGGTCCCGTTTTCAAATTGGTTTACATTAAGGTCCAAAGGGTCCAAAATTAAACTTAGTTTGATTTTAACAAAAATTGAATTCTTGGGGTTCTTTGATATACTGAATCTAAACATGTACTGTGTTTTTATACGCCCTTCAAAAATTTTGACGGGACATATTATGGTATACAAATGTCTGGTGTCCGTCCGTCTGTCTGTCTGTCTGTCTTTCCATCTGTCCGTCTGTCTGTCCGGCGTAAACATGTTGCACCGTAACTTGAGAACAACTTATCTTACTTTACTGAAACTTTATATAGTTGTTTCCTATGATGGTCAAATGATCTGTATACTTTTTGGTGAAAATAAGATTAAAACTTTTTGAGTTACCATGGTTACGGCACTTTGTAACTAAAATAGGGGTGTGTTTTTTTTCACATGTACTGTATCTCAAAAACGATTCTTGATTATTGCTTAAAACTTTACACACTTCTTAGTTATATTAATCTTAATATCTGTATACTTTTTGGTGATGATTCAAAATTTCATTTTTGAGTAATTGAGTATTTTGTAAAAAAAGGGGGAGGTTTTTTTTACATGTCGCGCTGTATCTTAAAATCGATTTATGATTATTGCTTAAAACTTTAAACACTTCTTTGTTATATTAATCTAAAGATCTGTATACTTTTTGGTGATGATTCAAAATTTTATTTTTGAGTTATTGAGTATTTTGTTAAAAAGGGGGAGGGGCTTTTTACATGTCGTGCCGTATCTCAAAAAACGATTTATGATTATTGCTTAAAACTTTACACACTACTTTGTTATATAAATGTAAAGATCTGTTTACTTTTTGGTTTGACTCAACATTTTATTTTTGAGTTATTGAGTATTTTGTAAAAAAGGGGATGTTTTTTTTTACATGTTGCGCCGTATCTCAAAAACAATTTATGATTATTGCTTGAAACTGTACACACTTCTTTGTTATATTAATCTAAAGATCTGTATACTTTTTGGTTTGATTCAAAATTTTATTTTAGTGATATTTTGTTTGTAAAAAAAAACAGGGTTAGGGGGTTTCACATGTCCCGCCGTGTCTCAAAAACAATAAATGGTTATATTGCTTAAAACTTTCTCAGACACTATTTATGATTATTGCATAAAACTTCCACACAAGCCGTTGGGCGTATCACACCTGTTTATTTGATTATGGGCCCAGTTTTCAAGTTGGGGTCAAAATTGGGGTCCAAAATTAAACTTTTGTTTGATTTCAACAAAAATTGAATATATGGGGTTTTTCGTTATGCTGAATCTAACCATATATTTAGATTTATGATATTTGGAGCTGGTTCTCAAATTGGTCCACAGTGAGGTCTAAAGAGTCCAAAATTTAACTTTATTTGATTTCATCAAAAATTGAATTCTTGGGGTTCTTTGATATGCTGAATCTAACCATGTATTTAGATCTTGGATATTGGAACACCACGAAGGGATGGTAAGAATTGCCTTTGTGAGTTGTGGCTCAAACCATTAAGGAATGAGGTGCAAAAAAGGGGGGAAAAGGGTTTCCAGGTTAATGGACAATTACTTAAGTACAAAACATAATCTAAAAGCAGTGTAAGGTTGGTAATTGAAACTCATTTGAATATCTCACCTAAACTGCTTTTAAATTATGTCTATTGTAAATTTGCCAAAAACTTTATTATTAATAAATTCCATTGGAAATTTGCCAATAACTTTAGTTTAATGAACTTCATCGGAAATTTGCCAATATAAAATGTTGCTGATGAAGCTTTTTTGTTTATCTCACCTAAACTGTTTTTAGATTATGTACATTGAAAATTTGCCAATAACTTTAGTTTCAAAAACTTCATTGGAAATTTGCCAATATAAAATGTTGCTGGTGAGGCTTTTTTGTTTATTTTTAGCCATGATTATTATTCTTTGAAAATCTTTCTTTGTCCATAATAGTAGTTGAATCAACTTAAATCAATGCTATATACAATATACAATGCAATATTTACTTTTACAACCAACTGATAAATCAAAACAATATTTTCCATTAAGTGATTACATGCACTTTGATTCCCATTCTAGGGGTGGAAAAATTGAAGATTTTTTTTTTGTTTCTGTTCTCTTAATTTCAGTTTTTCTCAACTAAATTTAATGAAATGTTTTTTAATTCTTAGTACGTCTAAATTCAGTTCAAGTTAAATTTTTGGCAGCTTCACTTTTACAGTTCTTGAGTTATGCCCCTTTTTAACGTTATATGCTAGTGTGGCATCATCATTCCCCATTTATTTTTTTAGAAGTTACTATTAATTAAAATTAATTTTAACCATGACAATTTATATATTTTCAATATTTTATGATGTATTTAAATGAGTAGTTATTGTTGCAAACTCCATTAGAAATTTGAATTGAGATCATTTTAAGAATAAGGAAAGGGGGAGATGAAAATAAATTGGGGGGGGGGGGGGGGGGGTCAATATTTCAGATTTCAGAAATAAAAAGAAAATTTCTTCAAACATTTTTTTTTTGGGAGGATTAATATTCAACAGCAAAGTGAATTGCTCAAAAGCAAAAAAAAAAAATGTTTAAGTTCATTTGACCACATTCATTCTGTGTCAGAAACCTATCCTGTCTCAACTATTTAATCACAATTTAAATTCAGAATTGAATCCAGCTTGAATATTGTGTCCATACTTGCCCCAAGCGTTCAGGGTTCAACCTCTGCGGTTGTATAAAGCTGAGACCTGTGGAGCATCTGGTTAATTTCTTGTTTTAAATGGCTTACATCTTTTATATTCTTACAATTGGCCACGTTATCTTTGAGGCTATTGGCTGGTAAGACATTTATAGCATATGTATACCAATAACATGAATAATGTTGTTTTTTTTTGTCTAGCAAGGAATAAAATAGAATGGGTTGAAATAAAAAAAAATAACTGGAAGTCTACCTAGTTCACGCCTCTCCCGTTCCTAGGATTTTCATGGCATTCCATGGAATATTCATGACGAACTTTTTGCCATGAAAACGATATGGTATTGAAACGAGCTTTTTCAGGGATTCCATGGCATCGAAAAAAAGAGTGTCAAGGATGGTATACTCAGTATTTCCATCGTTGCCATGAAATTCATGACAACCATTAAAGGATGTAAAGCATGGCAGCGATGGCAAATTGCCACCATTTCCATGGAAAGTATGGTATCGATGGCAGGTTGACATGAAAACAATGGCTACAATTAAAGATTTCCATGGAAAGTATGGCATCGATGGCAGGTTGACATGAAAACAATGGCTACACATTAGAGATTGCCATGGAAATAAAATTGAAAAAGGAAATGGGGAATGTGTCAAAGCGACAACAACCCGACCATAGAGCGGACAACAGCCCAAGGCCACCAAAGGATCTTCAATGAAGCGAAAATTCCCTAACCCGTAGGTGTCTTTCAGCTGGCCCCTAAAAATATGTATACTAGTACAGTGATAATGAACGTCATACTAAACTCCGAATTATACACAAGAAACTAAAATTAAAAATCATACAAGACGAACAAAGGCCAGAGGCTCTTGACTTGGGACAGGCGCAAAATTGCGGCGGGGTTAAACATGTTTATGAGATCTCAACCCTCCCCCTATACCTCTAGCCAATGTTGAAAAGTAAACGCATAACAATACACACATTAAAATTCAGTTCAAGAGAAGTCCGAGTCCGATGTCAAAAGATGTAACAAAAGAAAATAAATGAAATGACAATAATACATAAATAACAACAGACTACTAGCAGTTAACTGACATGCCAGCTCCAGACTTCAATTAAACTGACTGAAAGATTATGATTTCATCATATGAACATCAGGCACAATCCTTCCCGTTAGGGGTTTAGTATCATACCATCATAACATATGAGAAGAACATAACCCGTGTCATGCCAAAAACTATTTAAAAAAAAAAATTAAAAAAAATGTGTTTAGTTCCGATGCAAAGACCCTATAAGTGAATCAATATTAAAGCCAAGATATGCAATCTTTAATGCCCTGACAACAGTATCGTAACTATATCCCTTCTTAATAAGTCTGTTTAAAGGTTTTGTAAGCTTTTGAGGTGAATACTGACATTTTTGTGCTTTGTAAAGGATATTACCAAAAAAGATTGGATGTGAAATACCTGAACGTATAAGATGCGTGCATGTTGAGTTATACACTGTATTTACGAATTATTTCCTTATACCGGTGATAAAATTTAGTAAATGTTTTGACCAGTTTGTGATATCGAAAACCCTGGTGAAATAATTTTTCAGTAATACATAAATTTCTTTCGCTAAGATCTAATACGTTGTTACATACACGAGCGAATCGTACAAGTTGAGATACATAAACACCATAAGATGGTGACAAGGGAATGTCACCATCTAAAAATGGATAATTAACGATAGGAAATGAAAAATCATTTCTTTTATCATACTTTTTTGTATTAAGCTTCCCGTTAATGATATAGATATCAAGATCGAGGAAAGGGCAGCGGTCATTGTTAGTATTAGCTTTATTTAAAGTAAGTTCAACAGGATAAATTTCTTTAGTATACATACTGAAGTTGTCATTATTGAGAGCCAATATATCATCCAAATATCTAAAAGTATTGTTAAATTTTTGTATCAAATGTTGTTTCGATGGGTCTTTGTTAATTTTAGTCATAAATTGTAACTCATAACAATACAAAAACAGGTCCGCAATAAGTGGTGCACAGTTAGTCCTCATTGGAATTCCAATAACTTGACGATATACGGAATCTCCAAAGCGAACAAAAATGTTATCAAGTAAAAATTCAAGCGCATATATAGTATCAAAGCATGTCCAATTGACATAGTTCTTTTTTTATTGCTACTAAAAAATGACCTAAAAGAGTTTGAACATATATACTTGCATTCTGACTTTTTAAATGCCCAGTTGATAAGGGGTGTGAATTTTTTCTTAATTAGAATATGAGGCAAAGTGGTATAAAGGGTAGAAAAATCAAAACTTTGAACAGATTCAAAATCACCAATATATGCATGCAATTTATCAAGTACTTCCAACAAGTTTTTGACACTCCAAAAGTAATTAATTCCACTATTTTCAAAGGCTTTATTTGAACAATTTATTATCAGGTTTTTTATTGTACCAAGTGTACTAGTAAGTAAAACAGACAATTTAGTAGTGGTATGGCATCTGTGGCATTTCCATGTATTCACTCACAAATGGACATGCAGATAATATTACCTTGTATGATGTAGTTCTGTTTAGTTGAAAAATATATTCTATTCAAAATAGGACAACGGGAAAGTAATTATCTGCAGGAGTTCTCAGCAGTTTGAATTAACCTGATTACTTTCAAAATAAAGCTACACCTTTTAAATTTCATTGCCATATATTGCTGGCAAAATAGATTAAAATAATAAAAACTATTAAAATTAACTATGTTTTAATGTAAAGTTTTAAAACATTGAAATGTTCAAAGTTCATTATTGCTATCTGTCGTCTATCTTGTCTTGTGTTCCTTACTTGGCTTCGGCAGATAGCTGATGACCTGGTGGAAAACTTTCCATTTCTTTTCTATGATGCCTAAAAAACAAGTTACCCTATTAATTTGTATTCTGAAAAATATCATATATATACATGTACTAGTGTATTAAAATTAACCAAAAATGTGTTTGATATTTTGAACCACTGGTCTTTTGTACTTTTATCAAGAGATAATGTGTGATAATTTATTAAAAAATTGGAAATCTTTGCTCAGTAACAGTGACCTTCCAACAGCTATCATGTCACTGACAGGATAGCTGTTGGAAGGTCACCAGTCATGAATTTAAGTGCAAATTATAATTAAAAGTTTATATAGCTTTCTATACCCATATCTCTTGCTGCATTGATATTGATATTGAACCGATTTTGTTCATGTCCATCAACGTTTTGATTTTGTCTAACATAATAAAACGTCGGTCACTGTCTTTCTACTAACAGTAGATGAACACATGTTTACCCTTATTGTAAAAGCAAGTGACTTTGACCTATAATAAATTTTTTCATTGTGATGATACGTACATATTGCTGTCATTTTTCTTGTTTGACACGGGTTTCTGTCCAATTTTCTTTCTTTGGTGTATCCATATAGTTTCTGCTACTTGTGGGAATGGTACATTCACTAACTATTAAAAGCTGCTATTCTTGATGTTCTGTTCTACAATAGGCCTGTAAATTTTCATTGAAAATTTTATGTAAATACTAAGATACTTTCTTAGCATGATAATGTACCTTCAAGAATTTTTTTTATCAATATCATATGAGTTTGACTTAAAAATTACGCTGTAGTTCACCAAGCCTTAAAGTTAACTAAACAAAGACACATATCATTAGTATACATGTCAGGAAATGTACCTGATCACAGTAATGACTATTGACTGTAAATTAGTGTAATGGCTAGTGTAACCCTCCCCCCTTTTTTTTCTCAATTGAATTTTTAAGCTCGTTTACCCAAAGTGAGAACATGCTTCTAACATTAAATGTTCTTTAAAATAGTATATTTGGAAGAAATTGTATATGATAATATATATTGTTCACTGTGGCCCTTCCATGTGTTCAAACTTCAGATCAGGGATACAATGTTGACGTTATATTTTTCTCTAATTGTGCACTTTTGATACCTATTTGGAGTTTCTAGATACGATTCATACATATGAAAAACAGTGATAGCCACATAGAAATATCGACATACCATAATGATACTTGATAAACGGCAAGTTTCTCCTCGACTTCGTTCGTTGTTGTTCTACCTTTTTGAAAACCGGAAAGGCGCGAGTTTAAGTAATGCGCATGGGAATCTAACTTCCTGTTCAAATCCCGCGAAAATATGTTTAACATAAATTGCGATCTTTATTCAACTATTTCAAAATTCTTTACGTTATTTTTATGCAGAAATTAATAAAATATACTATGTGAAAAAAATTAATGCATTTTATTTCTTTTTCCAACGAAATTCGGTATCAAACGATTTGCCCCCTTCCCCCCTCTTTTTCCCATACACACTTGAAGACACTTATCAGTATCTTAAGTTTAAGTGAAATTTATACACAAGGTTTGAAACCACAAAAGGAAGATAGGGATTGATTTTAATGGCTATGGTCCAACAGTTAAGGAATAAGGGGCTAAAAAGGGGCCAAAAACAATGCTTTTCTAATACTTTGTATAGGTTTGCTTATTTCTTGACCATTTCAAGGGTTTTTTATTCTTGAATTTTTGGGGTTCTTCTTTAATATGATGAGTGTAACCATGTATTAAGTTTTTGGAATTCTGGCCCCGTTTTTAAATTGGTTCACATTGAGGTCCAAAGGGTCTAAAATTAAACTGTTTAATTTCATCAGAAATTATTGGTGAATTATTGGAGTTCTTTGATATGCCAAATCTAACAGTGTATTTGAATTTTCAATTTTTAGTCTTGTTTTCAAATTGGTCTACGTTAAGGCCAAAGGGTCCAAAATAAAACTAAGTATGATTTCATTAAAAATTGAATTCTTGGGGTTCTTTGTATTTAGATTTTTAATTTTGAGTCCCGTTTTCCAGTTGGTCCACATTAAGGTCCCAAGGGTCCAAAATTAAACTGAGTTTGATTATAACAAAAATTTAATTTCTTGGTGTTCTTTGATATGTTAAATCTTAATATGTATTTAGATTTTTTATTATTGGCCAAGTTTTTAAGTTGGTCCATTGTGACCACCTTAAGCTCCAAAATTAAAAAGTTTTGTTTGCATTTAACAAAAATTAAATATAAGGAGTTCTTTGAGATGCTGATATACATCTAACCATGTATTTCGATTTTTGATTTTTTTTGGCCCCGTTATCAAATTGGTTTACATTGAGGAGGTCTAAAGGGTCCAAAATTAAACTTTGTTTGATTTCATCAAAAATTTGATTCCTAAAGGTTCTTTGATATGCACAATTTAACTGTGTATTCAGGTTTTTTACTTTGGGTCCCGTTTTCAAATTGGTCCACATTGAGGTCAAAATAAAACTTTTTTTTGTTTGATTTCAACAAAATTTGAATATAAGAGAAAGAAACAACACAAAGCAACAAAAATGAAAGCTTATGTGAAACCTTGAAAAAGAAGAGGGATATTCCTTCGGAACTTGATAGTAAAATTTTAGAGAAGATAGCAGAGGAAAACAGGAAAGCAGAGATACAAGATTCAGATTGGAATGTTTTAGATTTAGGAACAAATTTTGACAAAAGAACGCAATTCATTAAATTCAAAACAGAAAATCAAATCAAATGAAACTAGCTCTAATCAGAACTTAAATCCAAATGCAGCAGATTTTGTTTTTATCAACTCTACATCTACATGCAAATACGTATTACTCCACATCCCTTGCTGCTTAAACATCGAAAAAAAACTTTCATTTTCGTTGCTTTGTGTTGTTTCTTTCTCTAATTCTTCTTCAATCTTTAAAATTAATCGCCTTTGTTTTTCCGTGATGGCCCACCCTAATTATATATATATATATATAATGGCCTTTTTCTCATCATATCCTCTTGTCACGGCACCAATGTTACAAATGGGTTAACTTAATGTCTGGACAAACAGGAAACATTTCGTTTGATTGTATAATCTCAACTAAAACGTTGTTAAAAGAAGTGTTCACATTTGATGCGTAAGTTAAAACTGTCTCTAAATCACTGACAATATCAATGGGTTAAAGGGAAACTTCGCAAAAAAATCAAAAATTGATATTATGTTCATTCTGTATAAAAATGCTCAAATTTATAGATATTAAAGTTTTATTCCGCTAGATAAGCGATCACCATCGATTTTAAATTTAGAGTATCAATTCTCTGCGTTCGGCCATTCTGTCTTCTTTCCCGATTAATAACAACGATATGTCTATAAACCACAAAGGAACAAAACTACAATAACCGATGTAGTCGTAATTGCGTGTCGATATCTTGTCAATCGTACGATTGTTTTATCCGACTAACTAACTTGATACGGAAAATATTCTTATTTTTTTAAATTACCATGGTCTGTTGTTTTTAAACTGTTGATATTGGAATTAGGTAAAAAGTCAAAGTTGAAATCATAAATAAGTGTTCCGTGAAAATTGTTTTCGAAAATCTAATTTGTTCATAATTCTTTAAAGTAATAAACTTTTTTTCAAATAAATTCTGATCTTCCCTCATCTGACCACCAGCATGGCTAAAGGTATTACTTCCAAATGTATTGTGAGGGGTGTGAGGTGACACGTCAGGTATTCAAGCGATTTCCTGTCGGGCTTGCAAGTGCATGCATCGTTTCACTTCTGCAGGTATTGATAAGTGTACACGGCCGATAACTTATAACTTTCCATTTTGAACTATCAGATGTATAATATACAACTCTGTCTTACTTGTCATTACTAAACTCATACGCTTGTTTATAAATAACATTTCTGGTGTAAAGAATTTTATTCATAAAAATATAAATAATACCCAAAAAATAAGATTTGATGAAATTAAACTCTATTTAAATATTTTTTCCAAGGGTGAATTTGGGAAAATGTAATATATACTCATCGTCAATAGTGAAGGACAGATTGGAACATACCAGAAATATTGATTTAAAAAAATGTACGCACTTGTCGACGATTCGTTTATACGACTGGGTAGAAAGTTACGGAACTATAGCGCAATTTAAAATATATACATGTATACATTGAACATAAGAAAAAAACCCATATATTTTGAATAAATTGGGGTAAAAGATTTGTAAATAGACTAGTCCACGTATGCCAACAGTATTTAATCATCGAATGTCGATAGACTATTGTATACCAGAAGAAGAAGAAGAGAACCAATTTGATTTAAATACAGATCGATGTATAAATTGCTTTGGTTCATCGAAGTTGTGGACATAGTAAAATCACAGATTTATATTTCAATAATATTGTTCACGAACAAAGGAAGGAATTCGTCATCACAATTGTTATATCATCCCTTGGGGATAATTAGTGTTCGTCCAGTGGCATATATTATATATGCCACTGGACGAACACTAATTATCCCCAAGGGATGTGAATATTTTGCAGGGAAACTATTGAGTATCAAAGTTTCAAATTAATTTCGGGATTTATTTTCTTTCTTGGTATTCAATAACAGAAAAAAGAATAAATTACTTGTCCGCTAAACAGGGGTATTCTTGTCAGATAAAAGACTTTTAGTTAAATAGGGAAATATGACATTAAATTGGTTCTGTCTTTTTTTTTTAAACATCGTTAAAAAGATGTGCGTCTAAGGTGAACGCCACAAGAACCCTGTAATACTAGTACGAGAGTATAGCATGTAAACATTCCTTCTCAATAATATGGTTGTATTGGAAAGCTTTTCATACAGATTGACAACTCATGGTCCGATATGCATGTAATATTTGCCACATGACGCCCATAGTTCTTTCTACCATCATCATCTTATTCTTTGATATTGCTGTAAACATCGATGGTTCACACCCAAACAAAATGAGAGTAATGTACCTTCAGAGCTTCTCTGTGTTATACACTTGTGAAACTTAATATATAGACGAAATTTCTGTATTGAAATGAATCTACATCTCAAAAACAGGATTTTCAAATAACGATTTTGAGTAATCACCTTACAAACCAATATAAACGTATGGCAAGATATAACCATGAAGGAATTTAGTTTTTTTCAGACTTAAGAACTCATTACTATCATAAACGTATACGTATATATGCATGCAGTTTCAAATATCAAGAACAAGCGGTCGATGTCGATAGTCCGTTTCCTAACTGTTCAGAGTTAGACATGTCACTTGTTCATTCTTGGAAGCCTTCATATTCTCCGTCCAACGATGGGAACTCTTTCTGGTTGTGTTGACTATAAATGCTTGTATGGTAATTCTGTCGTTTATCTGTACAAGTGGTTGCATTTCCTCTCCTTTCCCAACAAACAAACTAACGAAACGCTACTAGTCTGCTTTCTCTGGAGCGCATCCTCAATGGCGCTTATACGTCATGAAACTTACATGTATACTAATAATGATTGTTTCAAGAACAACGATGTATGGACGAACTATTCTAAATTCGTCAATATCAGTTATGCATGACTAAAATATAAGTTTTATTACAACTACTGTATTACTTATTTTGGATTAATGACGGCTATCATGTTCAACATTGCACAAATATTATCATAGAATTTTTTAAAAAAATGTACAAAAATCCTCAAAAAAAATAATGCCTTAGCTTAGATAATTGGTATTCTTTTCACAAAAAGTTCGTGTAAATGATTGTCAAATAAATTTAATTATGTAAGAATGAAATGTTAAAAAAAAACTAAAAAAAAATCATGCATGTTGTACATGTGTATGTTGTATTTTTTTTCAATTAAAACTTTAAAATTGCGATAGTTTTATGAGCATTTAAACACAGCCAGATTTGAATACAAGTTAAGAAATTCCGGTAAAGTCAATGATATCAAACAGATGTGCAATGGTATATCAAATTGGGTAACATTGCATTTAGTTTTTATTAAAGATTAAAAGTACAATTTTTTACTTCATATTTGAATCTTTACGCCAATTGCCGCTAAGAAAGTAATAAAAATTGTTTCCTTTTATTTTTATACACTTTCGGAATTACGAATCTGAATTGTATTTTCAATTAATTTACACAATTTAATTATTGTATCTTTATTCTCATTGTGTATTAAATCTTAGTGTATTAAATACAGCATACTCTTTCTAATCCTTTCTGTATTATACAGCATACTCTTTCTAATCCATTCTGTCAAGTTATCCTTTCCAAATAACAACATTCATACCTGTGTACGCTTGAACTCGCACCTGCGGCTAAATAGCTACAAGGTAAACGAATTGACCTCAAGCCGAGAAATATACAGTGACCTTTACAAAATATTATACACACTCTGCTCACACATTAGTTGCATTGAAATGATTATCAAAACAATAACGGTAAATAGAACTGAAATATTTTCAGTTCAATATCAGTAAAAATGTTCAATAAATATTTTATGAAAAAAATCTCAACAATAATTAATGAAATTTATTCGAAAACATATACTAGATATAATTTTATAGGAGTTTAATTCAATCAATACAAAACGGTATATGCATATTCATTTTCGTTCATTCTTATATTGTGTTTAATAACTACGACCATTCGTCAGCTGTGCGCTTTTAATTACGTATATTGTCGATAAGCTATAAGAGTTAAACAGATTTTATTTTTTTCCCAGAATTCAACACATCGGGCTAAAACGTCACGACCCACTCGAGAATTCAACCAAAAAAGTTACAAATACTTGATTTTCTCCGTTATTAGAAGGAATATAAATTTAAAACTTTGCAAATGTGTTTTTTTATATGTTAAGATGAACATAATTAGATGATAAGTAAAACATCGCGGAATTTCCCTTTAATAGATGGTGTCTGGTCTATCTAGAATATGGAACGAATGCTGATATATATTTATGTGAGCCTATGCACTGTTTATTGTTTATTTTGTCTTTTTTGTAATTTGGTTGTACTTTTTAGCTCACCTGGCCCGAAGGGCCAAGTGAGCTTTTCCCATCACTTTGCGTCCGGCGTCCGTCGTCCTGCGTCCGGCGTCGTTAACTTTTACAAAAATCTTCTCCTCTGAAACTACTAAGCCAAATTTAATCAAACTTGGCCACAATCATCATTGGGGTATCTAGTTTTAAAAATATGTCCGGTGACCCCGCCAACCAACCAAGATGGCCGCCATGGCTAAAAATAGAACATAGGGGTAAAATGCAGTTTTTGGCTTATAACTCAAAAACCAAAGCATTTAGAGCAAATCTGACATGGGGTAAAATTGTTTATCAGGTCAAGATCTATCTGCCCAGAAATTTTCAGATGAATCGGACAACCCGTTGATGGGTTGCTGCCCCTGAATTGGTAATTTTATGGAAATTTTGCTGTTTTTGGTTATTATCTTGAATATTATTATAGATAGAGATAAACTGTAAACAGCAATAATGTTCAGCAAAGTAAGATTTACAAATAAGTCAACATGACCGAAATGGTCAGTTGACCCCTTAAGGAGTTATTGCCCTTTATAGTCAATTTTTAACCATTTTTCGTAAATCTTAGTAATCTTTTACAAAAATCTTCTCTGAAACTACTGGGCTAAATTAATCCAAACTTGGCCACAATCATCTTTGGGGTATCTAGTTTAAAAAATGTGTCCGGTGACCCGGCCAACCATCCAAGATGGCCGCCACGGCTAAAAATAGAACATAGGGGTAAAATGCAGTTTTTGGCTTATAACTCAAAAACCAAAGCATTTAGAGCAAATCTGACATGGGGTAGAATTGTTAAACAGGTGAAGATCTATCTGCTCTAAAATTTTCAGATGAATCGGATAACCCGTTGTTGGGTTGCTGCCCCTGAATTAGTAATTTTAAGGAAATTTTGCTGTTTTTGGTTATTATCTTGAATATTATTATAGATAGAGATAAACAGTAAACAGCAATAATGTTCAGCAAAGTAAGATTTACAAATAAGTCAACATGACTGAAATGGTCAGTTGACCCCTTTAGGAGTTATTGCCCTTTATAGTCAATTTTTAACCATTTTTAGCTCACCTGGCCCAAAGGGCCAAGTGAGCTTTTCCCATCACTTGGCGTCCGTCGTCCGTCGTCCGTCGTCTGTCGTCCGTCGTCTGTCGTCCGTCGTCGTCTGGCGTCGTTAACTTTTACAAAAATCTTCTCCTCTGAAACTACTGGGCCAAATTACACCAAACTTGGCCAAAATCATCATTGGGGTATCTAGTTTAAAAAATGTGTCCGGTGACCCGGCCAACCATCCAAGATGGCCGCCATGGCTAAAAATAGAACATAGGGGTAAAATGCAGTTTTTGGCTTATAACTCAAAAACCAAAGCATTTAGAGCAAATCTGACAAGGGGTAAACTTGTGTAACAGGTCAAGATCTATCTGCCCTGAAATTTTCAGATAAATCGGATAACCTGTTGTTGGGTTGCTGCCCCTGAATTAGTAATTTTAAGGAAATTTTGCTGTTTTTGGTTATTATCTTGAATATTATTATAGATAGAGATAAACTGTAAACAGCAATATTGTTCAGCAAAGTAATATTTACAAATAAGTCAACATGACCGAAATGGTCAGTTGACCCCTTTAGGAGTTATTGCCCTTTATAGTCAATTTTTAACCATTTTTCGTAAATCTTAGTTATCTTTTACAAAAATCTTCTCCTCTGAAACTACTTGGCCAAATCAATCCAAACTTGGCCACAACCATCTTTGGGGTATGTAGTTTGAAAAATGTGTCCAGTGACCCAGCCATCCAATCAAGATGGCCGCCATGGCTAAAAATAGAACCTTGGGTAAAATGCAGTTTTTGGCTTATAACTCAAAAACCAAAGCATTTAGAGTAATCTGACATGAGGTAAATTTGTTTATCAGGTCAAGATCTACCTGCCCTGAAATTTTCAGATGAATTGGACAACCCGGTTTTGGGTTGCTGCCCCAGAATAAGTAATTTTAATGAAATTTTGCTGTTTTTGGTTATTATCTTGAATATTATTATAGATAGAGATAAACTGTAAACAGCAATAACGTCAGCAAAAAAAAGATTTACAAATAAGTCAACATGACCGAAATGGTCAGTTGACCCCTTTAGGAGTTATTGCCCTTAATAGTCAATTTTTAACCATTTTTCGTAAATCTTAGTAATCTTTTACATCTTCTCCTCTGAAACTACTTGGCCAAAATCATCATTGGGGTATATTGTTTAAAAAATGTGTCCAGTGACCCGGCCAACCATCCAAGATGGCCGCCATGGCTAAAAATAGAACATAGGGGTAAAATGCAGTTTTGGGCTTATAACTCAAAAACCAAAGCATTTAGAGCAAATCTGACAAGGGGTAAAATTGTGTAACAGGTCAAGATCTATCTGCCTTGAAATTTTCAGATAAATCGGATAACCTGTTGTTGGGTTGCTGCCCCTGAATTAGTAATTTTAAGGAAATTTTGCTGTTTTTGGTTATTATCTTGAATATTGTTATAGATAGAGATAACTTGTAAACAGCAATAATGTTCAGCTAAATAAGATCTAAAAATAAGTCAACATGACCAAAATCGTCAGTTGACCCCTTAAGGAGTTGTTGCCCATTTTATTCAATTTTTAACAATTTTCACTAATTTGGTAAATTTTTGTAAATTTTTACAAAATATTTTTCACTGTATCTAAAGGTCCAAGTTTATTATAGATAGAGAAAATTCTAAGTACCAAGAATGTTCAGTAAAGTAAGATCTACAAACACATCACTATCAGCAAAACACAATTTTGTCATGAATCCATCTGTGTCCTTTGTTTAATATGCACATAGACCAAGGTGAGCGACACAGGCTCTTTAGAGCCTCTAGTTAGTAAATCTTAGTAATATTTTACAAAAATCTTCTCCTCTGAAACTACTGGGCCAAATTAATCCAAACTTGGCCACAATCATCTTTTGGGTTAGTATTTTGAAAAATGTGTCTGGTGACCCGGCAATCAAACCAAGATGGCCGCCATGGCTAAAAATAGAACATGGGGTAAAATGCAGTTTTTGGCTTATAACTCAAAACCCAAAGCATTTAGAACAAATCTGACATGGGGTAAAATTGTTTATCAGTTCAAGATCTATCTGCCCTGAAATTTTCAGATGAATCGGACAACCTGTTGTTGGGTTGCTGGCCCTGAATTAGTAATTTTAAGGAAATTTTTCTTTTTTTGGTTATTATCATGAATATTATTATAGACAGAGATAAACTGTAAACAGCAATACTGTTCACCAAAGTAAGATTTACAAATAAGTCAACATGACTGAAATGGTCAGTTGACCCCTTTAGGAGTTATTGCCCTTTATAGTCAATTTTTAACCATTTTTCGTAAATCTTAGTAATCTTTTACAAAAATCTTCTCCTCTGAAACTACTGGGCCAAATTAATCCAAACTTGGCCACAATCATCTTTTGGGTTAGTAGTTTGAAAAATGTGTCCGATGACCCGGCCATCCAACCAAAATGGCCGCTATGGCTAAAAATAGAACATGGGGTAAAATGCAGTTTTTGGCTTATAACTCAAAACCCAAAGCATTTAGAGCAAATCTGACATGGGGTAAAAATGTTCAGAATAATACATGTTTCTTTCTTTCATATCTATATAGATACCTCATCTAAAGATGACTAAAAATGATTTTAAATTACTCAAAAAGATTTATTGCCCTGTAATGAGGGTTCAGATAGTTTCAGATATTTTTCCTGTTCCGAGCTGCAGGGTATTATTCCTTAAAAAAAAGGTGATTTTTCAGTTTTGAGACAATAACTCAAAAATGCTTTCACAAGTTCTGATGGTTCTCATGAAACTTTAGTGAATTGTTTATATCTATCGATACAAGCTCCCTTTAGAATTTTATAAATTTTAGATTTCACATATCCCTGTTATGGGGTTTTATTCATTAAAAAAGAAGGTGATTTTCCAGATTTCAGACAATAACTCAAAAATGCTGTCAGCAATTCTCATGAAACTTTTGGTCAATTGTTTATACATGTATATGTATTTTTGTAATCTCCTTTTTGATTTTCATAATGATATTGAGAATTAATTGAACTTTATTCTGTGAAAATGTGACAGGTGTATCATGCGCTCATGCCACAGCTGTTTATTTTTAGCTCACCTGGCCCAAAGGGCCAAATGAGCTTTTCCCATCACTCGGCGTCTGGCGTCCGGCGTCGTCCGTCGTCGTTAACTTTTACAAAAATCTTCTGCTCTGAAACTACTGGACCAAATTAATCCAAACTTGGCCACAATCATCTTTGGGGTATTTAGTTTAAAAAATGTGTCCGGTGACCCGGCCATCCAACCAAGATGGCCGCCATGGCTAAAAATAGAACATGGGGTAAAATGCAGTTTTTGGCTTATAACTCAAAAACCAAAGCATCTAGAGCAAATCTGACATGGGGTTAAAATTGTTAATCAGGTCAAGATCTATCTGCCCTGAAATTTTCAGATGAATTGGACAACCTGATGTTGGGTTGATGCCCCTGAATTGGTAATTTTAAGGAAATTTTGCTGTTTTTGATTATTATCAAGAATATTATTATAGATAGAGATAAACTGTAAACAGCAATTATGTTCAGCAAAGTAAGATTTACAAATAAGTCAACATGACTGTAATGGTCAATTGACCCCCTAAGGAGTTATTGTCCTTTACAGTAAATTTTTTACAATATTCCACTGAAACTACTGGGCCAATTATAGATAGAGATAATTGTAAGCAGCAAGAATGTTCAGTAAAGTAAGATGTACAAACACATCACCATCATCAAAACACAATTTTGTGATAAACCCATCTGCATCCTTTGTTTAATATTCACATAGACCAAGGTGAGCGACACAG
This sequence comes from Mytilus galloprovincialis, assembly GCA_037788925.1. Taxonomy (NCBI): domain Eukaryota; kingdom Metazoa; phylum Mollusca; class Bivalvia; order Mytilida; family Mytilidae; genus Mytilus; species Mytilus galloprovincialis. The sequence goes on along the minus strand of CM075343.1, from coordinate 62,863,770 downwards.
GCTCTTTAGAGCCTCTAGTTTATTAGACCAAGTAGTTTCAGAGGAGAATGTGCTTGTAAAAGTGACCCTTTTGCATTTGTAAAGAGTCAATTGTAAAAATGCTACCTCAATCTATAACCCTTATGTGATTAAAAAAAATGTTTTCATTTTGAAGTCTATTTCTGAACAAATATTGAGCTATCAATGCTGTTGATAGTATTGTTATACAAACCAAGGAGGTCCGATGTGTGCCACATGAAAAAGATATTTTTTAGCTATAATATTTATTTTATAATTCTTAATTATTATTTTATTCTTTTATTGCCAATCCAGAAACCGAAACTACATCACATGGAAATATTCCAGAAACAATTTTGCGAATGGACAATGAATCAATTAGAATATACATGGAAGCATTGAGATCCGGCTCAGAAATGAAACATGACATTCGTGTAATTGTCGTTGGAAAAAAAGGTGCAGGTAAAACCAGCCTGGTCAGAAAATTGTTGAAAGAAAAATTGGACAATATTGAAAGCACGAATGGAATAGATATTCATGTTAAAAAGTGTAAAATTAGGACAGCTGATGGAAAATGGATTTATCAAAATGGTAATTAGAGCTGCCTAAGTATAAACCTTTTTTAATTAATGATCATATATTGATTTAAGATTTTGGATGATAGTGAAAATTATATTTTTTAAAGGAGAGCTACAAAATGAAAACATCACTTGTTTTTAAAAACTTGTTTAAATTTATAGTTTTTGTCTGTCATTGACAAGGGAGACATTGGACATGTTGGAGTGTTGTCAGTAGCAGCATCAATAACAATTTATTGGTTTGTTATTGGATAAGTTTGTTGTGTTTTTGTCGAGCCTGCAACTTTTGTTGCAGAAAACCGACAAAGGGATAGTGATCCGGCGGCTACGGCGGCTACGGCGGCGGCGGCGTTAGCTAACTTCTTAAAAGCTTTATATTTTAGAAGGTAGAAGACCTGGATGCTTCATACTTTGTATATAGATGCCTCATGTTACGAACTTTCCGTCAGTCACATGTCCAATGTCCTTGACCTCATTTTCATGGTTCAGTGACTACTTGAAAAAAAAGTTAAGATTTTTTGTAATGTTAAATTCTCTCTTATTATAAGTAATTGGATAACTATATTTGGTATGTGCGTACCTTGCAAGGTCCTCATGCCCGTCAGACAGTTTTCACTTGACCTCGACCTCATTTCATTGATCAGTGAACAAGGTTAAGTTTTGTTGGTCAAGTCCATATCTCAGATACTATAAGCAATAGGTTTAGTATATTTGGTGTATGGAAGGACTGTAAGGTGTACATGTCCAACTGGCAGGTGTCATCTGACCTTGACCTCATTTTCATGGTTCAGTGGTTATAGTTAAGATTTTTTGTTTTGGTCTGTTTTTCTTATACTATATGCAATAGGTCTACTATATTTGGTGTATGGAATGATTGTAAGGTGTACATGTCTAGCTGACAGGTGTCATCTGACGTTGACCTCATTTTCATGGTTCAGTGGTCAAAGTTAAGTTTTTAAGTTTTGGTCTATTTTTCTAATACGTTATGCATTAGTCAACTATATTTGATGTTTGGAAATATTTTATGATTTATATGTCTGTTACGCAGGTTTTATTTGACCTTGACCTCATTTTCACGGTCCATTGCTAAGTGTTAAGTGTTTGTGTTTTGGTCTGTTTTTCTTAATTTATAAGCAATAAGTCAACTCTATTTGTTGTATTGAAGAATTGTTAGCTGTACATGTCTGCCTGGCATGGTTCATCTGACCTTGACCTCATTTCATGGTTCATTGATCAATGTTTCGTTTTCTTTGGTTAATGTTGAGTTTATGTGACAGTTGTAATAAAGCTTTATGTTTAGGTCTATCAACATAATATCAATGATTAGTAAAGAAGGCGAGACATTTCAGCGTGTGCACTCTTGTGTTATATTGTGGCCACTAGCTTTATGTAGGTCAAAGGACAGTTATAATAATATAAAAATGTTGGAAGCATTGTTTTATGATGGTAACTTGAGTTTCCCTTGCTTGGTTGAAATGAAATTCATACAGATGAAAGATAAGGCGAAGGGAAAAACATGAAATCCATTTTGGAATTAAAAGGACAAGCATTATTTAAAAATAAAAAAGTGAATAATGGTTCTCAAGTAGAAAATTGAGTTATCCATGCTTAATTGCAAAATTGGCAATTTTCTTGCAACTTTTACCATTTTGCAATCAAAAACTACGCTAGCATGGTCAAGGTAGCACGCAACAGTTAAAAAAACATTAAAATTAAACCACAAAATGTTTTATCATCTTTTATTCCTGGCTTTCAAATACATTAACCTAACTGTTTGTGTTAAACATGACCATATGTATGTTATCAGTAACTTCCATAGATTTGATTCTTAAAAGTTAAAATGGTGAAATATATTTCCTTTTTTGTGTAACCATGGCAACATTTACCATAAAATATTGCAAAAAGGGTCTCATATTCCCCTAAAATTTGGTTAAAACTAGAATTTCAATGCCTTTGAGTGGTACCTTTTAAGAATCTGTTGACCTTAATCTACCAAATGATTGAATAAAGAATGAATGTCTTTCGCCTTATTTCTTGTAAAATTTAAATGCAAAGTTTGTTCAACAAAAAGTTGGAAAAAAACATTACAATAATTGCCGGACCAATATTTGGTATGGATATGAAATACAGACTGTCATATGATAACAACCCATATTACATCATGTACATACATTACATAATCTTGATGTTCCTATAAACCCACTATGAAGGCTATTTTAATCTTCAGCTTTCCGAAAATGAATTTTTTTATTCCACACTACTAAAGAGAAAATAAATCTGGGATTCCACTGGAATTCCGGCTGGAATTCTGATTGGAATCCAATTGGGATCCCACTTAATTCCACCAGGATAAAATTTCAGGATTCTCGCAAAAGAAGCTGGATCCCAATGTAATCCTGGTGGAAATATAGTGGGATCCCACTGTGATATTGTGGGATTTCAATTGGGATCCCATCTAATTCCACTGGGATAAAGTTTTGGGATTCTCTCAAAAGTAGCAGGATTCTACTTAATAATTGTCCAGTTTTATTTTATGTTTAGGTAGTTACGACACTGATCACAGTCAGCGAATTTTAAAATCAATGATAAATCATAAAAGGGTACAACAGTCTTCTGATGTAATGGAAGAAAAACTAGGACTTCATGATTGTATAAACGAGGAGAAAAATAGATTTTTTATAGAAGAGGGGAAAACTACAAATGAAAACAAAGATAAACTTGACCTTAATAATGTGCATGCCAATTCAACAGTTAAAGGAATGACAGAGTCTGTACCCAGTAAAGATTATCAAGACCTTACTGAAGAACATGAAAGTACAAGTAAAGAGGAGTCTTTAAGTGCAACTCACAATCTACATGGTAGGAATCTACAAAAAGTGATGGATTCTGCAAAGGATATGGATGATAAGGAATATGCTACTATAAGTCTATGGGCCTTTGCAGGTGATAAAGAGTTTTACAACACACACCAAACATTTCTTTCTGAAGAAGCAGTTTATCTGGTTGTTACTAAGCTGAATGAGGCAGATGATGAAACTAATGGTATATATATTCTAAAGATATTATGTGTCTTGAAACATTAATATATTACATGTATAATATGTCTTATGTGTTTTGAAGACTTTGTATTCTTATATCAATCTGGTAAATGACTTGCAATGTGATTCACTGTTTTTTAACAGGTTTTTTTATATTCCTATTGAATATCCAAGTCTCTAAGAACGACTCTTCAGCAATATGCAAAAGTGACCTAGAAAAATTAAAAGGTTGTTTAACGAAAGGCCAAACCAGAATGTACCACATAAAAAGCTTGTTTGCCAGAAAACTGATATCCAAGATACAAAAGTCAGATATATTTCCTGTGCAAATATATTGCTTGCAATATCATACAAAAAATTATATCCTCCAATGGAAAGGTGATATGCACTTCTCATTTTCTTCTATTGTATTCCAACATGTCCAAGGTCAAAACATACAGCTGTTTGGCATATTTTCAACACTACCGTCACTTTGGGTCTTCCTCAGAATTTAATTTTACAGCTAACATGTGTATTTATACTGGTGACATTGCAAAGTTAAGTTATATAAATACACTCTAACATCGACATTTAGCTTTACAATTTCATCTATAGTCTATATTTTTAAAGTTCACTATCATGATAATTTGCTGAGAACATTTTAATTTTTTAATCATATATTAGATCAATATTGGACAAAAAAGATTGAAGGATAAAATATAAAAAAGAATTTGAGTAATACTTATAGGCAAGAAGACATGGATGGAATGTTTATGCCTATGCTGTTGGCAACGTGGCATTAAGTGGTATCATTTACCAGCCTTCCATTTGTCAGTCAGTCCCATTGCCTGATGCAAATTTCATGAAACTCATACACAATGACAAGAATCTAAATCTTGCAGACATGCACTTAGAGTTCGAATCAAAATGATTTAAGCAGTGATTCACTTACTAGTTCAAAAGACTTGCCCTTTTTTACATCGAAAATTGCGAAGCTTAAGGGGACACATTCTTCTTTTATTAGTACCCTAACTTCAGGGGACTTTAGGTTTGCACTACGTCTGTCTGTTTGTCCATCCGTTAGTCAAGCAAATCAACTTTCATCAGTTTTTGTTGTCATATTTGAAGATATCTGTACAGTTCTATCATGACAAGTTACAGACCAAATTTAAATATACTTTGGTTCTAGTGATTTTGTGCAAATTTATAGTCCTTGAACTTAGAAAAGTCACTCTAATAGTAGGATTTCCACTCCTCTGTTTTGGTCATGCTTGAATATATTGTGTAATAATAGGTACATTGTTTTATAATAACAAGTTACAGATCAAGTTAGAACTTCGTGCTTGAAGATATTGATTTGATGATGGGTATATAGTTTTCACATGACAAGTTACAGACCAAGTTCAAATTTTCTTATGTTTTAATGATTTTGTGTAGAGTTATGGTCCTTGAAATTAGCTTGAATTGTCAGTTTTCTGCACTTTTATCATCATGCTTGAATATATTGATGTGATATTTATTGTATTTAAACAGTTTATATGCAAAAGACCATTGCTCACTGGCTGTCTGGTGTAAATTAGTTTTTTGGTTACATAATAAAAAAAACTTGATAATTAAATAGTGTAAGGTACGCTGTCAAGTATTTTATCCTTATAAATTAGTTTCAAATATATATAAGCGTTTTAAGTCACTCATGATAATTGCATAATCTAATTAGTACATCAAAGGTCCTGTCAATTTCTTAACTAAATAATCTGTAACATTTACAAGAAGTTTTAATCCCTATGACAAAGAACTATGTACTGGTATTATATTGATTATATTGTATCAATAAACTTGAAATACAGTTAATAAAAAAGATGTCATGCAGGTAAAATAATCATTTAACCATAAACATTGCAATGTTTACAACTTTTTAACTGCAAACATTAAAGTATCTGCCAAAATATTTAATTGAGATTGACGAATCATCCAAAATATTTAATTGAGATTGACGAATCAGCCAAAATATATAATTAATGGTATCAATGGCTTGTAAATAAAGAAGGCAAGATATTTCAGCGTGTTCACTCTTGTTCTTATGTTGTAGTTGGTTGCTTGCAATCATATTTGTTGATCGTTTTTTGTATTGTTACAAATAAGACTGTTGTTTAACATCTCATCTTCAATATTTCTTCCACCAGAGGCGCTGAAATTTTGGTTTGATTCTGTCCATTTTTATGGCGGAACACAAATAAAAGGGCCAGGACTGAGAAGTCACACTAATACCAACAATGCTTCAACACAGATATATAATCGCCATGATTTGCCTGATAGAAAGGGAAAAGCAACCTGCTTAAAACATTTGAAACCTCCAATTATTGCAATTGGTACCCATAAGGATCAGTGCAAGGTATGATATTTCTTATCTTTTGTAAATAAAAAAAAAGGGGAAAAATAAATACTAGATCAAGGAAACTGCTATTGACTTTTTTTATGTCGCATTGCTTTTAATATGTTCTCAAAAATGTATGGTCATCTAAAGGATTTTGAAGGTTACATGCTGCTTTAATAAACTTCCTCTCCACCATTAATCAGGGATGTTTCATATTTTGATATACTGTATAGAACTTTTATCACAATCATAATTTATAGTAGGCCCCAGGCTTAACTAATTAAGCTTTTAACATGAACACTACATGCAAATCTTGACCAATCATTGATTTAAGTGTTTGTCCTTGTTTCAGGGAAATTTTACAGAATTACTACAAGATCAAATTAGAAATAAACTTGGTGATTCTGCAGCTAGACAACACTTGCGAGTTTGTCATTATATTTCAAATACAACAGATGAAGACGATATTTTTGAAGTCCTACGACAAGATATATTCAAAGTAGGAAAAAAAATGCCAGATTTTGGAAAACTATTGCCAGTCAGATTTATACAGCTTGAAAAATCTTTAAATGAAAAACTACAAGGAGGAACACAATTCTTATCATTTAGGGATGTAAAGACCATAGCAGAAAGTACAGGAGCAATCACAGATATTGCTGAATTAGATGTATTTCTTCGATATCACCATGATTTTGGAAATCTGATATATTTCAAAGACATTCCTGAGTATATCATTCTAAATCCTCAATGGTTAGTAAATGTATTCCGTTTATTAGTGACTGCAAATGACTTTAGAGATAAGCTGATATGGCACGATGAATGGGATATTTATGAGATTACTGGAAAACTAACTGAAAATTTGCTGCACTGCATATTTGAAAATCAATCAGATGATGTAATAAAAAGTAAGGAACACATTTTAAAAATCATGGAAAAGTTCGACATAATCGTTCATCCAAGAATGTTAATTGATGGCAAAGAACAGGTCGATTCTAGTTATTATGTTCCTTGCATGATAAAAACAATTGCCTCAAAAACAATAAATGAACAATTAACACCACAACAGAAATCTTATTGTTTATGCTTGAAATTTGATTTTTTACCACCTGCATTTATTAATCATTTGCTAATCGCTTGTATACAGAAGTACGCTACTTCTAAAATCCGTGAAGAAAAGAAAAAACTAAGACCAGCCTTATTTAGACACGCTGGTTTATTTGACATTGAATGTTGTGAAAAGTTATTTATAGCATCATTTGAGAATTTTATTCAATTTCAAATCTGGAAATATGATTGTAAATGTCACACATCTTCTAAAAAAATTGGAAAAATCTTACTAGAACAAGTTGATCAAATTATACACAAAAGCTATGGATCGTTTCGTATAAGTTATGATGTGAAAATGAAATGCGAATCTACAAATTATGACTGCTTTGATGGAATCATAAAACCTATTGACAATGGCCTTGGGTATTTCTGTTATGAGCACAATGGAACTCATATTTATAGAGATGACTGGTTCAGTGAACATGCAACGGTAAGTAAATAGAAATATGAAAAACCACCCTTAAAATATGCGTTATTAACCTAACAAATGATCTTTTAACTCCTTGTTGTTTGGAATTGTATAACAACAATATTATATTACTAGAATTTAGATAAAATGATAATTTTACAAAAATGCAAGAATTTTATAAGTAAGAATTAAGACACAATCAACAAGAGTTGCAGATTAAACAAACTTTGCTTAAAACCATAAATTCAACCTTGACTAATACTTCAAGATGAGATATATTCATTCATTTGTCTTCTACATTGAAAAACATTAATCATTGTTTTGATCAATCTCAACCATATTTTTACTATTATCTGTGAAAACTAGAAAAAATATTTCAGACAAAGAAAGCTGCTGAATGTCCGACTGAACAAGAGAATACAATAATTGCTCAAAAGAAAGATGAAGATAGATTCTGTTTTGAAATTCATGTTCAGAAAAACACGAACAAGGTGTGTGTAAAACTTTTTTCAATAATTTCAATATTGCAAGATTATAATAGGAATAGATTTTATTTAATGTTTGTATTAAGATTTGATAAATAATTATCACATTTCCTAATTTTGCAATATCAGTGGTATGGGAGAAATAAAATTAATTGTAGTGGCAAATATAATATAATTGTAAATAGTGAAAGGTGATATCTCAACAAAACAGCTTAGTTTAAGCCTGACATTTATGGCTTAAAACATTAAAACAAGAGATTAAAGAGGGAGAAAAAACTTGTGATCCACAATTTACACAAAAACTTACTCATGTTGATTAAGAGAACTTTACAAAAGTCTACACTTAGTCTTGAGACATGTAAATCTAAAGGTTCCCATTTAAAGCATTTGAGTAAAATAATAGTTTTTTTCTCAAATATTACAGACTGTTACAGCTGAGGTACAGCTGGCGTAGGTACAAAATTTAATCCTGATATTTATTATTAGTTTATTTCAATGTGAATGTGATGAATTGTTTAAATTTTTTTTACTAATTAATGAAATGTTATTCCCTGTTAACGGTTCTTGGTTGAGCATTTAACATTCACTATAAAAACTTGGATATCCTGAAAAGATGAGAAATGTACTAATTCAATCACAGCCACAATAGAAAAAGAAAGCTTTTATCTCTTTCATAAATTTAAGGAATAATTTTATACACAAGAGAATAATCATGTTCAAATTAGGAGTATAGTTAACAGATAAATTACTAAACTGTCTTTTCTTTACGATGTATAAAAAAGTAAATTGTATTATTCCTGAACATTTATGTTTAAATTTATTTTAGGTAGCCTCTTCTGCTGAAGAGATAAACATGGCAAAAATGGTAAAGGTCGCTTTGAATATACTGGCTGATGTTCTTTTTGATCTCCTTAAGTTAGAGACTTATGGAGACCCTGCATACCTACTGCAATCTCGTAAACAGTGTGATATTACTTTTTTATATGGAGAGCATAGACGTATGAACAAGCACATTCCTAGCAATTCAAGTAAAAGGCATTGTCCTTGGGGTGGGAAGTGGCCGGATATTGCTGTGACTGATATTGCCTTAGGTGATGATATTGAACGTATAAGACTAACAAGAAATGAAATTCAACATATGAAATGCTTTGCACTTGATAATACAAGGTACACTGAGTTATGCACGATATTGCAAGATGTGTTGAATCGTTTTGATAATCACATAAATCCATCACATTTGTACACAGACAGATTGAATGAGATTCTGAAGAACACTGTTGAAAAAGATGATGTAGAATGCTTTAAGCTGGAGATCAAAACCAAACTATAAAGAATGATTTAGTAAAAGAGTATTAAACTTTATGCTGATAAAATTTTATTAGACATCAATTACTTTTTTAACCTCAATCGAATTTTATGATACATGTGATACTTGAACATAAGCAAGTTTATGACAAAACAACAGTATCTATAGCAACATTTTGAAATATTTTGTAACAGTCTAGAGTTTTTGTTACACACCAATTACTCTAACAAACTTTCATAGAATTTATGAAACTTAAGCAGAAGCTTACTTGAACAAAAAAAAATCTCTTTATTTTCCGTATTTTTTTGATAATCAGACTTAGTTTTTTTACAAATATCATTTACAGATAGTCTCTGATTTTACCTTCATGAAATTTAAAAGAAGCTTAACATGCACATAAAAAACATTTAAGTATCTTACATTCTTTATTTTACTGATAAATGGACTCACTTTTGAATTAAGTCAACATTACACTTAGGGGAATCCCTTACATATTTTTTTTTCAATCAGTAATACTATATTGAGTTTATCAATGAAAGTAAGCTATAACAATACTAAATACAGTGGTAAGATTGTTTTCAGATTCTTTTCATTCTAGCTAATTCATTTTGTGGGTTTTGTTTGATTTGTATGGTTTGTTTTGTTTTTGTTTTTGTTTTCTTCACCGGTGATAAGAGTCACAATATGCGTTATCATAGGAATTACAAGGCGGCGACAGCTACAACAAAATCTTTTTGTAAAAATGTTTTCATTTCAGAAGATAGAAGATAGAATACCTTAATAAAAGTCAAATTTATCAATAAAATGCAGTATCGTACATTTTGTCTGATATGAACACTGCATAAGGTTAACCAATTGATGTGACGTATATGCCACGTTTATAATAATTACATGTGTCCAACAATTTTGGCCAGAAAAAACCTTTAGGTTAGTTAATGGGCATATTGACCAGCTAATGTAGAATACATATCATATGGCTGCTATTGAAAATTACTTGGCTTTATAATGTAACATTTTTGGGATTGCTATTTTATCCAGACCTAATGTGAAAACAGGTCAATTTTCAGTAACATTTAACAGTGCTGTTGTAAACGTTTGTTGTATGAGATACATGTATCAAGTTATGATCAAAATGATGGACAGTTCTTTAACTTTACGAAAATGGTTTGCAATTTAAAATGTATTCTTCTTATTTATTATAAGACTTTAGTATTTCATAGCGTTGACAAATTACAATCACTGATTGAAATCACTGTACATTTGTAGTATATATATTGATCTTTCATTCACTAACGGATATTTAGTTTTAAAAAAATTGAATTAACACCTTATTAATGTCATGTGTCCGAAACGCTTTGCTAAAATTGCCTTTTCAAGGAACATACATATATAGGCCAGATATTTGAAAAAAAGAAAAGATGTATGAGAATTAACCGAAACAGTTGAAGTGATATTTCATCAAAAGGACCTTAAAGTAAAAGACAAGCGGTCAACTTTGTCTGAAAGTATTGAAACATTTTCTTAAAATATACAAAAAATGTGTACGTCGTTGTCATTTTTAGAATGAATTATATAATGTATATATCTGATTCAACCATAACCTTCATTTGAGCACAACAGAAATAGGGCAGAAAAGGTAGTTAAATAAAATATATTCTTCATTAAAAACTTATAATATGAGTAAACACAGTTTGTTTAAAAGATCACATTGTGTTGATAGTAATGCTGTATGCAGTTAATTGATGCATTTGATGTATTTAACTATTGTTGGCAATACATTGTTTAATTCATGTCATAAATATTGAATTACTAATTTTATTTTAATAAATCTTTAATATTTGAAGTAGTTATAATGTAAATATGAAAACAAAAATCCCTTAATATAAATGTACTATATAGTTTTCTACTATTACTTTATTCATTACCTTCTGCATTCAGGACACTTATCTGAACACTGCAAAAGTGTATATCATGTCAATGTACAATAAATAAAGTCTCCATAGATAGATAAAGAAAGATGTGGTATGAGTGCCAATGAGACAACTCTCCATCCAAGTCACAATTTGTGAAAGTAAACCATTATAGGTAAAAGTATGGTCTTAAACATGAAGCCTTGGCTCACACCGAACAGCAAGCTATAAAAGACCCAAAAAATGCCTAGTGTAAAACCATTCAAACGGGAAAAACCAACAGTGTAATCAATATAAAAAACGATTTTATTTATATCATAGATACCACGTGCACGCATAAAACGTAAATTCACAAAAATACACTGAACTCCGAGGAAAATTCAAAACGGAAGGTCCTAATCAAATGGCAAAATCAAAAGCACAAACACATCAAACGAATGGATAACAACTGTCATATTCGTGACTTGGTACAGGCATTTTCTTATGTACAAAATGGTGGCTTAAACCTGCTTTTATAGCTGGCTTAACCTCTCACTTGTATGACAGTCGATTCAAAATCCATTTAATTGAAAACGATGCAGGAACACAACAAACAGACAATAACATGTCAAAAATAGCGGTACAGCAGTCAACATTGTGTTTTAACCTTAATCACTAATAAAAACCCAACAAATAGCCAAAATGAAAGACAAGCATACAAACATGTTTTACAATAATGTGATGTATAAGTACAGAGCCACGCTATATGTATCGAAGTAACATCAAAAGGCATACATACAAAGCACATTAGCAAAAATAAAAGACAAGAATACGAGAATTATCATACACATTAACATAATGACAGGATGTACAAGTACCACAAGTATGTAAACATTTGTATGCCAGAAGCACGTTTCGTCTTCAAAATACCAAGCAGTGACGCACGAAAGGAACAAGTTAACAAAGTAAAATTAATGAATGATACGAGCCAGTATCAGATTTATTCATCATACATAACAAGTGCACTTAACAAAATTAAACAATAGATAAGGGATTGATTTTCAAGCACTTATATTACATACATGTATCAACAAGACAAAAACCAATGTAAGCAGAATGTACTTGCTCTAACAATGATTTAGATTTAAATATCAGAAAAGTAAAACATTTACTGTTCTAGACTTGTGAAAGGCTATTCAGGATATAAAGAAGTTCAACCTTTTATTAGTACTGAAATGTGTTGCTTGATATATTGAACCATACAGTTTTTAAGAAAAGTTCGTGATAAGCATCAATCAAAGGATCACAAAATATAGTGTAACTATGGCGGAAAAAAATCTACTGGACAATAATTCTATACGATATTTTGTCAAACAGAACTCTAGAGACCATATAATTATTCACGTATACTTAAATAACTCATCATGAGAAATTAAAATCATATCCAAGTTACCCAACACTTCTGTTCATTCCGAGCTTAAGAATGGTGGTGAACAAAAGAATGATTATAATACTTAATTTACTTGTAAGTAGTAACTGTTGAGGCTATTTTTATGTTCAAATTTATCACTACTCTTTCTATAAAAATTTATATTGTTTTGCATAGGTATGAAGATTTTTTCATAATGTTCGATATTGATACAAAACTTTTTTTCATTTGGTCTCTTGTGGGGAGTTGTCTCGTAGGCAATCATATCACCTCTTCTTTTTTATATCTTATATTAACTCAAATTACGAAGGTTTCCTGATTTTTTACATTAAATTTTATTTTCATAACCGTTTTCCAATTTACGATTTTTTTGTGTGAGTAATAAGTTTAAGAATGAGGCGATGCATATGAACTTTTTCAACAGCAACAAAAATTTAGTAAATATATATCTTTCTTGGGTTCGTGTTGCATAGTCTTTAGTTTTCTTTGATGTGTCTTGTGTACTTCTATTTTTCTGTTTGTCTTTTTTCTTTGTAGTTATGGCGTTGTGAGTTTAGTTTCGATCTATGAGTTTGAATGGCTTTCTGGTATAAATACAATGATAATACATGTATACATTGATGTACCAATTTATTCAGAGTTCATTTGTGAATGTTTTTCCATTGATCGGTGGAAATTTCTTTACTCGCACAGATGCCTTAATTATTGATAACAGACGGTCAATTTACTTCGATATCAAAGGTATACACAGGTTGCATTTAAAGCGAATGTATTGCTTATACACGCATCACATACTGTTAAAATAATTTAATAATTTGTATAAGATAAACAGTCTAATAAACTAAAATTTACAAAATCACAGCAATCAAATACATGAATTAAAATGTTCCTGATTTTCTAAAAGGGACAATAGAGACATGCTATAGGTTTCACTTTTTAAACACAACTATTTCCTTAGCTATTCCTCTTTGAGGAGATATATACTATTCATAGATATTTTGAAACTTGGAATCTGAGGAAAATCCACATAGACGATAGGGGTAGTACATAATTTTAGTAAAGTTTAAACTCAGGGTATATGAATGTTGAAAATGTGAATGTTGAGTGTTGTTCTAAATTAATATTTGGCTGATAACCTCTTCCTAATTAGCTATAGGAAGATGTTGTCTTGGTTTGAATGAAACATCTCTCCATCCAAGTAACAATTTATAAAAGAAAAAAAACACTATAGGTCAAGGTAAGGCCTTCACCCGGAGCCTTGGCTCGCACCGAACAGCAAGTTATAAAGGACCAAAAAAAAAAATACAAAAAACAGAAAAACCAACAGTCAAATCTATAAAAAACAAAAAACAACGAGAAATGAGAAACACTTATTAACCAGATAAACGGACGACAACCACTGAACATCAGATTCCTGACTTAGGACAGGTGCAAACAACTGCACATCAATTTAAGTTTTGTTACTTCAACTCGGAAATGTATGGACCGATAGGCAGATGGAACAGTGTTTTCATCAAAAACTTTTTTTTAAACTAAATGTTTGAGGACCAACATGATTTCTGTAGTGTGTATCAAAATGCTGTCTACAATCGATGATGTGAATTTGCAGGTGGTATAATGATAACATATATGCACTTATCTGAAATAGGGAATATTTGCAATGGTAGTCGAAACGATTTACACTGTATTATGTACATATATTGGCATTTTTAAAAAGGTGTATTTATCATATGTCATCAAAAGGAATCATAGAAATAAAAAAAAACGTTTGGCTTGCAGTAGGAGGCTGTGCACCGCAGTTTTCATTTAACTTGCAAGGTGTCATTTAATCGCGCTTTTCTTTCATGTTTTCACCACTTGTCAGTCATGTGCATGTCTTGCTTGCTGTATATTCATTTTAAATAAAATATCCTCTACCGTAAAAAAAAAAGATACATACTCGCGCGATCGGTCCTCTGTATTATTTTCTTCTACCTATGTATAGGATAGGACTTTTTTTTATTTTTTACCAACACGATTAATTATTTGATGCAAAAAAGGTAGTAATACAAATACGGATATTTCTTAGAAGTGACAATCATCCTGTAATTATTACGGTCATCATTTACAAATCACAGTCATCTTTTAACCAATTACGACCACCCTTGTTATAAATCACTGATTCTATTACGGTCATCTCGATGTTATTAAAATATCCTCTACCGCAAAAAAGAAACATATTCGGTACTCTGTATTTGAAGCACGTCTTATTTTCTTCTACCTATAGGATAGTACTTTTTTTTATACCAACACTATTAATTATTTGAAACAAAAGAGATAATAATACAAATACGGATATTTCTTAAAATTGACATTTTCTCAAATCAAATTCCCTGTTTCATGCAAATGAAGCAGCGATTTATGATTTCCATGTGAATATTTTATCAATTTAAAAACACTTAAACATATAATACAGATACTGACATAATTTGTCATCCGCCATCTTGGGATGACCGTGAATTGAGTTACGGTCATCAGCTTTATCACAGTGAGGATGAAGATTCTGAAGACTGTATTTCAGTTCTGATCAGTATTGATAAGGTGGATCAGCATATACTACTGATATAAAATGTAATGTTGTATATAACATAATCAATGTATTGCCGTAATAAATCTAAAGCCCCTGTCACACCTTACCGGATATTTCAAACGGACGCCTAACGGATAACTTTTTCCGACGTAGTCGGTATAGTTTCGGTTTTTGCCCTTTGAACTTAAGGACGCTTAACTATGGCAACAGAATACGCATGGCGAAAATCCTTTCTGTGATTGGACAAAATACTGTCAAGTTGGGTGATTTGGTTGTGTTTGAAAAAACGTCTCGTTCATTATGTCGTGATGGAAAGCAAGTGAAAAACTATAAATATTTGAAGTAGATCTTACAAAGATTTATATTTTTATTGAAATAATTGTTTCTCCAATAGCTCTTTGCATTCATGACAGCTGTTTATTCGGGACAATTATATAATTTTTAATGTAAACTTTGTTGTACGAACGTACATGACTTTTAGAACGCACCTACGCATGTGAGATTTCCGCGGGGTTTTGGTTAATGTAAACAGAAAGATACGAGGACCGAGAATACTGAACACAAACAGAGAAAGAGAGACGAAAGATACCAAAGGGACAGTCAAACTCATAAATCTAAAACAAACTGACAACGCCATGGCTAAAACGAAAAGGACAAACAAACAAGAGCACACACGACACAACATAGAAAACTAAAGAATAAACAACACGAACCCCACCAAAAAACTAGGGGTGATCTCAGGTGCTCCGGAAGGGTAAGCAGATCCTGCTCCACATGTGGCACCCGTCGTGTTGCTAATGTGATAACAAAACGTTATTTAAATGGTAAATCACTTATTTGAATATAATCGGAATATTCACAAAACAGTTTGTAACGTTCTTTTGTTGGTAATTCATTGATTTTTAGATAGTTAGATCATTGTTGAAGATGAAGGTAGTGAACGGGCGTTGCCACCAAGGACAAATTGTGTCAAACTATGCAGGTTTTCAGTGCACTGCAATCGCCTTCTTGTAGTTACATGCAGATGGAGATTTAATTAAAGAGGTCCTGCATCATTAAGTCATTGTGCTTCTGAAGGTTATCGAAATGATAGTTTTAAACATATACTCAAATTTAAATACGTCGGATATCTTTTTTAAAGATAGTTCTTGTTTTCAATCGGTTCATGTCCGTTAGACGTCCGTCCATATCCGTTTAATGTCCGTTAAGCGTACGTTTTATCTGTCGACGTCCGTTCTGTCCGGTGGAAAATTTTGAGCATGTTCAAAACTTTGAACGGACGTCCAACGGATAAAATGTCCGTTGAACGTCCGTTAGGCGTCCATTCTGTACGGTATTCGTCCGTTTCGTTTCCGTTTTGTATCCGTTATGTGTCCGTTATACATCCATTGGAGGTCTTGAAGATAAATTCACCAACGGACTTCTACCGGACTTTTAAAGGATAAAACGGATGTTGAACGAAAGAGAAACGTACTTCTACCGGACGTATAACGGATAAAACGGATGATGAACGGATCTGAAACGGATAAATGCCAATTAAAATTTCTCGACAGAAATGCCAATTATTGGTATGTCAGATTTCTTCATGAATTCTTATTATTCATAATCGATCTTAGAGTAAAGGCACGTCTTCACAATGAAGCAGCTCTTATTCAGGCCAAACACTGCCCTTTGGCGGCATTTTGAAGAACAAACCAAAACCAGTTTCACAGAAACATTTTGAATATTTATGCAATTTACGTGTATTATTATTGTCGCCTTTAATTTTTCCGTATATCTTGTGTATCCGTTTTATCCGGTACGCTTCCGTTAGGTGTCCGTTTTATACGGTACTTGTCCGTTGGATGTACGTTCGACATCCGTTCTGTCCAGTACGTTTCCGTTTCTCGTACGTTGCATATCCGGTGTGTGTTCGTTATGCATTCGTTACACGTCCGTTTTATTCTGTCAGTGCATCAACGGATTCCCAACGGATAACAATTTTATCAACGCACAACTTTTATTTTCATCCGTTAGGCGTCCGTTCGTGCTATCCGGTAAGGTGTGACCGAGGCTTAACAAATCGTCTTGATCAATAGATTAAATTGACAGACCAAAAGTGCATAAGATTTTCATGAGTTTGTGAAATTCTTTTAGAACTCTGTTAGGCAATATAGTGGTAGTTTTGGTAACAAAGTTTGGAAGAAGGACTATTAATCGAAATGCAGAATTGAGGATAAAATTTGTTAGTGTAATTTTTCTAAAGTGCGCAGTTGTTTAAACTTTTTCTGTTATGCCAACAATATAATCGAATTAACTATGTTTCTGATATTTTACGGAACATGTGTGAACGTACGCAAATCAACAATGTTTTATAAGCCTCTGTTCGCGTTGACTAATCACAATACAAATTTTATTTGTTGCTGAAAAAAACATAATGCATATACTTCTTTAATATTGATATATCCTTGCAAGGTTTTTTTTTTACTGGCTCAAACAGCATTCCATGTTGAAGACTTAATACTTTGACTTATAATGGTTAACTTTTATAAATTGTGACTTGAATGGAGAATTGTCTCATTGGCACTCATACCGCATCTTCTTACACCTACGAAGAGCAAACCTCCAGATTATTATGCACTAGCAAACTTCGGCTATAAGCAACAGGTTGGTTATAAAACCAGGTGACAATGAGACAACTCGCCACAAAAGAGTGGACGTGGTTTCCCAGAAGGCACAAAACGTTGATCCAAAACCAGTCTTCAACGTTGTTTCAACGTTGAAACTTGGGTTAGTTTTAAAAGTTGTAATGACGTTGAATCAACGTTGCAGTTTCAACGTTGTATTGACGTTGATAAAATGTTGAAATCAGGTCGGGTTTAGGTTGAAATCAGGTCCGATTTAGGTTGAAATCAGGTCGGATTTAGGTTGAAATCAGGTCGGATTTAGGTTTAAAACAGGTCTAAGTTAGGTTGAAATTAGGTCGGGTTCAGGTTGAAATTAGGTCGTGTTAAGGTTTAAATTAGGTCGGGTTTAGGTTGAAATCAGGTTGAGTTAGGTTGTAGTCAGTCAAATGTAGGTTGGTTGAAGTAACGGTTCTTGGGTGTAAATTATTCCTTATTGGTACGAGTACAAATACAATAGTTAGATAATTGAATGATGAAATAAAAAAAAAAAAAACACTTTCAAGTTTTATTTCAAGTTCAAATGTCCATCAACAGTTTCTTTCTCAATAAGAGACAACTCAAAAAGAGAATAGTAGACAATAACAATCAAAACCAAAAAGGAGAGACAGTAGAATATCAAGATTTTATTTGAACCAAATATCTCAATATTAACAAAGCTTTCTATTCTAGCACACCAATTTTTCAAAGCAAAGGAACATATGTAAAAATTCACTACAGCACACTGGTTTGATTCTGGTTGATCAAGTTATACAAAATCAAGTAAACGCAGCAAATTGACACAGTGACACAAAATGCCTCCTTTGTTTTATGTGAATACATACCAGGACCATTTAAAAACCCTGATCTCAATTTAAGTTTTTGTCATCCGATATTTAGTTCTTTTTTTTGGTCTTTTTTTCATATTTATTGACATCTTGTTGATCTGAAATTTGACTTTTTGTGGGTATGCTGTATGTGTGTTTTTTTACATGTATCTTGAAGGCATTTGGAACAAACCATACCATCACCAAACTGTTTACTCATTAAGGTGGCTAGGGCCTATTCGAAGATTCTATCAGAAGTGCCGTATTTTTAGTTATTTTATTCTTTACAGAAATTGAATCACATTGGTCGAAAAAAAGGGTTCACGGACCATTTAAGCTCAAAATTTTACTTTTAGACAGGTACGTAAAAGGGACCATTTTTCAATGAAATGACAGGGAAAATAGAGGTGTTGACATACAGCTCTGAATTTGGATTGTGATTAAATAGTTGACACAGCATAGGTTTCTGACACAGAATGAATGTGGTCTCATGAACTTAAAATATTTTATTTGCTTTGGAGCAATTCACTATGCTGTTGAATATTAATCCTCTCAAAAAACAAAAATATTTGAAGACATTTTCTTTGTTATTTCTGAAATCTGAAATAAGAAAAATTAGACCCCCCCCCCATTTTTTTGTTTCACCTCCCCCTTTCACTTATTCCAAAAATGATCTCAATTCAAATTTCTAATGGAGTTTGCAACAATAACTACTCATTTAAATATATCATAAACTATTAAAATATAAAATGTCATACAGTCAAGGTTCAAATTAATATTACTTAATAGTAACTTCTAAAAAAATAAATGGGGAATGTGTCCAAAGGGACACAGATGATGCTCCCACTAGCATATAACGTTATAAAGGAACATAACTCAAGTACTGTAAAAGTGAAACTGCCATAAATTGAACTTAAACTGAGTTTAGACTAGGTAATAACCATTATATAAACATTTCATTAAATTTAGTTGAGACAAACTTAAGTAAAGAGAACACTAAAAAAATCTTCAATTTTTCCATTTATAAAGGGGCAGTTCAGTTATTGGCAAATTTTCAATGGAATTTATTAATAATAAAGTTTTTGGCAAATTTCCAATCTACATAATTTAAAAGCAGTTTAGGTGAGATATTCAAATGAGTTTCAAACACCAACCTTACACTGCTTTTAAATTATGTTTTGTACTTATGTAATTTTCCATTAACCTGATAACCCTCTTCCCCCCTGTTTTGCACCTTATTCCTTAGCGGTTTGAGCCATAACGTTAAAATCAATCCCATCATTCCTTTTGTGGTCATAAACATTGTGTTAAAATTTCATGGATTTCTATTTACTTATACTAAAGTTATTGTGCGAAAACCAAAACCAAATGTCTTCGGACGACGATGACGACGCCAACGTGATACCAATATACGACCAAAATTTTTTCAATTTTTGCGCTCGTATAAAAAGCTGAAATATAGCTTCAAAGAATGAGCAAATAAAAAACATAGGTCACCGATAAGGGAAAAACATTATTTTGCCGTAAAACCCAAATTTTGGCTGGAAAATGGTGAAAATGGGTGAAATGTCATTTTGACCCTTTAACAAATACGGATAATAACGAAAATATTCTATAAGTCACATAGCTACAATGATTTAGCATTTCTAGTTAATCAAAATATTGAAGAAAAAAATATATTGAATTTACGACAAATACTTTTGTAATTCATGCGTGACATTATGCGTCGAAAAGTCCCGAGCCACCTTAAATCATTATACATCCGATACAATTAGGTAATCCGAACAAAAAGATGCATACCGATAACACCAAAAAATGTATTGATAAATGTCACTGCCTTTTGTTTACTGACACTCAATTAACTATAGAAATTAACAACAAAGAGGTTTTTAAAATGAAAAAGATAATTTTATTTCAAAGATCTATTCTTTTGGCCTGGCAACTCCTTCTGCTCTCTTTGATTTCTCTCCGGGGCACACGTCAAATGTCTTGTACACTGCTCAGGTATTTCGGATTCTGGTGTCTCTTTAGTTTAAACAATATGTATTCAGATAAATCATCATTAAACGATATTATACAATGAAATAATATTAAGGATTCAGAAACAAGCAATTTGCTTTTACAAATCTGTCTCCTTTACAAAAAATAATACACTTATTGAACCATACATGAATATAAATACTGGCATGCTCTGTAATAAATATATGAATATGAAAAAGGTGAAAAAGAAGAAAACAAAATAATAATGAGAAAAGTAAAATAAAAATAATAATAAATAAACATGTATACAGTGTGAAATGCTTGGGTTCCTATTGAGTGATGAAGCATTAACATCAAGGGTTAAAACGTTTACTTTTAATAATATATTTTTGCACCAAACTAAATAAAATACTGTTTTGCTCATCTGAGAGTACCGTTGATCCAAAAAGCAAGGTTTTTGTGTTAACTTGGACAGGAAGAACTGAAATAGAATAGTTCATGTCTTAAATTAGTGTATATAGGACAAGATAACAGGAAGTGAGTATTTGTTTCTACATCACCACAACGACAATTTGGAGAGTCTACTAAATTACGAATGAAAAGGTGAGAATTCATGGAACTTGAATCCATTCTTAAGCGAGCATGAAGAATTTGACCAAAACGATGTCCTATATAATAATATGTTGGGACCTTACTATTTTGGGTACTAATTTGTTTTTTGAATAATGATAGAGATTCACATTTTCTTATGTTTAAGTTAAGAGTGTTCCATAGTTTTGTTGTTGCAGGGATGAAATATTTAGAATATAAACGGGTTCGTGTGTTGACCTGTGTAATTTTATTTCTTTCTCTTGTATTCTGATCATGCCTACTTCCTACTGAATCAGGCAATAAGTCTCTTTAATACTCTGGAGTTTTCTTATTCAAAATTTTGTGATAATGAATTAGTCTATGATTGCGTCGTCTTTCGGATAATTTTTCCCATCTAGTTTCAACATATAAATTGTTTATACTGGTTAGTTTAGTACCCTCGTGACGATACGCGCTGCGTCAAGCAGAATATTTTCAAGTTTAGCAATCAAATTCTGATTTTGGGAGTCCCAAACGACATCGACATATTCAAGAATTGGGCGAACAAATGACATGTAAACTTTTTCAAGTGAAAATTTGTCAAGAACATTTTTTTTCTCATTATATTTATTCTTTTGTAAGATTTAGAAACTATATATTCAAAATGGTCGTTCCAGGATCCGTTGTTATAGTGGGAGATATTATGGACATAATTGTGCAAATCGTGATACAAGCATGAAATTTGGTATAAAGATTGACTAAATGATACTAAAAAAAAATCCGCTGCTGGTCAGAAAAAAATCGTTTTTTCAAGATGGCCACCACACATTTTGGAAATGGCGTCATTACAAATCGACAATAATTCGTTAATCCGTTAAAAGGTGTGTTATATGTAAAATCCAATGTTAGATTTGATAAAAAGTAAATGCCATAAAATATTTTGATATTTCCATAAACTTAAAGCGTTAACACTCTTTGTTAAGTTAAAATGCCTAGTTTGGTTAGAAAGACAGGTTGCTTATTTTATAATTATCTGATAGTTGCCTATACAATAACCCGTACAAGGAAGGCCAGAACGGTAGCATCTTCAGTTATCAACACAGCTGAATTTTTGCCTCCGCATTTCAAAATGTTCTGACACGAGGATGCAACGGCAGTCAAAGAAGTCCATTTTGGTTTCCAATTGTCATTGATTCTCTCTTTCATCCAATCCCAGTGTTCATGACTTGGAACACGTATCTGTCGAATACATGAATCAGACTAAGCCTAAACAACTCCTCCTTGATATACTTCTCTTTTGATGTGCTCTGAAAAAGAACCTCTTGTAGGCGGAATTGCATCACAATGCCGCTGATTCCTGGCAAACAATTCACATCGTGCCTCGCTTCATACTTAAGCCTAAAAAACGTCCTTTACATCTGGAAAACCTTCTTTTGTTAGCCAAGCTGACCTTAAGCCATTCTCATGACAATTCGACAAAGCGCCATCACCATTAAATGCATGGACGAAAGGAAGACCAGCTACACAAGGACCTAACGCATTTGATATGTCACGTGCATGAAGCCATCAAAAGTCGTTATTCCTTCCATATTACCTATCCACAATTTGTTCAACCTAATTTTGCGATTGCTGCAATTCTTGATACTATTACATCTGTGTCAGTACTACCTTAATTATAATTAACAACACTTTTCATAATCATGGCGAAGATAGACAAACTTTCTCATATCTGCTTCTTCATGATTACACGGGATAGATAGGAAGTATCTTTATTGAAATTGCAAAGAATGTTTTCACCATGAGTAACATACACATTTTTATTAGTCCCTTAAGAAGCAATTTTGTCAGCAAGAAACTTGAACAATTTCGTTTTGTTGTCATCTTCACAGAGAAAACTACTCTATATCATTGGTGTTCTACCAGAACCAACACCTTTCCATCTGGCAAAAGAACCTTGCTGTTGTCTTGTCACAGCCTTTAAATTATTCATTTAGTAAACATCAAATACAATGTGTACTTTTGAATACTTATCGATGCAAGATTTTATATAAGGCAGTATGACATCATTAGCATAATCATCAAATATTTTTGCCCAACTTTTTGACCTGGAATTAACCATTGCTGCCCCAACAACGATAAATGCGTTCGAATTTAGAGCAGCAAATCGCAGAATGTTTCAAGTAAACCCATTTGCAGCGATGTAATACCACTTTTGTAAGTGACATCCTGAAATAAAGACGGAGGAACAGTTTGGTTTCTATGGATAAAGAAATATTCCAAGTAAAACTGGCTACTGTGACAAGAAATGAAAAGTCTAGAAAAGGTATCGCAATCACTTTTAAGGTTCTCTAGCTTTGTTTCTGCCAAGACGTTTCCAGTTTAATTTTGCGGCCAAAATAGGAAGTTGTTCTTTTTTATTTGGTTATAAAAAGCAGGTTCTTCTTCATTTTTCATTTGCTTCAAAACATCTTCGTATTCTTTGGACCAATATCTTAGAGTTTATTTACATATCTTACCTGTTTCCGAATCAACAATTTCCTAAATGGAGTATTTTTTTTTACAAATTTGACGACTTTTCCAGAAATGCATTCCCAAACTCGTTCATCACTTTGCAAAGCCTTTAAAGCTGTTTAAAGAATTTTTTGTGTGTTTCGTAGAGTCTTCATTATGTCGTTCGTCTGTTTTAGAATGACCCAAATCACTAGATCTTTCAAATTAATCTTCTAGTATACTGACTCCTGGTCCAGCTACCAACCATTTGCATGTCTAAAAGGGATCTTCGGTTAATCCTACGACACCAACACCACCCTTCACAATTGCATTATTCTGTTTTTGTGCCTGATCAATTGTGTTACAAGAAAGAAAGTTGCTGGTCTTACGTACAGTGAAATTATCATTTTCAAATTTCATTGCCACCTGTGGGTGAGTCATATTTCGAAAATGAGTCGGTAACCATCGAGCATAATTTACACGATCAAGACCTAAAACAATACCCTACCATGCTTTATATGGACTGTTTGAAAAGTACTAAATCTCACTTATGAAATGAGCATTATACCAAAATCAGAAGAAGTTCTTAATTTATAATTTAATGCCAGGAATTAAACTATGGTCGAGATGACTCTATTTCCTTACACCAGTCTTTTAAATCATTGAACGTCACAGAGTCATGACATAATTATATATTTTGAGTTTAGCTTTCATAATCTGAAAGAACCAATTTTTAAGCAAAATACATGCAGTTATCTGATGGTCCTGTCTAGTCCTAGGTACATTTGAACATGCATAAAAATAATCTGCCGTTCGTTGTGTTGCAATATTGGCTTCAGTAAGACAACGTGTCTATCCCCTATCACGCAATATATCACCAAGAGTTTTATAACAATTAATTTCAATGTGCAATCCACCAAACATGACGATACACTTATAGTTTCCTTACAAATCAGGCCATTCCCACTGAATTTGCTTAGGCATTTCCAAAAGTGGCTGATTTGTAGTTACAATTGATGTTTCTTCAGGATTAACCACATTTTCGCCTTTACCATCGAATACCTGAGAATTGCCTGGTTTTGCATACAAATCGCTCTTGATGTCTATAAATAGTTTGCACATGCGCAAAAGTGTGACACATGTGTATCATAACCTTGAAAAATGTTATTAATCATAATATCATTAGAAATCCAAAATCACTAAATATATAGTAAATAGTTCAAATGTTTTTGAAAGGATTTGTTATATTTTCGCGCATGCGCAAATACTGGATATGTCAAATATTCATTTTTAATATATATGTGATATAAAGAAGGTGGCCACCAAACCTGGTAATTGGTTTTTACTAAAAGAAATTCAAAGAAAAGTTTTCCAGAAAAATCAGTATGTTCAAACTAAAGAAAACAGCCATTTTAGAAAATGGCCATGGCCATCTTGAAAAAACTAATTTTTAGCTCACCTGGCCCGAAGGGCCAAGTGAGCTTTTCTCATCACTTGGCGTCCGGCGTCCGTCGTCCGTCGTCCGTCGTCGTCCGTCGTCCGTCGTCGTCCGTCGTCGTCGTCCGTCGTCGTTAACTTTTACAAAAATCTTCTCCTCTGAAACTACTCGGCCAAATTAAACCAAACTTGGCCACAATCATCATTGGGGTATCTAGTTTAAAAAATGTGTGGCGTGACCCGGCCAACCAACCAAGATGGCCGCCATGGCTAAAAATAGAACATAGGGGTAAAATGCAGTTTTTGGCTTATAACTCAAAAACCAAAGCATTTAGAGCAAATCTGACATGGGGTAAAATTGTTTATCAGGTCAAGATCTATCTGCCCTGAAATTTTCAGATGAATCGAACAACCCGTTGTTGGGTTGCTGCCCCTGAATTGGTAATTTTAAGGAAATTTTGCTGTGTTTGGTTATTATCTTGAATATTATTAGCTCACCTGGCCCGAAGGGCCAAGTGAGCTATTCCCATCACTTTGCGTCCGGCGTCCGTCGTCGTCGTCCGTCGTCCGTCGTTGTCCGTCGTCCGTCGTCCGTCGTCGTTAACTTTTACAAAAATCTTCTCCTCTGAAACTACTGGGCCAAATTTAACCAAACTTGACCAAAATCATCATTGGGGTATCTAGTTTAAAAAATGTGTGGCGTGACCTGGCCAACCAACCAAGATGGCCGCCATGGCTAAAAATAGAACATAGGGGTAAAATGCAGTTTTTGGGTTATAACTCAAAAACCAAAGCATTTAGAGCAAATCTGACATGGACTAAAATTGTTTATCAGGTCAAGATCTATCTGCCCTGAAATTTTCAGATGAATCGAACAACCCGTTGTTGGGTTGCTGCCCCTGAATTGGTAATTTTAAGGAAATTTTGCTGT
Source organism: Mytilus galloprovincialis (assembly GCA_037788925.1). Lineage (NCBI taxonomy): Eukaryota > Metazoa > Mollusca > Bivalvia > Mytilida > Mytilidae > Mytilus > Mytilus galloprovincialis. Next base: position 62,837,733 of record CM075343.1, on the reverse strand, counting down.
GTTTGGTTATTATCTTGAATATTATTAGCTCACCTGGCCCGAAGGGCCAAGTGAGCTATTCCCATCACTTTGCGTCCGGCGTCCGTCGTCGTCGTCCGTCGTCCGTCGTTGTCCGTCGTCCGTCGTCCGTCGTCGTTAACTTTTACAAAAATCTTCTCCTCTGAAACTACTGGGCCAAATTTAACCAAACTTGACCAAAATCATCATTGGGGTATCTAGTTTAAAAAATGTGTGGCGTGACCTGGCCAACCAACCAAGATGGCCGCCATGGCTAAAAATAGAACATAGGGGTAAAATGCAGTTTTTGGGTTATAACTCAAAAACCAAAGCATTTAGAGCAAATCTGACATGGGGTAAAATTGGTTATCAGGTCAAGATCTATCTGCCCTGAAATTTTCAGATGAATCGGACAACCCGTTGTTGGGTTGCTGCCCCTGAATTGATAATTTTAAGGAAATTTTGCTGTTTTTGGTTATTATCTTGAATATTATTATAGATAGAGATAAACTGTTAACAGCAATAATGTTCAGCAAAGTAAGATTTACAAATAAGTCAACGGGACCGAAATGGTCAGTTGACCCCTTTAGGAGTTATTGCTCTTTTTAGTCCATTTTTAACCATTTTTCGTAAATCTTAGTTATCTTTTACAAAAATCTTCTCCTCTGAAACTACTGGGACAAATTAATCCAAACTTGGCCACAATCATCATTGGGGTATCTAGTTTAAAAAATGTGTGGCGTGACCCATCCAACCAACTAAGATGGCCGCCATGGCTAAAAATAGAACATAGGGGTAAAATGCAGTTTTTGGCTTATAACTAAAACACCAGAGCATTTAGAGCAAATCTGACATGGAGTAAAATTGTTCATCAGGTCAAGATCTATCTGCCCTGAAATTTTCAGATGAATCGAACAACCCGTTGTTGGGTTGCTGCCCCTGAATTGATAATTTTAAGGAAATTTTGCTGTTTTTGGTTATTATCTTGAATATTATTATAGATAGAGATAAACTGTAAACAGCAATAATGTTCAGCAAAGTAAGATCTACAAATAAGTCAACATGACCAAAATGGTCAGTTGACCACTTTAGGAGTTATTGCCCTTTATAGTCAATTTTTAACAATTTTTCTTAAATCTTAGTAATCTTTTAGAAAAATCTTCTTCTCTGAAACTACTGGGCCAAATTTGACCAAACTTGGCCATAATCATTATTGGCCTATCTAGTTAAAAAAATGTGTCCGGTGACCCGGCCAACCAACCAAGATGGCCGCCATGGCTAAAAATAGAACATAGGGGTAAAATGCAGTTTTTGGCTTATAACTCAAAAACCAAAGCATTTAGAGCAAATCTTAGTAATCTTTTAGAAAAATCTTCTCCTCTGAAACTACTGGGCCAAATTTAACCAAACTTAGCCATAATTGGGGTATCTAGTTAAAAAGATGTGTCCGGTAACTCGGCCAACAAACCAAGATGGCCGCCATGGCTAAAAATAGAACATGGGGGTAAAATGCAGTTTTTGGCTTATAACTCAAAAACCAAAGCATTTGGCAGGAAGTAAAATTGTTGATCAGGTCACGATCTATCTGCCCTGGAATTTTCAGATGAATTGGATAATCGGTTGTTAGGTTGCTGCCCCTGAATTGGTAATTTTGAGGAAATTTTGCTGTTTTTTTTGTTATCTTGAATATTATTATAGATAGAGATAAACTGTAAACAGCAATACTGTACAGCAAAGTAAGAACTAAAAATAAGTCACTATGACCAAAATAGTCAATTGACCCCCTAAGGAGTTATTGCCCTTCATAGTCAATTTTTAACAATTTTCTTAAAATTTGAAGATTTTCAATAACATTTTCCACAGAAAGTACTGTTATAGATAGAGATAATTGTCAGCAGCAAGAATGTTTAGTAAAGTAAGATCTACAAACACATCACCATCACCAAAACACAATTTTTTCATGAATCCATCTGTGTCCATTGTTTAATATTCACATTGACCAAGGTGAGCGACACAGGCTCTTTAGAGCCTCTAGTTATACATAGAGATAAACTGTAAACAGCAATAATGTTCAGCAAAGTAAGATCTACAAATAAGTCAACATGACCAAAATGGTCAGTTGACCCCTATAGGAGTTATTGCCCTTTATAGTCAATTTTTAACCATTTTTCGTAAATCTTAGTAATCTTTTACAAAAATCTTCTCCTCTGAAACTACTGGGCCAAATTAAACCAAACTTGGCCACAATCATCATTGGGGTATCTAGTTTAAAAAATTTGTGACATGACCCGGCCAACCAACCAAGATGGCCGCCACAGCTAAAATAGAACATAGGGGTAAAATTCAGTTTTTGGCTTATAACTCAAAAACCAAAGCATTTAGAGCAAATCTGACATGAAGTAAAATTGATAATCAGGTCAAGATCTATCTGCCCTGAAATTTTCAGATGAATTGGACAACCTGTTGTTGGGTTGCTGCCCCTGAATTGGTAATTTTAAGGAAATTTTGCTGTTTTTGGTTATTATCTTGAATATTATTATAGATAAAGATAAACTGTAAACAGCAATAATGTTCAGCAAAGTAAGATTTACAAATAAGTCAACATGACTGAAATGGTCAGTTGACTCCGTTAGGACTTATTGCCCTTTATAGTCAATTTTTAACCATTTTTCGTAAATCTTGGTTATCTTTTACACAAATCTTCTCCTCTGAAACTAAAGGTCCAAATTAAACCAAACTTGGCCACAATCATCATTGGGGTATCTTGTTTAAAAAATGTGTGGCGTGACCCGGCCAACCAACCAAGATGGCTGCCACGGCTAAAACTAGAACATAGGGGTAAAATTCAGTTTTTGGCTTATAACTCAAAAACCAAAGCATTTAAAGTAAATCTGACAGAGGTAAAATTGTTTATCAGGTCAAGATCTATCTGCCCTGAAATTTTCAGATGAATCGAACAACCCGTTGTTGGGTTGCTGCCCCTGAATTGGTAATTTTAAGGAAATTTTGCTGTGTTTGGTTATTATCTTGAATATTATTAGCTCACCTGGCCCGAAGGGCCAAGTGAGCTATTCCCATCACTTTGCGTCCGGCGTCCGTCGTCGTCGTCCGTCGTCCGTCGTTGTCCGTCGTCCGTCGTCCGTCGTCGTTAACTTTTACAAAAATCTTCTCCTCTGAAACTACTGGGCCAAATTTAACCAAACTTGACCAAAATCATCATTGGGGTATCTAGTTTAAAAAATGTGTGGCGTGACCTGGCCAACCAACCAAGATGGCCGCCATGGCTAAAAATAGAACATAGGGGTAAAATGCAGTTTTTGGGTTATAACTCAAAAACCAAAGCATTTAGAGCAAATCTGACATGGGGTAAAATTGGTTATCAGGTCAAGATCTATCTGCCCTGAAATTTTCAGATGAATCGGACAACCCGTTGTTGGGTTGCTGCCCCTGAATTGATAATTTTAAGGAAATTTTGCTGTTTTTGGTTATTATCTTGAATATTATTATAGATAGAGATAAACTGTTAACAGCAATAATGTTCAGCAAAGTAAGATTTACAAATAAGTCAACGGGACCGAAATGGTCAGTTGACCCCTTTAGGAGTTATTGCTCTTTTTAGTCCATTTTTAACCATTTTTCGTAAATCTTAGTTATCTTTTACAAAAATCTTCTCCTCTGAAACTACTGGGACAAATTAATCCAAACTTGGCCACAATCATCATTGGGGTATCTAGTTTAAAAAAATGTGTGGCGTGACCCATCCAACCAACTAAGATGGCCGCCATGGCTAAAAATAGAACATAGGGGTAAAATGCAGTTTTTGGCTTATAACTAAAACACCAGAGCATTTAGAGCAAATCTGACATGGAGTAAAATTGTTCATCAGGTCAAGATCTATCTGCCCTGAAATTTTCAGATGAATCGAACAACCCGTTGTTGGGTTGCTGCCCCTGAATTGATAATTTTAAGGAAATTTTGCTGTTTTTGGTTATTATCTTGAATATTATTATAGATAGAGATAAACTGTAAACAGCAATAATGTTCAGCAAAGTAAGATCTACAAATAAGTCAACATGACCAAAATGGTCAGTTGACCACTTTAGGAGTTATTGCCCTTTATAGTCAATTTTTAACAATTTTTCTTAAATCTTAGTAATCTTTTAGAAAAATCTTCTTCTCTGAAACTACTGGGCCAAATTTGACCAAACTTGGCCATAATCATTATTGGCCTATCTAGTTAAAAAAATGTGTCCGGTGACCCGGCCAACCAACCAAGATGGCCGCCATGGCTAAAAATAGAACATAGGGGTAAAATGCAGTTTTTGGCTTATAACTCAAAAACCAAAGCATTTAGAGCAAATCTTAGTAATCTTTTAGAAAAATCTTCTCCTCTGAAACTACTGGGCCAAATTTAACCAAACTTAGCCATAATTGGGGTATCTAGTTAAAAAGATGTGTCCGGTAACTCGGCCAACAAACCAAGATGGCCGCCATGGCTAAAAATAGAACATGGGGGTAAAATGCAGTTTTTGGCTTATAACTCAAAAACCAAAGCATTTGGCAGGAAGTAAAATTGTTGATCAGGTCACGATCTATCTGCCCTGGAATTTTCAGATGAATTGGATAATCGGTTGTTAGGTTGCTGCCCCTGAATTGGTAATTTTGAGGAAATTTTGCTGTTTTTTTTGTTATCTTGAATATTATTATAGATAGAGATAAACTGTAAACAGCAATACTGTACAGCAAAGTAAGAACTAAAAATAAGTCACTATGACCAAAATAGTCAATTGACCCCCTAAGGAGTTATTGCCCTTCATAGTCAATTTTTAACAATTTTCTTAAAATTTGAAGATTTTCAATAACATTTTCCACAGAAAGTACTGTTATAGATAGAGATAATTGTCAGCAGCAAGAATGTTTAGTAAAGTAAGATCTACAAACACATCACCATCACCAAAACACAATTTTTTCATGAATCCATCTGTGTCCATTGTTTAATATTCACATTGACCAAGGTGAGCGACACAGGCTCTTTAGAGCCTCTAGTTATACATAGAGATAAACTGTAAACAGCAATAATGTTCAGCAAAGTAAGATCTACAAATAAGTCAACATGACCAAAATGGTCAGTTGACCCCTATAGGAGTTATTGCCCTTTATAGTCAATTTTTAACCATTTTTCGTAAATCTTAGTAATCTTTTACAAAAATCTTCTCCTCTGAAACTACTGGGCCAAATTAAACCAAACTTGGCCACAATCATCATTGGGGTATCTAGTTTAAAAAATTTGTGACATGACCCGGCCAACCAACCAAGATGGCCGCCACAGCTAAAATAGAACATAGGGGTAAAATTCAGTTTTTGGCTTATAACTCAAAAACCAAAGCATTTAGAGCAAATCTGACATGAAGTAAAATTGATAATCAGGTCAAGATCTATCTGCCCTGAAATTTTCAGATGAATTGGACAACCTGTTGTTGGGTTGCTGCCCCTGAATTGGTAATTTTAAGGAAATTTTGCTGTTTTTGGTTATTATCTTGAATATTATTATAGATAAAGATAAACTGTAAACAGCAATAATGTTCAGCAAAGTAAGATTTACAAATAAGTCAACATGACTGAAATGGTCAGTTGACTCCGTTAGGACTTATTGCCCTTTATAGTCAATTTTTAACCATTTTTCGTAAATCTTGGTTATCTTTTACACAAATCTTCTCCTCTGAAACTAAAGGTCCAAATTAAACCAAACTTGGCCACAATCATCATTGGGGTATCTTGTTTAAAAAATGTGTGGCGTGACCCGGCCAACCAACCAAGATGGCTGCCACGGCTAAAACTAGAACATAGGGGTAAAATTCAGTTTTTGGCTTATAACTCAAAAACCAAAGCATTTAAAGTAAATCTGACAGAGGTAAAATTGTTTATCAGGTCAAGATCTATCTGCCCTGAAATTTTCAGATGAATCGAACAACCCGTTGTTGGGTTGCTGCCCCTGAATTGGTAATTTTAAGGAAATTTTGCTGTGTTTGGTTATTATCTTGAATATTATTAGCTCACCTGGCCCGAAGGGCCAAGTGAGCTATTCCCATCACTTTGCGTCCGGCGTCCGTCGTCGTCGTCCGTCGTCCGTCGTTGTCCGTCGTCCGTCGTCCGTCGTCGTTAACTTTTACAAAAATCTTCTCCTCTGAAACTACTGGGCCAAATTTAACCAAACTTGACCAAAATCATCATTGGGGTATCTAGTTTAAAAAATGTGTGGCGTGACCTGGCCAACCAACCAAGATGGCCGCCATGGCTAAAAATAGAACATAGGGGTAAAATGCAGTTTTTGGGTTATAACTCAAAAACCAAAGCATTTAGAGCAAATCTGACATGGGGTAAAATTGGTTATCAGGTCAAGATCTATCTGCCCTGAAATTTTCAGATGAATCGGACAACCCGTTGTTGGGTTGCTGCCCCTGAATTGATAATTTTAAGGAAATTTTGCTGTTTTTGGTTATTATCTTGAATATTATTATAGATAGAGATAAACTGTTAACAGCAATAATGTTCAGCAAAGTAAGATTTACAAATAAGTCAACGGGACCGAAATGGTCAGTTGACCCCTTTAGGAGTTATTGCTCTTTTTAGTCCATTTTTAACCATTTTTCGTAAATCTTAGTTATCTTTTACAAAAATCTTCTCCTCTGAAACTACTGGGACAAATTAATCCAAACTTGGCCACAATCATCATTGGGGTATCTAGTTTAAAAAAATGTGTGGCGTGACCCATCCAACCAACTAAGATGGCCGCCATGGCTAAAAATAGAACATAGGGGTAAAATGCAGTTTTTGGCTTATAACTAAAACACCAGAGCATTTAGAGCAAATCTGACATGGAGTAAAATTGTTCATCAGGTCAAGATCTATCTGCCCTGAAATTTTCAGATGAATCGAACAACCCGTTGTTGGGTTGCTGCCCCTGAATTGATAATTTTAAGGAAATTTTGCTGTTTTTGGTTATTATCTTGAATATTATTATAGATAGAGATAAACTGTAAACAGCAATAATGTTCAGCAAAGTAAGATCTACAAATAAGTCAACATGACCAAAATGGTCAGTTGACCACTTTAGGAGTTATTGCCCTTTATAGTCAATTTTTAACAATTTTTCTTAAATCTTAGTAATCTTTTAGAAAAATCTTCTTCTCTGAAACTACTGGGCCAAATTTGACCAAACTTGGCCATAATCATTATTGGCCTATCTAGTTAAAAAAATGTGTCCGGTGACCCGGCCAACCAACCAAGATGGCCGCCATGGCTAAAAATAGAACATAGGGGTAAAATGCAGTTTTTGGCTTATAACTCAAAAACCAAAGCATTTAGAGCAAATCTTAGTAATCTTTTAGAAAAATCTTCTCCTCTGAAACTACTGGGCCAAATTTAACCAAACTTAGCCATAATTGGGGTATCTAGTTAAAAAGATGTGTCCGGTAACTCGGCCAACAAACCAAGATGGCCGCCATGGCTAAAAATAGAACATGGGGGTAAAATGCAGTTTTTGGCTTATAACTCAAAAACCAAAGCATTTGGCAGGAAGTAAAATTGTTGATCAGGTCACGATCTATCTGCCCTGGAATTTTCAGATGAATTGGATAATCGGTTGTTAGGTTGCTGCCCCTGAATTGGTAATTTTGAGGAAATTTTGCTGTTTTTTTTGTTATCTTGAATATTATTATAGATAGAGATAAACTGTAAACAGCAATACTGTACAGCAAAGTAAGAACTAAAAATAAGTCACTATGACCAAAATAGTCAATTGACCCCCTAAGGAGTTATTGCCCTTCATAGTCAATTTTTAACAATTTTCTTAAAATTTGAAGATTTTCAATAACATTTTCCACAGAAAGTACTGTTATAGATAGAGATAATTGTCAGCAGCAAGAATGTTTAGTAAAGTAAGATCTACAAACACATCACCATCACCAAAACACAATTTTTTCATGAATCCATCTGTGTCCATTGTTTAATATTCACATTGACCAAGGTGAGCGACACAGGCTCTTTAGAGCCTCTAGTTATACATAGAGATAAACTGTAAACAGCAATAATGTTCAGCAAAGTAAGATCTACAAATAAGTCAACATGACCAAAATGGTCAGTTGACCCCTATAGGAGTTATTGCCCTTTATAGTCAATTTTTAACCATTTTTCGTAAATCTTAGTAATCTTTTACAAAAATCTTCTCCTCTGAAACTACTGGGCCAAATTAAACCAAACTTGGCCACAATCATCATTGGGGTATCTAGTTTAAAAAATTTGTGACATGACCCGGCCAACCAACCAAGATGGCCGCCACAGCTAAAATAGAACATAGGGGTAAAATTCAGTTTTTGGCTTATAACTCAAAAACCAAAGCATTTAGAGCAAATCTGACATGAAGTAAAATTGATAATCAGGTCAAGATCTATCTGCCCTGAAATTTTCAGATGAATTGGACAACCTGTTGTTGGGTTGCTGCCCCTGAATTGGTAATTTTAAGGAAATTTTGCTGTTTTTGGTTATTATCTTGAATATTATTATAGATAAAGATAAACTGTAAACAGCAATAATGTTCAGCAAAGTAAGATTTACAAATAAGTCAACATGACTGAAATGGTCAGTTGACTCCGTTAGGACTTATTGCCCTTTATAGTCAATTTTTAACCATTTTTCGTAAATCTTGGTTATCTTTTACACAAATCTTCTCCTCTGAAACTAAAGGTCCAAATTAAACCAAACTTGGCCACAATCATCATTGGGGTATCTTGTTTAAAAAATGTGTGGCGTGACCCGGCCAACCAACCAAGATGGCTGCCACGGCTAAAACTAGAACATAGGGGTAAAATTCAGTTTTTGGCTTATAACTCAAAAACCAAAGCATTTAAAGTAAATCTGACAGAGGTAAAATTGTTTATCAGGTCAAGATCTATCTGCCGTGAAATTTTCAGATGAATCAGACAACCCGTTGTTGGGTTGCTGCCCCTGAATTGGTAATTTTAAGGAAATTTTGCTGTTTTTGGTTATTATCTTGAATATTATTATAGATAGAGATAAACTATAAAAAGCAATAAATGTCGGCAAAGTAAGATCTACAAATAAGTCAACATGACCGAAATGGTCAGTTGACCCCTTTAGGAGTTATTGCCCTTTATAGTCAATTTTTAACCACTTTTCGTAAATCTTAGTTATCTTTTACAAAAATCTCCTCTGAAACTAGTACTGGGCCAAGTTCATTATAGATAGAGTAATAATTGTAAGCAGCAAGAATGTTCAGTAAAGTAAGATGTACAAACACATCACCATCACCAAAACACAATTTTGTCATGAATCCATCTGCGTCCTAAAGTTTAATTTTCACATAGACCAAGGTGAGCGACACAGGCTCTTTAGAGCCTCTAGTTTTAATGGCCAGCAGTAATTTCTTACAAAGTATATAATAATGATGCTTTGTGGTAATTTTCATGCTTGTATCATCATTTGCACAATTCCCTCGATTTTGCGTGCTAATATCTTCCACTATTAGAAAAAAGACACCTAGATGTTTGTGTTTACTTACTGTTTGTAGCTCTTGGGTATTCATATTTAATGGAGGATGGTAGGGTCTATTTTTCTTTTTTGAATTATCATACTTTTAGTTTTTTGGGCATTAAAATTCACAAGCCATTTTTTAACCAATTATAAATCTTATCTAGATCGTCATTTAAAATTGTAGCTGTTTCTGTTGGATTGTCAACCATAATATATAATGAAGTAACATCTGCGAATAGCTTAATTTAAGCTTGAATATCTTCTACAATATCATTTATAAATATCAAAAAAAGGAGAGGCTAGAATGGACCCTTGTGGGACGCCTGCATTTACAGGTAACCATTCGGAACACGAACCGTTAATAACCACCCGCTGGACTCTATTCGTAAGATAATTTTCAAACCACCTTAGTAAAGAACCCGATATACTCGCTTGTTGAAGTTTAAATAGCAGTCCCTTATGCCCGACTCGATCAAACGCTTTACTTATATCACAGAATACTACCCTTATTTCTTTACCGCTATCTAAAGCCTTCCTAAAATCATTTGAAATTTTAATTAATTGATTAACCGCTGAATCCCCCCGTGTAAAGCCTGATTGATTTTTCGTTAACATATTATTGCGCATAAGGTGGTTGTAAACATGTTTATCTACACATCGTTCCATACACTTTGAAATTACACTCAACAAGGAAACAGGTCTATAGTTTTTAACGTCATTCGGTTTACTATTTTTATAAACTGGGGTAACATTAGCTCTTTTCCATTGATCTGGAAAAGTAGACGTACTTAACGATAAGTTAAGTAGCTTACATAGTGCATACTTCAAAACAGAAGATGCTTCTTTTAACAATTTGGGACTTATTAGGTCTGGGCCAGAAGCTTTTGTGGGATTAACAATTTTCAATATATCCTCAATTTCAGTAACAGTAAGTTCTATATAACCAATGTCATCACTAACAGTTTTAAATTCTTCAGGTAACAGAGCACTCAATTCTTTATTAACCAAATGTTTTACAACATAGAGGTACATGTATAATCAATATATACTAAATATAGATTACAAAAATATACGATCATGACAATAACAGACAGAAGTATCAAATACACAAAAAATAAATACATATAAATATAATTCCAAATAGCAAATATTTGTAACAAATGAATTACAAATCATCTTACTGAAAACAGTCATTTCTGAGCTTCAGTGCTCTAAATATATATTTTCCCAAGTTGCACAAGTCTTTTACATTAGTAGTGCTTAATAATTGTAAAAGTTTATAAACAGATGGCTTACGCCAATACTATGGTTTTATCAAACATTCACGCAAATTAGAATATAATGGACATGATAAAATAAAATGCATTTCATCCTCAATATCGTCAATACACAATGTACAGGTTCTAAGGTTGCTATTAACATTGGAATACCTTCCCTTCTATATAGCTAGATTATGTGATGACAATCTAAATTTAACAATACACTCTTTTATAAATTTCGGGTATGGGTTTACACAAATATGACTGCAAAGAAAAATTGGATATCATATATCTATACAAAAAACATGTTGATGAACTTTCTAAAGTAGCATCAAACTCTTGTTTGACAATATCACAAAGTCTCTGTTTAATAACCATAATATGATCTTTCCATAAAGTATTTTGTAAATACCACAAATCATTTAAACCAAGATGGAACAATTCCTTTCGTATATTACAAACCCAGTTATTTTTGTCATTTGGATTTTTTAAACACATATCATATAAATAATTGAAACAACCATTTAATATACAATTGTTATTATTCAATACTTTAATCCAATATTTAAATATACGTAATTTCCTGGTTACTAACATTGGAAATCTTCCAAGTTCACAATAAACCATGACATTCGGTGTACTTGTTTTAACATTCAAAATTCTTTTACAAAAATCAATATGTATCTTTTCTACATCTTGCGCTTTATGAAAACACCATATTTCAGAACTATAACATAAAATACTACTCACATATGTATCAAATAATGACAATAACGTGGCATAATTAAATGAAAATTGTCTAATATTACTAAATAAACAAAACATAGCTTTTCTACTTTGTTCTGCTCTGCACTCGAATCATCAATATTTGACTGGGAAGAAAAAAATCGATTAAATTCATTTGCCTTTTCGATATCATCAAATATTTGAAAGTTGTTATTAACCATTAATGGAGGTACACTTGTGTCGTTTGTTTTTAATCCGGATATTTGTTTAACCGTTTTTCACCAATTAGTAGTGGATGGGTTACTGTTCCTGATTTTTGTAATTAAATTGTTGTTATAATCATCCTTTGATTTTCTTATCAAACTGGTAACTTCATTTCGTATTTTCTTAAATTTTGACCACTCCGATGGGTTATTATATTTTTTTAGCCTTTCTGTGAATTCTTTTTTGTTTCCTTATCTTTTTTTAACATCATTTGTTAGCCATGGAGGTTCATTTTTACGAATAGTTATTATTTTATTTGGAATACATTTGTCAGCAGCTTCTATGATAGTTTTTGTTATTTCGGTTGTAAATTGTTCAACGTTATTTAATTTTATTACGGAATCCCAATTTTTGCAGATAAAATGTTACGATATCTGTCATAATCTCCTCGATCATATAGCCAAATTTTCCTCTTAAAAGTATTTTGACGACATTTTGGAAAGTTCAAAAGACTAATTATAGGTCAGTGAAAACGTATTTGGTCTGATAAAGGTGGCCCGACTCCACAGTAATGTATTATGTGAACAACGGCCTTAGTCTGCATGGCTAACGAAGTGAAATACACAAATAAAAAACCAAAAAAGCTGTCCCCACTATTTTATTTATAGTACATAATTTAAATTTGTAAAAGTAGACCTAAAATGCTATAAATAATCATTGAATAGCGAGGCAGTCGTTCAATTTTTATTTATTTCTATTTTATTTTATATGTCAAGAAAATATTTAATTTTTTCCCAGATATCTGATCCACTATTAGGAGGTATATAAAAGGTTTCGAGCAAAGCCTTTTTATTTTTAAATTTAATTTCTAACCATATTGCTTCCAAGCTTTCGCTTTCGAGGTCAATTTGACGTCGAACATGTATATCATTTTTTACATAAACAACTATCCCCCTCCAACCTTGTGTGGACCTCTGTCACGACGGAAGGGGTGCTGGTAATTTAGGATTTCAATTGATTCGTCTGTATGATTATGTACCAGGTTTCACTAAAAGCTAAAATGTCGAAATCAGAATATTCAGCTTGAATCAGATCTATTTCCGGGGCTGGTCTTTGTATATTTAAATGAAGAATTGAGACTGATTTTGAAAAAAGTTCACCACAATCCGACATGTCAGTTGAGTTAATTGAACTTGGAGAAGAATCGATATCGTCACTTGGACCTGGATTTACCTCTATTCCTGCTAGTATAAGCAAAATTTGAATAACAAATAGTAAAAATAAAATAATAAATAGTCTAAGATTAACATTTACACTTGTTGGTTTTTGTACATTTGAGTCTACATGTTTCATCTCTGAAGGTTTAAGGCACACGCCTAGTTGGTGCGACAACGTGAAGATTAAAATTGATAACACCAGTGCCTGCGAGACACTTTTACACGCGAGAAAAAAGTTGATACAGATCAAATCAATATAATTTAGTCTTTGTTTGATGTTTTTGCCTGGTGAGTATTGGCCAACTCTCATACGATATAACTCAATTCCTACCCCCATGAGTTATGTTACATCTGGCTGAAACTGGTCAAACTGAGAGCGGCCGTATACAAAGTTAAATAAACCATAGCATTTCATCTTTTTTGTGAAAAAATTGTAAGTAAAAAATATGAAAAAATTGTAAGAACAAAAATTAAATAACAATATGTTGTATGCATGAAGCAAAAGAAAAGTATGCACATGTACATGGATTAAACAAGTAGTTTGGAGGAATGAGTATACACCTGTATAAATGATTGGTGAATGATACAACTTTATCTCTACGTAGTTATTCAGAACAACTGTTAATACCAGCCGTGTCAAATTATCTCGATTTAATTTTGATTGCCTAATTGATTATTTGATCGCTGAATTGACAAGATCTGGCCATACAATTTACAATATATAGTAAGCATACAGTCACGTTTTAAGCAGTCTAATTCACTTTACGTGTTGTTTAAAGTTTTCTTGTATACGATAAAATTTACAAAGTGAAAGTAATATCTTTTTTTTAAAGTTGTTTTATGAGCTTGAAGTTAACCATGAAAATTTCATTATCTGGAATTTAACATCATGTAAAATTAACCGTTATAGTTTTACCATTTTCACGCATGAGTAATTAATTTTACTATGAGAGTTTGTGTTTTGAACATTGATAAGTTAAAATTTGTCACGTGACAAATCATCGATCAAGGTAAGTGTTCCCGTGTAATTAACAGGAATGCGGATGAATTACAAATTAGATGTATTGTGTAGCATGTAATTATAGTAAAATAAACAAATACATAAACAAGAGAAACAAAAAAAAGGCAAAAAGTCAATTGCAGACTATTTGAGATCACCATATTTAGTCAGAATAGTTTTGCGAAATTCTGAAACAAGACTGTCAAATAGTCTAAATATATGTACAAATATGTACATAAAAAAAAATGTTGTCAATATATATATGCAGTTTTATTCAAAATTAAATCATAACATTTTGACACTCGTGTTTTCAGCTGATGTATTTGAAGATGCTCTCTCTGCTTATTCCTTCGCTCGTGCTTCCGCATATGTTATGAGTTGTGGTGGTGTGAACTCGCGTCTGTTTTGTTTGTTATTGTAGTCTAGCCTATCAAGGAAGTCCGTGGAACCAGGACAGCAGTATATCGACTTGCATTTGATTGTCCTTTACATAAATATTCCCATCAACTGTCTACGTGTCTCTTAGATGACGCTAAATACTGAGCCGTCTGGCTTTTTATGCAATGGCGTTCTTCGGCTTGGTCAGGTCCTCGTTCATTCTTACATACTTGTATTCTGTTTTCCCTTTTAAGAATTTTCTGCATCTAAGAATCCTCTTTTTAACATTATGATCCTTAATCTTGACAATTATTTGTCTAGGAGGCTGAAACGTGTTGTTAACTCGGCCGTCTTCATTGCCTTCCCTTTTGCGTGGTTTACCAATTCTATGAGATCGAATGATGTCGTCGGGTGTTAGATCTTCATCGATAGTTTTGATAAGTTCTTTCACTAACTCGTTTGTTTGAAAGGAATATTCATCTATTCCACCGTCAGGAATGTCGTTGATACGAATTAGGTCTCGTCGATTGTATTGTTCTTACGCATCCATGCCATCACGCAGCGATTGGTTTTCTTTATTAAGCCTCTCTGTTTTAAATTTGTACTGGTCTATTGTGGCTTTGATAGTGTAGTCGATCTCACAATGTATCATGTCTTTTAAATGCAAGGCTATTAGACATGTTACGAAAAGGTATATTCACGACGCTGAGATTGACAATTTACACTTTAAATAAGGGGACTATGTCAAAACACAAAAGAGATTATCTGTGTATACATTGGATATTATTTTAAAACTGTACTGATTCGTTGGTGCCAATTTATCATAAATATTTCCTATGGAACGAATATTCAATAACATTTGAACCATAAGAAATATAAGAAATAGATATTCATAAATTCTTTAATATTTCAAAATTTAAGAAACTCTAATGCGAAAAAGTTGGGGGAAAAGGTGGGCAGATAAATGTGGTAGATGTGCAGGGCAGCGGAGACACGGGGTACATACTTGTGTTAATTCTTAGGAAAAACTGTATGTATGACAAATGTGTCATTTCTATGGGCATGCAAGCCCTTATTAGTTTTAATTGTCTTTGAACTAGCGTGCAGTATAAGCAAGTACTTTTTTTACTTCGGCGCTTTGTGTCTATCGGTTGTATGTTGGTTGTTTATAAGCCTCGTGTCGATCTTATGAATTAAGCCAATTAGAAATTATCTTAATTTGTAGTTTGTCATAATGTTGAAATGCAACATTGAGCGCTAACAAACATGTTTAACCCTGTCATAATTTTAATTGAACCAGGTTTAGAGTTAGATTTTCCCAAGAACTATGTCATCTTAGCGGATAAAATTTATTCATTTCGATCGCCCCTCATTACCCCCACTCAATCCTGCACGCGTACACCTTTCACGTCTTATAACCGCCTGCATTGATAGCAAAAACGCAATTGTCATATTCGATGTTACTCTATGATGTTCTAGATAATGTGATTTACATTAACCAAAAAGCACATGGTTTAAAGTTTACCTGTTTAAATATATAATCAATGTTTTGACACCGCCCCTACATTTAAAGTCAAATTTGTCAACCTCAGCGTCGAGAATATACCTTTTCGTAACATGTCTAATTGAATGATATCTGACTGGGCTAAAGGGCATGTAATTGGCTTCGGTAAAATTTCAGTTGTGGTTTCAGTCGTTAGCTGGTATTGCAGAGAGCTGAGGTCTGCAGGGACAGAAGCATGATGAATAGCGTTTGGGTCAATATGGACGGGTGAGGAACCCGAAGAAGACATTGCGAATTTTTTACTTGAATCTTGTTCAGGTTGTGTAGGCTTGCTGTGATGACGGAGCCTGTTTGTATTTACTGGAGTTTCGGGCTGCATTTTGTCTGTGATTAAAGATGAATGTCGTAGTTTTGTAATCAAAAGGTGGATTAAGAGTGTAAGACTAGTATGCAAAACAGGAATTTGGCATGTTTATATTGTTTGTTGTTGTTTATTTTTACAGAGTTAACAGTTTTTAAACGAATACCTACAATCTGTTGAGAACAGCTCATACACAATCTTCCATATAGTGTCAAATCATAATCCGGATTTTAAACTTCAAATATTAGTTCATCATCACTATCACTATAGTATTTTAATCCTTATATACTCAAACCCCCGTTTAAAGTTTAATTATAAATCCATTTTCTTTACATTTCCCCCCCCCCCAGAAAAAAAGACGTCTTCTCAAGTCAGAGCATGCGCATGTTCCCGCACAATCTTAACCTTCAGATACACCATCCGTCGGAATGGAAAATTGTTTGAAATAAGTTTGTTATGAAAATCTGTTTTTGTCCTCTGTCCTTCATTAGCAAAATCATTGATTTTTTTTTATGAAAGATGGCAATGGCTTACGTACAGAGTATTTGACTATATCAGACTAGATGTGTTGGTTTTTTTTTGCGTCAATTTTAGAAGTTTGCCGTAACGAACTTATTCGCTACTGTTGACAGACGGACACACAAAAGCATGAACGGACTTCTTTATACCATTATTTTTCCTAACTAAGACGAACGTAGAGAAATCACTGCATCAAGTTTGTGAATTCATTATTTCTGAATATTTAAGATAATAGGATTTAAAATTATAGGTATAATATATGAATTAAAGTTTTTGGTTCTAAGATGTTATAAATCTATCATAAAATACAATCCCTGTTATTACCACTCGTGTTTTGAATAAACGAGACAGTAAATATAAAATACAAAAAGTTTTTAATTCAAAAATTATTTTAGAAATAATTATCCGTTGAAAACTACAAAGTTAGATTTCTCCAACAGAATAGAATATTACATATAAATTGCTCATTTTGGAAATTAAAACAAAGAAAAGGTTGTTGTCGGCATTAAAAGTCGAAATTTGTTTTCAATCTTTCCGGTCATAGTTGTAGCTAAATGAAAGGGAGAGATTTATGTTGGATAATATTCTTGGAGCAATTGTTTTTGTCTCAGACAAGTTAAATTTACAATGATTTAGTTTTAACCACCGACAATTTTGATTTTATTTCACATTCGCTGAGTATCAATTTTATTAATATGTTTTGCCTTACAGCTAATTTCCTTATGTATGTAAGGTTAAACTTTGGTTTGCTTCCTTTCTTTGTATATATAAATGTTTATTTAAGCTTTGTCATTAAGATTGACATCTTCATATAGGTATGTAAACCTGTATATATGATTTTTAAATTTAATTGGACGTTATAAAAAAAATACAAACAAAGAAAGCAAGCTAACCAAAGTGTTAATATACATACATTAGGTAATTAGCTTCAGTGAGATCAGGCGAAATGTTTATCATTTCTCCTTTAGACAATTTGAAATGAAACAAATGACAAACGACAATGACCATTTGTCAAACTTTTTTTTTTACTATAAGATTTTGTGAAATAAGCAGTTTAAAAAAAAATTCAACATCATTCCAAGATCGGACATTATTTTACGAGGATCATCCAGACACTAAATTCCATGCATACGTTGACAGTATGTCAAAACTTCTAGGAATAATTGTTTATCTGAATACTCAATTTAAAAAAAAATAAAGGGTGACATAACATTAGAGGAATCATATCATAAGGAACGTGTGTATTCAGTTTTAACTTGATAGGACTTCAATTTCAACAGATACTGCCTTGACTAAAACTTTTAACCAACAACTTTAACCTGGAGAGGGACAGACGGACGAACGGATGCACAGAACAGAAAACATAATGCTCATAAATGGGGCATAAAAATAACATTCACGTATATAAATAACCTGTACACAATCGGCGCAAATGAAAGACAAAATCTACGCATGTGAAAGAATAAAAAAAAAATGAAATGCAGATCGGCGAAAATGTAAATTTAAGTCAAGATCAAAATATATATTTTATCATTTTTATTGGAACGAAGGTTAAATATAGTGTAGTATCTTTTGGGTCCATTTGTATTAAATTTCCATAAAATATCAGCGCGACGCTTAATTCCTCTTTCTTGGGAGACGTATTTTTAAGCGTACACCATGTCGGAATCCGTGAAAAACGCGAAATAGCACTTTATAATTTGATGTTTTTTTTCATTGCTAGAAACAACGTAGAGCTTTTATGTCACTACCGAGTTGCGTTAGTTGATGCGCATAAACAATAGGCTGTTTGGTCTTTAATGTGTCTACTTATTAACTAACTTTCTGCATAATATTAGGCGGATTGAGTTAGCAAGGGACTCTCACCATTGCCCTGTGCCCTTTGTCATTAAATAATTTTGACACTTTTTAGTTGAAAAGTGGCAATCTAAGTAGATAACATAATTCTGAAAAATCTTTTTGATACAATCTTTATATTTACAGAGTCTATCAATTCATCGAATAGACAATTAAACAAAAATCTTTTGACCGCATCAAGCTAAACTGACCTTATTTGCTCTTTCTTTCTGCAAATCTATATAGCTGCACAGTAATTCAGTTATAATTTTAGGTCAAGAGGTCCTCTAATCATGGTAATATACAAGTAACAGCAATATTGGAAAACAATGACCTAAAAATTTAGTTCGCATGAATTTATAGTGCCAGCATGTCCTGTTTTTATTCAAAGTATTATATCGTAAACAAATATCAGTAGTTTTCATACTTCAGACTGAGTCGTGTAATAAAATCGTTTGACCGCATCAACCAAAACTGACCATATTTGCTTTTTTTTATGCAAGTCTATATAGCTGCACAGTACTTCAGTTATAATTTTAGGTCAAGAGGGACTGTAGTATATAAATAACTGCAATATTGGAAATCAACGACCACAAAACAAAATTCGCATCGATTGAGAGTGCCAGCATTTCCTATTTGTATTCAAAATATCGCATCAGAAACAAACATCAGTAATTTTCATACCTCAGACTGACTTATGTAACAAAATTATTTGTCTGCATCAATCAAAACTGACCATGTTTGACCGCATCAACCAAAACTGACCATATTTGAACGCATCAACCAAACCTGACCATATTTGCTCTTTTTTTATGTAACTCTTATAGTTGCATAGTAAATCTGTAATATTGTTATGTAAGGATGGATTGTTTAATACAAATTAAAGAAATATTGGCACACAATGCTACCTAATTTCTTTTGCATCAATTTAGAGTGTCAGCGTGTCCTCTTTTTATTCAAAATATTGCATCATAAACAAATATAAGTAGTTTTCACACCTAAGACTGATTGGTATAACAAAATATTTGTCCGCATCAACCAAAACTGATCATATGTGACAGCATCAACCAAAACTGACCATATTTACACTTTATTATGTAAATCTTAATATATAGATAATTATATAGCTGCATAGTAAATCACTTATAAAATTGAGAAAGGAAATGGGGAATGTGTCAAAGCGACAACAACCCGACCATAGAGCAGACAACAACCGATCACGATGGATTGTATAATTCAATTGACAGCATATCCTCTTTTTATTCAAAATATTGAATTCTTAACAAATTTCAGTAGTTTCGATATATCAGACTGAGGCGTTTTAATAACAAAATTATTTGACCGCATCAACCAAAACTTAACATAAAACACTTTATCATGTAAATATATATGGCCTCATTGTAAACCAAAAATATTCCTATTTCAGGACTATATTGTATGATAAAGATGACACCAAATTTTGTCCACATCAATTTAGCGCGCCATTACTTCCTCTCTGTATCTATAATATTATTATTTAATGAATGACTGTAATATTTTTTCTATCTATGAAGAAATAACATAAAAAATTTGGTGCACACTGAATAACTCGCGTAGCGGGTTTTTTTAACAGTATGCACCACATTTTTTATGTTATTTCAAATAGACAGAATAAATATTACAGTCACTTCTTATAATTTAATTCTAAACGCCATTTCAAGTAGTAGCTAACCATGAAAAAAATGTTGATGACGTCACGGTCACATGACTAACTTATGTCTATGGGCTGATAACAAAATAACTTCAGCCAATCAGAAGACGCGTTACATCCAAAATTAAATGATTAAATAATGAATCGTTACAAAAGTGACTTTTTAAGTCAGTAGTTCATGGTGTTTTTTTCTTTTTTAAACAAAACTATTTAACGGCATCATCCAACACTCACATGAATGATTCATATACTTTATTTTAAAATGAAAAGTACATGTATGACATCTATGAGAAGTTCTCTTCTTGGAATAGTATACTGTTAATATAATTTAAGAAGGAAACTGATTGGTTTTGTCTGTAGTCTAACGTCCAGTGGCAGATGTTTCATTCATGTTCAGATCGTTCCAGACTCCCAGATATTATTTATAATCGTTATGGATAAGTTTGGCTACGAGATAATGCAAATGTACATAGTTTTTTTTTACGTTTAACAACACTTTTTTCATTAATATCCCATAATTCATCCACTGTACAATTTTCGTTTGAACATTTGTCAAAACAGAATCTTAAATCATGAATGTAAATCCAAGGCAAATAAGGTAAATTAAGATTAAAATTCCATGAATTAAATGCAGAGTTATATTTAGGAAGAGACTGTTAAAAGCGAGGAACGAAGAAACGTAAACAATGATGTTTCATATGCAATCTTATAAAAAAAATTCTCCGATGAGTTGGATAACCTTCTATCCACTTCGATATTTGTACATGTAACTTTTGATCAGTAAAAACTTGATGATATAGAAAAATCTGCTATTATATATAGTAAAGTAAGAATTGGAACTGACTTTTTTCTTCTAAATTCTAAAGTGCCCTTTCTGCAGTGAAAATTAGAACTGTTCTACTGTCCTGACTGATTTAGTCAGTTCTGCTGACAGTTCTACGGTAAGAACTGATTTGGACAGTTCTACCTAGAACAGTTTTAGACAGTTCTACCCTAGAACTGATCCTGACAGTTCTACCTAGAACTGATTTAGTCAGTTCTACCTAGAACTGATCCTGACAGTTCTTCCTAGAACCGATTTAGGCAGTTCTACCTAGAACTGATTCTGACAGTTCTACTTAGAACAGTTCTAGGGTAGAACTGTTCTAGCTGGAACTGTTCTAGGACAGGTTAGAACAGTTCTATGACAGATTATTCTGACAGTTCTAATGAGAGGTTAGAAGTGATCTCCACTGTACTATTAAAATCCTTGCTTTAATGAAGCTTTCTTATACTGACGCAGGTATCGCATTGACAGTATGATACTACCTATTTAATGTTTTTTTAATACAGGTAGTAATGGGGGAAGACTAGCGACTTGGTAAAGCGACATCTTCACTTGTGGTTGAAAGAGAAACAGATGTTTTATAAGCATAGGAAAGAAAACAAAACCAATCTTATAAAACCGAGAAATCAAATGTTTATTGTAACATACATGTATACCACCGTTTTATTAATTATTTAAAAAAAATAATTCAGAATAGTTTGTTATTATGATATATGTGCTTTGTATCTATCTGATGAATTTACTACAAATACTTAAAATCATATATTTATTAAATCAATACAGTCCCCACAAAGGGCATGATTATAAAATATAACAATGCATCAGTTATTGAATATAATTGTTCTCAAAGCATAAAACATAACAAGAAGGCGAACATGATTAAAATGTTCATCAACAATACTTAAGTTAGAATATTAGCCAAGGTTGATGTTTCTCCGTTCGCTAATGAACTTTAGCAAGGTTAGATATAATTTATAAAATAATTTGTCTCAAATACACATAGACAAACATATAACAGTTTTTCTAAGATTTAAAAAAAAAACAAAAAATTTAGTATATAATCTAGAAAAAAAACGTTATATACATTTTTGGTACAGGATTTAAAAAAAGTTATTTAACTGTTCATTTGATTCAACGAAGTATGAGCACATTAAATGACAGAACAGGTATTTACAAAACTGACCTTATTACCGACTTTCGGCACGATAGATCCAAAAGAATCTCTGGTCCCGATTGCTTTTTAATACAATTGTTTTCGCAATCGTGTATAGCTATTGGTATGTGTTACATATTGCATATGCCGTACCAACATCCGTTAATGCGTGCGTGGCATGTTTAGATGTTATATGGGCTAAACATGAACGTTGTATGTTGTGTTATAGACAACCGCTGAAAATCTGAAGGAATACTGTTTATAAATATTGCTTAATACCGGATAATTATCTCATATCAGTTGTAAAAGAAAGTATCTAGTCTTTAATGTGTCGGTAAACTAGTTTGATATATGTTGAGGTTATACATGTGCATGCACAAGTGATATAAATGATTAAATTACAGAGATATTGAGTGAGATATAATTTGGGGATTACTTTCATGAACGCATGATTTTAGCAGTACTTTTTTGTCATTACTAAATGGTTGCGAAATTTTATGGCGTGCTTTAAAACATAAAATTATGTATTTAAGGAAACATTTAAAAACAGCTTCTAGTATTTCAGAAAGCTTTTGAATCCTTTCTTTAATGCGACAATGATATAATAAAACAAGTTAACTAATTGTATTTCCTTGTTATTATCAATATTTACATAACCGAATGATACCTAGCTAATGTTTTTATACAAAGTGCATCATATGAAATAGGGACATATCTATTGTTATGGTAAAGGGGAATTGGGACTTGTGTTCTAAATTTATAGAAAAGACAGATTCGAACTATGTGTTCGTTGCGAAATGTTATTCATTGATGTAAAAAATAGAATTCTGTTATAGCAAAATATTTAAAAACAACATATAGTATTTCAAAATTAGGCTGGGTATTCTTATATAAATATTGAAGTAGACTGTGTGATTTGAAAGTTTAAATGAGACAGTTTTATATGTAAAATGTTTTTGATATAAGAAGAGAAGCATTTTAATTATCCGAATCATTATCTTAGAATTTCATGTGTTTCTATATTTGTGTAGTTACACTATCCGTTAATCTGTTCATATAGGAGAAAAAGAAAATAAAGAGAAAGTGACCGGCTAACAAGAACTTAGCGGCAGTATGTATCACGGAATACAAAATCCACACGCACTGAGTCGGAAATATTGTCAAATAGAATATGAGTTTGCTCTTTCCTCAAAGTTACTAATTTATGTTTGAATGGTTATTTTCAAGAAAGATGAAACAATAAATTCTGTCACGGATATTTGGTTCATTAGTTCTCATAACGTTCGAAAATTAGGTAGCCACTTGGGGTAGGTTTCTTCCCTCCAAATCCTGTAAGAATTGTCGAAACATGTGCTATATGTGCATATCTACAGGGCCACTGTATTGGGGACATAATGAAATAACCATTCTTTAATCTTAGTATCTTCCATCGGGATCGTGGACCTATCCCCTTAGAAGACACATTATGGCCTCTACATGTTCCTACTTTATCCATGTGAATATACCAAGATGGCCATTTGATAGAAAAAATTGCAAATATATTATCTTCCTTTGAAACTGATACAAATTTAAAAAGATTTTGGTTTCCGATAGGAGAGTGTGAACCCCACACAGATCCCCAAAAATTATATGACATTATAATTCCATAGTCTCTGCGTTTTTCCGATTTAATGGAAAATTCTCCTTGTAAGACATCACTTAATTGTTGGAATTGCAATCCTAAACTTCTAACAAATGATGCAACTTCTATTTGTTCCGATGGGTTGAATAGAGTTAATAAATCAATTGTTTTTTCATCTGGTTCAATGAAAAGCAGAAGAAATTCTTTATGCTTGTCATCTTCGTTTTTAATAACATTTTTTATGGCATCGCTCGTAGCTGTTACTCTGTTCATTGTTGAAATTGAGAACATACGCCACAATATAGATGATCGAATAGCTGCTATTCTTACATATAAGTTTGTAAGACAAATTATTCTTTCTGCCTCGTCTTTATTTTTAAGGTCTCTTTCGTTTCTTATGATGCACCTCACTTTTTCTAGAAATTCTGAGCCCTGATAAAAATCTATTACAGACATCATATTATTAATATCACTTCTCTGGATATTGTTAAGGTGAGACTCCAAAGTACTGAGAAATAATTCGGAAACACGAAATCTTGCCAGTATGTCTCTAATATTTGATCGCAGTTCTTCTACGTTGATATCATCTATAATATTTGAATGAGTGTTTTGGTTGACTTTCCATATTCTGTCTAAAATTACAGAGCATAAAGATAATATTTTGCTTGCAATTTGACCGTAACCCGGTGCTGCAGAAGCCATAATTGCCACAATTTTTAAGCTAGCTACCACGACGTCACGCGTTCTTATACCTCGCATATAATCAATTACAGCTGCAATGCCTTTAACAGTATTATGATATTCTAATTCATTGAAATAGTCATTATATTCTGTTGTCATTAAAAACCTTTCAATTGTCTGTATGCTATTTTCCATTGTATCTGAAATTATAATTTGACAACGTTATATCTATATTTCTACCAACCCTCTTCCCTAAAACATGAAATTCAAGTTTAACATATGTTTAAAAACAAATATTGACAATTCAACATCTTTAGCACTATAGACCAACACGGCTAGTGTTGGGTATAACCATCACTCAATCAATATATGCAAAAAAAAAATTGGGGGGGGGGGGGGTCTCATATCTAAGCAATTGTAAACCAATAAATTAAAGGAAGATTTGCATTCATCACAGCTTTCATTGATTGGGCTGTATACTTCAGACCTCAGACATTTCAATATACCTCTATTGAACCAGTCATATAAAATGTATAGGCCTTTATCTATCAAAGGAGGTTATAAACGATTTGCGACAATGCAAATACTAAATTAAGGATATAAACAGATATCGTTAACCAATGAATTCAAAATACTAAAATCTATTCAATTTCACAAATATGTACTGAATAAGCATCATGTAAATCATTGAATAAAGAAGCATGACATTTGTAGTTTTAAACACGGGGAATAACAATGAACATTCTGAATTTGATTATACTAGTAAGGGAGACAACTACAAATGCACTTTTTCATTCAGTCGACGTGCATCACTATATGCATTATCCATAAATTAAGCGGTAAAGAGGAATGATTTTTTTCAATACAATGACTATACCTATTGTAACAAATCGTTGCTAATCAAAGGTGGAAATAAGCAAAGAATGACGGTCCATTCAAGATAATTGTCTGTTTCTTTTTAAAATAAGTTGTGGTTGCATTGCGCATTTCAACTTCCTGTTAAATATAGAGTTATTATCCTTTAAACCTAGTGGCAGGTAGAAAGGCTACATAGTATGGTGTTGTTAATAAGATAATGCAGTCTTCAATAACAGTAGAAAATGCCAAACAGGTTATATCAAATCATCACAAATCGTTATTTTTTCGCAACAGTTGCGATTGCATATTGACCTTAAGGTCATCATTATTCACAAATTATTCACATACAATGTCCTTATATTAGGAATCATCTTCGGTGATCATTGGCCTCCAAAAATGTATCCCAAGAAAATGTTTTGCTTAACTTTTGTCAAATTTACGAAATTTTCTACCACCCAACATTGCTTTCCTTATTGTTTAACCCAATTTAGGTTTTCAATATTTTTGTCTCAATTTGCATGAACAATTACTCGACATTCTCCAAAAGTGTGACTTGTGTCTTATTTTTTTTCACAATTTCTGATTTATATAAAATTTGTATGAAATTTACTCTACAAATTCTGGACATTCTGAATATTGTCTTTAAATTTCTTGACAAATTCTCGACATTTGATTACTGTCTTAAAATGTCTCGACAGTATCTCGACATTCTTTTTTTATCAGTATGGCTTGACATATCCTGAACATTTTGAATTGTGTCTTAAATTTACTTGACAATTCTGAGTTTTACAAATTATGACCAATATACAATATATCGCTTTATCGTCATTTCTCTTTATAGAATATACTGTTCAAACTTATTACAACAAAAACAAAAGTTGGGCCTTTTTATATTTTTTATAATTTTAAAAAATGTTGGTATATAAATATTTTTATAATTCCTAATCTTAAACATGTTAAAGGGAAACTTCGCAAAAAAATCAAAAATTGATATCATGTTCATTCTGTATAAAAATGCTCAAATTCATAGATATTAAAGTTTTATTCCGCTAGGTAAGAGATCACCATCGATTTTAATTTTAGAGTATCAATTCTCTGCGTTCGGCCATTTTGTCTTCTTTCCCGATTTATAACAACGATATGTCTATAAACCACAAAGGAACAAAACTACAGTAACCGATGTAGTCGTAATTGCGTGTCGATATCTTGTCAATCGTACGGTTGTTTTATCCAACTAACTAACTTGATACGGAAAATATTCTTATTTTTTTTAAATTACCATGGTCTGTTATTTTTAAACTGTTAACATTGGAATTAGTGAAAAAGTCAAAGTTGAAATCATAAATAAGTGTTCCGTGAAAATTATTTTCGAAAATCTAATTTGTTTATAATTCTTTAAAGTATTAAATAAACTTTATTCAAATAAATTCTGATCTTCCCTCATCTGATCACCAGCATGGCTAAAGGTATTACTCCCAAAGGTATTGTGAGGTGTGTGAGGTGACACGTCCAGGTATTCAAGCGATTTCCTGTCGGGCTTGCAAGTTCATGCATCGTTTCACTTCTGTAGGTATTGATCAGTGTACACGGCCGATAACTTATAACTTTCCATTTTGAACTATCAGGTGTATAATATACATCTCTGTCTTGCGTGTCCGAAAGTGATATAATATACTAGTCATTACTTAACTCATACACTTGTTTATCAATAACATTTCTGGTGTAAAGAATATTATTTATAAAAATATAAATAATACCAAAAAAAAAAAAAAGATTTGAAGAAATAAAAATCTATTTACATATTTTTTCCAAGGGTTAATTTGGGAAAATGTAATATATACTCGTTGTCAATAGTAAAGGACAGATTGGAACATACCAGAAATATTGATTTAAAAGAATGTACGCACTTGTCGATGATTCGTTTATACGCCTGGATAGAAAGTTACGGACCTATAGCGCAATTTAAGATATATACATGTATACATTGAACATAAGAAAGAAACATACATTTTGTGTAAATTGGGGTAAAAGTTTTGTAAATAGACTAGTCCACGTATGTCAACAGTATGTAATCAACGAATTCGATAGACTATTGTATACCAAAAGAAGAAGAAGAAGAAGAAGAAGAAGAAGAAGAAGAAGAAGAAGAAGAAGAAGAAGAAGAAGAAGAAGAAGAAGAAGAAGAAGAAGAAGAAGAAGAGAACCAATTTGATTTAAATACAGGTCGATATATAACTTGCTTTGGTTCATCGAAGTTATTTTTTTCTTGATATTCAATGACAGCAATTTAAAGAATAAACTGCTTGTCCGCTTTAGGGGTATTTTTGCCAGTTGAACAGCCTTATAATTACATTCAAAAATAGGGAAAGATGACATTAAATTCGTTGTCTTTTGTTTTTAAACATCGTTGGTCAAATAGCTAAAGAATAATACGTTGTGAGACGAAGACTATTTTAATAAGGACGTTCCCGATTATGAATAAATTTGGTTGACGTTTTTCACACTTGAAAAGAATATCTATTCGTAATTTTTCGATTCCATTCCAAGAAGATCCTTAAATTTCCTGTCAATTTTTTAAAACATTTTTTTTTCAAATAGTGAAGTATTCATGCGTTGTGAGATATAAAATATTTTGATGAGAACATTAATTCCTAAATAGGTAAATAAAGATCGCTTTGGATGGACTACATTATATAATTGCAATTGTTAATGATCTGTTTGAAATATTAAAGGTTGCCGATTCTAATTTAAAAAAGTACAATTTTTAGTTCATACACTCGTGTTTAGAAGGATATTTTTATTTATATATTTATTCAATTAAAATAATTCAGTATTTTATCGTTACAAAAGTAATCAGAAGTCATAATTCATTTAAAAGTGAGCTTATGCAAAATATATAAAAATATACAACAGCTATCCAGTTATTGTGCGACCTTATTACTCCCGTAAATTAATTTTAATTCTTTTTCTTACATTTCTGTGTCTAAAACTATAACTGACTCCCGTATATCATTCATACGAAATGTTGTTCACACCTGAAATGGTGAACCGTGACGCCTAGGTGTCACTGAATGAAGATCAAAAGATTAGAATTACATAATGCTAATCTTTTAATTACATTAAGTTTAACTACGCATTCAACATTCACTAAGTGTCACAAATTAATACAAATTTTATTTCCACAGTACAAACAAGTGAAAATGTTTGATGGAATGAAGCAAAAAGTTCAGAATACAAACATGTATTTTTTAATACACTATCGATCATGTCAGTTTCATATGTTTGTAGAAAAAAATCATAAAATGTTCTATTGTATTATCTACTTTAATTACTAAAATTCGTATAAAAAAAATCCACACATAAATCCTACACTCTAATTTTAAAAGTTGCATGGCTATCACTTACTATTCGTTGGTTAATAGCTACATCAAAAAGTCGTCGATGCGCTTTAAATAGCGTTATTAGATGGTTAACGAACAAGGCTTAAATGATATTAATTTCACTCTCGCCATGCAAAAAGACTTTAACTACGTCACATAAGTCAGTAAGTTTGAAGAAATAAAATTAATAATTCCCAATTTTCTTCTTTATTACTTTTCATATCAAAATAAAACTTGGTGAATATGTTTTTTATAGTATTATGAACATAATAAGATGAAAAGTGAAAAATCGCGAATTATCCCTTTAATGTTGGTTTGTAAATAATTACAAATGTTGATTATAAATCTTATAAATAATTGCTAAATGATAGAAACCAATCATAAAAGAGGGACGAAAGATACCAAAGGGACAGTCAAACTCATAAATCTAAAACAAACTGACAACGCCATGGCTAAAAATGAAAAAGACAAACAGAAAAACAATAGTACACATGACACAACATAGAAAACTAAAGAATAAACAACACGAACCCCAAAAAACTAGGGGTGATCTCAGGTGCTCCGGAAGGGTAAGCAGATCCTGCTCCACATGTGGCACCGGCGTGTTGCTTATGTGATTACAAATCCGGTAAATAGTCTAATTCGGTAGGTCACATTCATGAAAGGGAAGGGGATTGTAGTTACGACGTAAGGAACATATCCGATATCATTTGTGAAACGGTAATTTCATAACGGACAACCAACTCGTGATGGCGTCCGTAAAATTTACGAAGGGATGATTTCAACTTCACCATTTGGAACTCTTGGTTTAATAGCTTCCTTGTGAGCAGTAACCCTCTATCAAGAAAATCATGATAGGAAATGCAAGCACGGGAATATCGTATCAATTGGGAGATATATACCCCGTATGCAGGTGCTGCTGGAATGTTGCTACTTTGAAATGGAAAGTTCACAATTGGAAAGCTGAAATCATCTCTTTTGTCGTAAAGTTTTGTTTTCAACCGACCCTCATTGTCAATTTCTAGATGTAAGTCAAGATATGAAGCCGACTTAACTGTATCTGTAGTATCATTTATCTCCAATTCGATGGTATAGATGCGTTCCACATAGTCACCAAATTTTGAATTGTTTAGTGAAAGAACGTCATCTATAAAGCGGAAAGTAGAGTTAAAGGATATTGCTAACTTCTTATCTTTCTTCCTAAGAAGTTCCTGCATGAAGTCAGCCTCGTAATAATAAAGAAACAAGTCGGCAAGTAGAGGGGCATAGTTTGTTCCCATTGGGATGCCGACAGTCTGTTGAAAATCACGTCCTCCGAACGTTACAAATACGTTGTCAATCAAGAAATCAAGCATCTTGATAATATCGGTTTCAGAGAATTTTTTGTTTGAATCAGAGTGATTCTTTACAAAGTATGATTTATCCCTCCCTAAGACAAGATACTTGTATCTACGTTGGCCATTCTTTTTTATGAAGCAAAGTAATACCAACTCTTTCAATTTGTCTTTTAGTTTGGAATGTGGAATACTTGTGTAAAGAGTAGAAAAGTCAAATGTTTTAATACTGTTACAAGATGAAAGAGAGTTAGATTGTATGTACTCTAAAAGATCTTTGGAATTTTTAAGTATCCACATCTGATTCACGCCACCTCTAGAATAGGCAGTTTCACAATAACTTTGAAGCCCGTCTTTGATTGCTGATATAATAGATGTTAATAATTTAGAAAGAGGTTTCGTGGAGCACTTGAAAGACCCAGCAATATACCGTTGTTTGTAAGGACACTTATGTAGTTTAGGTATCCAATACAGTGATGAAAGATCCAGTTCTTCATCTTTGGTTGAAATATCAAAGGAACAAAGAACAGACCTATGATTATCCAGGATTTCCTCTTTGGTAAGTGTCGTGAGGGTATATGTTGAGTTTCCAAGTGAATTGTCTATACCTAATTCGTTTATCAAGCAATTAATGTAGTGACTTTTACAGACAAAAACGATGTTATTTGGGGCTTTGTCTGCGGGGACAACAACATATTTATCATGGAGGTCGGATAAGTGTTTAGCAACAATGGGTCTTTAAAGATTGACGTAGCATGGGCATTGATGGACCCATTCAGTTTCTTAATTCTGATTTGTATTAACGACCTCACTGCCTTAATCCATTCGGATAGAGTGTCTACGTCTTCCTTTTCACGTTTAGCCCATTGCCTGGCATAATCCTCGACTGAGTCCATCAAAATTTTAAAGTTGTATTTCCAATTGATGGATTTAGGCTCACGATATTTCGGACCTTTCGATAACACATTTCGTAGAGAAGTGTTATTAACAATGTTAAGGTCACCGGTAATAACGTGGCCAGCAGGATCATATGTGAATTGGGAACTAGCACAAGTGCAATCAGGAGGTTTAGAGTTGAAGTCGTCAATATCGAGATTCTGCAAAACGCGTTTGTAATTGAAAATTTTAGTTGCAATAGGTTTGGTATAGGTATAAGAAATTATTGGTACAGACTGGTCTTTGAAATAAGGAGGTATTTTCGATTGAACTAATTTATGATGAAGGATATTGCCTAGGTTGACGCCATCGAGACCTTTGTTGGCAAAGGAAAGATTTAGAAAAGATCTTTTCTCTTTTTCATCTTTTCCAATGCGAACTGGCTTGAAACGTCTGTGACTTGCAATATCCATAATTATAGCTTGAAGTTTGTATTGGTTTGAATGAGGGTTTGTAATAGTGG
The DNA here is from genome assembly GCA_037788925.1 of Mytilus galloprovincialis. NCBI lineage: Eukaryota > Metazoa > Mollusca > Bivalvia > Mytilida > Mytilidae > Mytilus > Mytilus galloprovincialis. The sequence goes on along the minus strand of CM075343.1, from coordinate 62,806,241 downwards.
ATTCCAAACATAAATTGAACAGAGAATGAAGTTTTGAAAGGGGTATTGAATAAAGTTTCGTGCGAATGTGATGAATACCTAACGGCTTTTGTATGAATGACAGCAAGTCATTAATAGAGACATCATGCAGAGAAGGTGATGTATAATGACGATGACCATGACTGCGTCTACGTCGAGGTGTCGAGTTGAAAATATTCATCACATTCACCGAGTTACACGAAGGACTAGATAGAATACCTATACCATCAATTTTGTCATTGCAGCCATACGGTGTTGCAGTTCCCAATTGTCTAATCCAGTAGTCTTCTTTTTGTCTACGGAGAGTCGTTGAAAGATTAGGATTGTTAGAGCTATGGTATATATTTTTGATAATGCGAACTGTCATAGAAACGATGGAATGATCGGGCTGATTGAAATGCTGGTATAGAATGTCGTTAGCATTGAGGTTACTGTCTGATCTATGACCGCACATACGTTTGTTTAGCCTTCATTTCGTTTCACCGACGTATACCAATCTGCAAAGGTTGCACTCTAATCCGTAGACGACATTTATCGATTTACAATTCAGATCATCGTAACTTCTGGTAAAATATGACTTCTTGGTCAAATTGCTAGTGAATTCAGCATCTGTAATTAAAATAGCACAAGTTTTGCAGCCTTTGGTCTTACATTTTGAAATGCGACAGTGTTGTACTGTGTCATCAAAAACCCAAATGTCTTTAAGGAGAACTGAACATGGCTGTATATGTGTAATATTGCTATTGTCACTAGGACGATGATCTGAATGAGTCATGTTTGAGATATTTGTCATGTCTGGTGATGAGGGAACACCTGCCATATCAGACGACACCGTGTCTATGGTGCAGTCTGTTTCGGACCTTTTTATACTGGGCGAAGTCCGAGCCAGTTTCCTGTTTGATCTTCGTAAGTTCATGCAATTGTAGTTTTGCTACTGGGCGGATGATGTCCTCGGGGACAAAATGTCCACCAGCAGAGACATCGACCCAGTGGTAATAAAAGATACCAAAGGGACAGTCAAACTCATAAATCTAAAACAAACTGACAACGCCATGGCTAAAAATGAAAAAAAGACAAACAGAAAAACAATAGTACACATGACACAACATAGAAAACTAAAGAATAAACAACACGAACCCCAAAAAACTAGGGGTGATCTCAGGTGCTCCGGAAGGGTAAGCAGATCCTGCTCCACATGTGGCACCGGCGTGTTGCTTATGTGATTACAAATCCGGTAAATAGTCTAATTTGGTAGGTCACATTCATGAAAGGGAAGGGGATTGTAGTTACGACGTAAGGAACATATCCGATATCATTTGTGAAACGGTAATTCCATAACGGTCAACCAACTCGTGATGGCGTCCGTAAAATTTACGAAGGGATGATTTCAACTTCACCATTTGGAACTCTTGGTTTAATAGCTTCCTTGTGAGCAGTAACCCTCTATCAAGAAAATCATGATAGGAAATGCAAGCACGGGAATATCGTATCAATTGGGAGATATATACCCCGTATGCAGGTGCTGCTGGAATTTTGCTACTTAGAAATGGAAAGTTCACAATTGGAAAGCTGAAATCATCTCTTTTGTCGTAAAGTTTTGTTTTCAACCGACCCTCATTGTCAATTTCTAGATGTAAGTCAAGATATGAAGCCGACTTAATTGTATCTGTAGTATCCTTTATCTCCAATTCGATGGGATAGATGCGTTCCACATAGTCACCAAATTTTGAATTGTTTAGTGAAAGAACGTCATCTATATAGCGGAAAGTAGAGTTAAAGGACATTGCTAACTTCTTATCTTTCTTCCTAAGAAGTTCCTGCATGAAGTCAGCCTCATAATAATAAAGAAACAAGTCGGCAAGTATAGAGGCACAGTTTTTTTCCCATTGGGATGCCGACAGTCTGTTGAAAAACACGTCCTCCGAACGTTACAAATATGTTGTCAATCAAGAAATCAAGCATCTTGATAATATCGGTTTCAGAGAATTTTTTGTTTGAATCAGAGTGATTCTTTACAAAGTATGATTTATCCCTCCCTAAGACAAGATACTTGTATCTACGTTGGCCATTCTTTTTTTATGAAGCAAAGTAATACCAACTCTTTCAATTTGTCTTTTAGTTTGGAATGTGGAATACTTGTGTAAAGAGTAGAAAAGTCAAATGTTTTAATACTGTTACAAGATGAAAGAGAGTTAGATTGTATGTACTCTAAATGATCTTTGGAATTTTTAAGTATCCACATCTGATTCACGCCACCTCTAGAATAGGCAGTTTCACAATAACTTTGAAGCCCGTCTTTGATTGCTGATAAAATAGATGTTAATAATTTAGAAAGAGGTTAATGTAGACATATTTTATATTTCATTTTTCATATTCAATGTTAATATGGTAAATAAACAATTATTGTACCGAAATGTAGCTTTTTATAATAAGAAATGTATTATTGTATCCTAGTTTTTCTAGGTTTAGCTTAGCGATTAAAGAAATGAGTATAAAACAGCTAAAGAAAGTGTTTAAACTGTCAGGGAATGTGTCTATACACAGTTTAGGGGAAATTTTTACTGTTAAGATAGTGCCGAGACATCTTTAAGACCATCATGAATGTGTCGAGATATATCCAGACAGCTTTAAGACTGTCAAAAATATGTCAAGACCTATTCAGACATTATTAGGAATGTCAAGAATATGTCAAAACTGATCGAGACAAAGGACAAGGTACGATAAGCATCAGAGAACGGCCCCCTAATTTCGTTCAAATTAAAAGTGACTTGCTATTAAATATAATACATTATTTTTAAAGTTTAAAACCTATATTTTTGTAAACATCAATAGATTTTTCAACTTCCGTTGATATTATTCATACTCTGTTGATGTAAAGACCTCAAGCTTCTGGAAAAAGGCAGAAAAATGGCAGTTTCCAAACCTTGTTCTGCATTTTAAACTATGAGCGTACCTACGACCCACGATCATATTTATACCAGGCATTCCTTGAACATAAATGTTGATGCAGTTCAAATATTTTAGTGGGTCGTAAGTACGCTCATAGTTAAAATTAAAAAAAGTGACAAAAAATCGTCGTTGTTTTCATTGAATCATCGAAATTTTTAACCGAACTGCGGACCGGAGATGATTTCCGGTATTTACTAGATCCGACGACGGAAATGTATTCTTGCTACGCTATAATAATGGCTAGTTTCTTTAGGACGAAAAATAAACATATTTGAGACAGGAAAACAGGATATTCCTTTACTCATTATTCTTGAATTTAAAGTGACATTTTAGCAGACCGTCGAAATTTTACCCAAAATTAGACGGAACTGTGATAAACTTCAGAGAAATACTGGGAACGTAATTGTGAATGAATATAATAACTGGTTCATACTCAAAAAGTGCATATACGTATTTTGTTTCATAATTGACAAAATCGTCGCCCTGGAATGTTTTAATCTCCATTGACACTTTTGTGAAAGGTGCTTTCTTTCTTCACGTCCGCATTTCTACCAAGTATGGCATGCCAAGTTAACATTTTAGACAATCATTTAATAAAAATACAGATGGCGAAAATAAACTACAGAACTGTGAATAATAACATATCACATAAGTAGACACCATGTGACAATTTTAATTAGTTAATTGTGTAAGTGTAACAATAATCAAGATTAAACAAAACTATCCAACACTTTTATGATCTAAATTATGTATCTTGAGTTATTTTTTTGGTCATGGTGTTGAATTTATTGGACTTATTATTTGTAATTGTCACCTGCTTCCCGTTGTTCTATCTTGACGACAACGCGTGCTACTTCGTATTTCTTGTTTGCAATTTATTCTCTACATATCTTTCCGTTAAAATTTTAATGCATAAACTATTTGTCACTGGACGGTCATAAAACAACATTCAATCAATCATATATCTTCTAAAATAACAGCACTACATGTATAATGAATTTAAACATATTCAAAAGAATAAAAACTTCTTTTATTTTTTAATTAGATATTTACACGTCAAAGAAAATAAAATAAGTATTGAATATGAAAGGAATAAAACGCATCATAATTAAAGATATCTTGCTTGTAAGACATGTGTTTCGCATACAAAAGACTCATCAGTGACGGTCGAATAAAAAATGTCAAATGACCATATTAAAAAGGCTCAAAATTCCGATTTTTTTTTTTGTGAATAAAGTTTATTTATTCCTGAATATATTATCCGTAGTTTTTGCAAACAATATACAGTTTTGTTAACAGTTAATTCATAAAAGTTACTATTTCAATAATAATTCATGTTTACATAAAGTGCTAACTTTTGGACATCATGTTGCTGCATGGGTTGTGTGTTTCATTAATTTTTATTGTGCTATACCTTAAAAGGTTACAGTCCGTTGGAAGACATATTACCCTAACTTGACACTCCGATTCAACTAGTTTTTGTTCTTACCCCTTAATGTCAATTGATTAACGGAAATCAGCAAATACCAATTTTTAAGTCTTAAGTTTGACCAGGCCGGTGTCAGAACCCACGATATCAGGCGTTTTAATTCATTTATTATATTTATTAAATTGTACAATGAATTAATAAAAGGGTGCATACTGTAAGAATCCATCTTATATGAATCCGCGCTTAAACATACACATCCACCCAAAAGAAATAACTTTTGCAACATAGAGTGGGAGGCCCATATTCGCCGGGGACACAATTTCGCCGTTTTATGATTTTGAGGTATAAACACTTCAAAGGATGGCTGAAATGGAAGAAAATATGCCGATAAATTATAATTTTATAACAAATATGATTATTTTTTAAACTTTAACAAAATTACGGCACTAACTGCAAAAGATCGAAAAACGGACAACAATTTTTCGGTCAATTTCCTGAATGAAAAACAGGATTTTCAAAGATTTTTTTCTTAGTAATTTTTTGACTGATTGGCCTAAATTTCTGTTTTTTTTTACACCTTTGAAATGTCTGCTGTTCATCTATAATGAAATTTATTTGATAAATATTATAAAAAGCTGCATTTATTTGATATTTATTTAATATTTTAAATTGGTTTTAAATAGATGTGTAAAAACGGCGAATATGTGCCCCTCATTGACAAAACGTGAGGAAATTTCAAGCACCCTTTAATCTAACTTTACAGATGATTATTTTCAAACAAACATGTTTTCAAGCTTAGGAATGTTTTGTATTTGAAGTTATCTTCATATAGAAATATCAGTATACTTCAAAAACATAACTATTCTTCTTCTTTTTTGGAATTTTATTCTCATACACACTGTCCCGGTCTACACTTATTTAGTTTTTATACATTGACTTATGATATTTGGCATACAGTGTATAGCCATGACTCAAATATCATAACAGTCTAATTTTGTTTATTTTCTTTGGTTACATCTTCTGACATCAGACTCGGACTTCTCTTGAATTGAATTTTAAAAGTACGTATTGTTATGCGTTTACTTTTCTACATTGGCTAGAGGTATAGGGGGAGGGTTGATATCTCATAAACATGTTTAACCCCGCCGCATTTTCGCGCCTGTCCCAAGTCAGGAGCCTCTGGTATTTGTTAGACTTGTATTATTTTAATTTTAGTTTCTTGTGTACAATTTGGAAATTAGGTATGGCGTTCATCATCACTGAACTAGTATATATTTGTTTAGGGGCCAGCTGAAGCACGACTCCGGGTGCGGGAATTTCTCGTTACATTGAAGACCTGTTAGTGACATTCTGCTGTTGTTTTTTCTATGGTCGGGTTGTTGTCTCTTTGATACATTCTTTGATACATTTCCCATTTCCATTCTCTATTTTAATATCATTATGACATTTACCGTTGATCTCAAGGTCCAATTAATTGACCTTTAACTTCCATGGTTAAATGATTGTCCAACCCTTAAACCATATATGTTCTTACAGGCTATGCCAGTTTTTTTACTTCACAATAGGCTTAATTTCTTAGGTCAATTAATGCCTCGTTAATAACTCCAAAAATGATTTATACACACACACACCCCCCTTTTTTTTTGCCTTGATAAGTCGTTTCTAATTCACCAAAGGTTTTGTTGTTTTTTCTATGGTCGGGTTGTTGTCTCTTTGATACATTCTTTGATACATTTCCCATTTCCATTCTCTATTTTAATATCATTATGACATTTATCGTTGATCTCAAGGTCCAATTAATTGACCTTTAACTTCCATGGTTAAATGATTGTCCAACCCTTAAACCATATATGTTCTTACAGGCTATGCCAGTTTTTTTACTTCACAATAGGCTTAATTTCTTAGGTCAATTAATGCCTCGTTAATAACTCCAAAAATGATTTATACACACACACACCCCCCTTTTTTTTTGCCTTGATAAGTCGTTTCTAATTCACCAAAGGTTTTGTACCCATGCAGAGGACACATTCCAACCCCTACATCATATTAAATGGTAATTGCCTGGATTGGACATTTTATTTCACACAATGTCTGTTAGTGGTACAAGTCACGTCTCTTTCGTTCCATTAACTGTTAAGTATCTTTAAAAGCTGTTCAAACTCATCTCAAATTATTAAATCCTATATATTCTTGTTTTCATGAAAAGACTTTCACATTGAAACAAAGATGTTGTAGTAGTCTACAATTTAAAAAAATGTTTGATGTTGCTTAGCAAGATGTGGGATTCTATACTCGATATAGAATTCGTCCAAAAAATAATGATAATCTAGATATTTATATTATAGTGTAACACCGTATTAGGAAGTATATTCTTAAAAAATAACTAAGCTCATACTTCAAAAAATATAAAGAACCTATTATTGCATGGTTGATATGCACTTGTTATGTAACTTAGTTGTTGATCAGCATGTAGTGACCTACAATTGAACTAAGTTTTCATTTCTAACTAAACATGTTCACAAACAGACAATCTGCATTGCATTCAATTTAATTTGTTCAATAAAATGACTTATTGATTTGTAGTTGGCTTTAATTCAAACATGTTTTGCTGTTGCTAAACAACACTTGTGTTGCTATGCTCAATACGGAATTTGTAAAGAATAAAAAAAGATGTATATGAAAAATATTGGAATGAAACACCAAATGGAAAGAAAAATCTTCAAACAACAGCTTAATTCATACTTAAGAGGGGCAAGCACCAATTTTTTAACCGTTGCTATGCAACATTTCTGTTGCCAAGGTTGTTTTTAAGCATATAATAAACAAAATCAAAGGGTATTTTCATTTGTGACTTCAAGTTCTTCTTGGACAAACAATATCATGTGCAAATATTTAAATTTTTACTGATAAAACAATTAATATGTGATAATTTTCATTCTTAATAAAAACCGTTGCTAGGCAACCTTCCTTTCACAGGAACACAATAAAATCATTATTTTTTCAAGTGTCTACACTAAGACCATCATTGATATCAATTTAAACTTATTTGGAGAGGGGGCCAAAAATAGCCCTTATCATACCTTGACAGTCAAGAATTAGTCAAAACTAATCAAGATATTAATCAGATGACAAAGAAAGTGTCGAGAAATTTTTAGTCAATGTTAATACTGTCAAGACATTTGTCCTGAAAAATCAAGAACTTAAGTAAACAAATTCAGACTTTGTCAAGAATTTTTAAAAATATTTCAGACAAAGAAAGAATGACAAGTAAAATGCATGCCAATTTAGAAAAAAATTGGTCTTTTCAGACTTTTTTACTTTTGTAATCAGAGTGATATTACATAATTTAAAGAGTGGCAACATTCGAAATTCGAAATTGATCCACAGAAGTTATATTTTTTTGAACATTTTCACAAACGTGTGCTATTTAGGTACAAGACAGATGAACTGAGTTCCGATTTACATTTACCTAAGTCGATGAAAAGACGCGTGGACAATCTGAAAAAGGTGGAGAAAAGCGAACAGTCATTCTCCATTCTTTATGTATATGTGCTATAAAAGGGACTTTTATCAGTGTTTGGCTGATACCAGGTATGCTTGTTTTTCCATAATTAGTGTAGTATAAATAATGATGTAATCAAGTTATTATTTTTTTTGTTCCTTTAATTTTTTTCGCATTTCATCATACGTAAGTCTCAAATAGCTTGTTTACTGTTAGAGCTTGCACATCGTCAAAAAGGGTACAGCGACCTGTAAATGACCACAGCCAACTTGATTTTGATACATAATTGTCTCAAAAGCAACCATATCATTTGTTTTTGTTCTATGTGAATAGCTAAGAAAGCAGATATATTATGAAGTTCCAAAAGGGTGATTTCAATCTTCATACGATGGCCCTGAAAAAACACTCAACAATATTTCAGAAAAAATAAAGTCTTTCGTGTTTTCTCGCAAAACCCAAATGCTGAAAAATTTCTAACGAAAGGTAGCAAAATGGTCAACATAAAAAAAAAAACGAAATGTGGGAATATGATTGCCAATGAAGTGTATTATAATTTGTTAGTATCATTGACAGCACATGTGCTATGTTTTAGATGAGTTTACACATAAAATGTTTTATATAACTACAATGTAAAATCCATAATATCGATGTCATGTATGCGAATAATTAAATGGACAGAACCTTGCTACACAGTCTGGAAATACGTTTTTGTACTTAACCTAACTTATTTTACTTGAGCTTTGATTTATTATATCACTTTATATTTGTCTATACTTAGGTTTCCTGCACTGCAACGAGAGTCATGTGGTAAACAACTATATCATAACCACATTCTAGCGTAAGGCTTGATCTGATCATTTGATTGTCGCTAATGTGTATTGGATACTTGAACTACACAGAAAACCCGTAAAACATCGTTTCATATCGGCCTCCAGTAGTTACCTATTACTAATCTTCAGTGATTTTAGCTAGTTCATTTACTACTATCAAAGAACGTGTCATTAACTTTTGTAATAAAAGATATTATTAGATGCATTAGATATTTTTGGAGTTTGGAAATTCTTTAGATGTTGTATATAAACTTATTGCTTTTAATGGTGCATTAATGAACAAAAACAAATATTTTCCTATATAACTAAATGATTTATTTCAAATTTATTTGCTCAAACAATAAAGTAAAGCCTCTCAAATAATTAGAAAAGTAAATGTGATAGATATGCAGACGGGTGCAGTTCTAGTAGGTACAGAAAGTTAACTTTATTACCAGTCATTCTGTGATAGGTTTGAGGACTGCTTCGACCAGTCCTAGAATTAAAATCAAGTCAACATAAAAAGCAGACTTAGTCCTAGTGCTGTTTATCTGACTACTTAAAACATAACTTTAGACAGGCCCACTATTGAAGTCAACTTCGAAATCATCCAAGCAATAAGTTTACTTCGACCTTAACAACTTGTCTAAACCAGAACTTTTCTAACGTTAACTTTTGGCTTTTCTGCCTCACAATAAATACTGAAAACAAAAAGTTAGATAATTTCATGCGTCTGAAGCGCTTAACTTGTGACCAGGACCGCTTATATCGATTAATAAAATATGTTAAGATGTCTTCCATATTTAATATAAACAAAAACAGTTTAAATAAAAACAGAGCACGTACAAAAAAGTTAAATCACAAAAATATTGAACTCTCAGGGAAATTCAAAACAGAAAGCACAACCACATCAAACGAATGGACAACAACTAATATATTCCTGACTTAGAACAGGCATTTTCTTATGTAGAAAATTGTGGATTGAACCTGGTTTTATACCGCTAAACCTCTCATTTGTATGACAGTCGCATCAAATTCCATTATATTGAAAACGATGCGTGAATAAAACAAACAGACACGTTCAGTAAAAATGTCAAAATAAGGGGTACAGTATATTTAACAAAGAAGCACAAAACATCCTCGTTCATTGCTTACTTTTTTTTTTTATATTTATGTATGCCAAATCAAAACATAAAGGATCGAGAGATTTTAAGCACTGGAACCATATCGTAATTTTTAACATTAACACTGGCGTAGAATCGCGTGTTTGACGTCAGAATGTAAACGTCATACAGGTAGAGATATAAAATCATTTTGTCGTTCAAAGTATGCAAAAATTATAATAGAACGATAACACAAAGATGGGATGTTTAAACTACAGAGACACGTCATATGTATTATAGAAACATATAAAGTCACACGGACAAAGCATATAAGTAAACATGAAAAATAATACAAACAAAACATTGACGGGATGCATAAGTACAGAGCCACGTCAAATGTATATCACCAAAAACAGACCAAACGGTAAAAGTAATATTAATATAGACAAATAAAAGAATATTTTAACACGTTATTAAGATAATAAACAGCGTTAGTACGCAGAATCTATACTTCAAGACTATCATGTATTATTTGTGAGTTTATACAGAATATTAATCAACAAGGTCTTGGTACCTTCCGATGAACTTTTTTTTAGAAAAAGGACGAGACGTTCTTTGACATAAACCTTGTTCATCAACTTTCTGCTCAGACACTGGTGACGTTTTACAAAGTCTGAGTAGCAGCTGCAAGCTCTTGATAACGAATAAGTTGGGAACTGTATATCCCATATGCAGGTGAAGTTGGTATATTGCTACTAAGGTGGGGGAAATTGATAATTTTAAAATTAAAATCGTCTCGTTTGTCATAGATTCTGGGTTTGAGATGACTGTGAATGTCAAATTCGTGATATCAGTCTAAAATGAGGCAGAGGAAGCCGTGTCTGTTGTTTCTTTAATTTCTAGTTCTGGGGATATATAAATTGAACTTAATCAGAAAAGTTCGGATTGTTAATGAAAGGAATATCATTTATATATCTGAAAGTGAAATTAAATAATTTGTCTTCTTTTATCTTCTTGTTTTTGACAACTGTCAAACTTTGATTTGAACAAAAAAATATTGCATGATATGCCTTTTGACAAACCGAAACTAAATTAAAAACAAACAGCTTACGTACATTATAAAAATAAGGAGATTTGGTATGATTGCCAATGAGACAACTATCCACAAAAGTTCAAATAAAGTGGAAAGTAATTATAGGCAACTGTACGGCCTTCAACAATGAGAAAACTCATACCGTATAGTTGTCTATAAACTGCCCCGACATGAAAAATATTAAACAATTCAAAACTAACGGCCTAACTTATAACAAAACAATTTATGAAAAACAAATAAGACAGACGTGAACCAATGACAACCCCTGAACGACAAGAGCCTGACTTTGGACACACAAATATAGAATGTGGCGGGGTTAAACATGTTTTTGAACGCTAAACTTCCCTAACCTTAGTGTAACAGTACAACATAAGAACAAATTATACCAATCAGTAGAAAAAGGCCTAACTCATCAGATCGATACAAATAAAAATATTAAAACAAATACAGACAGGACGTGCCAGGGTATATATCCATCCCTCATCCCTAACAAGAAAAAAAACCTCAAGTACAGATATGAGAGTACTCGCAGTTACTGAGAGGTTTTTTTAAAGCCATTAACATAGTCTATTTCAATAAATATCAATTTTTTCAAATTATTTATATTCTTTATAACTTTATTTTAACTGCTGATCCGTTAAATCAAGCAGTCGGTGTACTATTTTAATCTTAAAAACTTGGTTATCGTTGTGCATCGATTAACAATAGCAACTGCTAAGATTAAGTTTATAGTATAAAATAAACATTTTAGATTGAAGTAATATTTGCGTATATATGTACATTTCCTAAAATGTTAGGTCGACCGTAATTAAGAATTCCTACATTTTTTCTTTATATTTAAAAACCTCAGCCACCACTTAAAATTATTAGTCTACATTTATATAAATATGTTTTGTAAAGCAAATGTTTGCCCGCATAAATCAACACTGTCCATATTTGTACATTATAATAGAACTATATGCCGATATCGTTAATCATGACATGACATGAATTATCATTGATATGGTTATATTGATAAATTAACTGTTTACACAATTTTGAGTTTTGGAAAACATAAGGCTTTTCTACCTCAGGTATAGATTACCTTAGCTGTATTTGGCAAAACTTTTAGGAATTTTGGTCCTTAATGCTCTTCAACTTCGTACTTCATTTGGCCTTTTTTTTAAAGCTATTTTGGATTCGAGCGTCACTGATGAGTCTTTTGTAGACGAAACGCGCGTCTGGCGTATATACAAAATTTAGTCTTGGTATCTATGATGAGATTAGTCAGACTGCCAGTGTTGGCTCTTTTTATTTAAAATACTAAACCGTCACTAAAAATAAGTAGGTTTCATTTCTCAGGATGGTTTGTATATCACAAATATTTGCCCTCATCAACCAAAACTGACCATATTTGTAAATTATAATGAAAATAATATTTTAAGCGACATCACATATCAGTTTATTTTATAAATCGGGATGGATTGTATCAGACAAATGACGGCAATATTGATACACAATTACTATACAATTTTGTCCCAATCAATTGAGAGCTTCAGCAAGACTATTCAAAAGCAAACCTGTCCACGTGTCTGTTCTGGAACATATTGCCAATAGGTCTGCAAGAGTCCTATTTAGTAGAGCTAGGTTTGGTCTACCACCGATGAGATTATCTCAATTGCTTGTCTGCGTATAATTTCTCAAATTAACTTGGAAAGCAGTTAAAAAGTCTTTTGTCCAGGTAAGGACTACATCCATCTGTATGTATTGGAGGTGGGATTATATGCTTAAAGCTGTAAATTCTCTCCATGACAACATTTATTAACGTATAGACAATACAGTTTAAAGACAAATTGTATGTATTCATATGTGCAACATTGCGCTCCAACTGAACAAAAGACTCATCCATTTAATTAATAAATTCAACAACATTTACCGTTATCTTGATAATACATTTTCGTTGAATAATCAGTAATTTCCTAAACATACTACCAAATCAACTACGCTGTTGTCTGATCTATGGTCGGGTTGTTGTCGCTTTGACACATTCCCCATTTCCTTTCTCAATTTTATTTTTAACTTTTAAAAGTTCATATAAAAGCAGCAATAGCTGCCCTTTCTTAGATTGGTATATTCCACTTTTATACGGAATACCCTACACACAAAAAAATACGACAATAGGAACGAATTTTCGTTCCCTTTTTTCATGACCTTTTTGTCATGTATGGAATCACACATAATCAATATCTACCTAGTCTGTACGATTTTAGATGAACAGATGAGACCGCAGATGGGTTGTGGATTCCAAGTTGGACACAATTAGTAGCAATTGCAGCATATTGTCAGGAGTTACACGAATGTGGATACAATTTTTTTTCTGGTAGATGCGAGTCCTGCAAACTTGGTTTGACATGTACAACATTGTGTTTTGATATCTGTTAGAACGAAATACATCGTTAAATATGATAGAATTAAACATTAGTCGATCTTCCTGCATGTCTTATATAAGTAACTAGATACCAAACGGACATTTTTATAGCATATTTTGACTACTACTATTTCACTCGATTGTATGAACTGTTTCAACCCTAACCAGAAGCTGTGATTAATTTTTACAATTATTGTCTGTTTGACATATTTTATGTTATTTTTGTTGTATTTGAAATAGTTTTCATAACCTTTATTTCATTAAGAAGGTATGCATCTGTTTTCAAATTTCAAATATTTAACAAAATGATGTCGATTTTACAAACAAGATGGCCGTCGTGAAAAAAATATGTTGGCTATCCCTCTTATATGCCAAAGTACACCCCGACGGACGTATGTGCTAAGTCCTATGCGTGTATCACCATTTGTATGATTTTGTCAAATTTCGGTACTAAGCCTCCCCACTATAGAGAGCCTGTTTCGCTCACCTAGGTTTATATATATATATATTTATATATATATATATCCAACACAAACTTATTTAGTTTCTCTCTATCTTCCTTAGATATTGCTCAAAACACAAAAGAGGGTAAAACAAATCCCCATTTAAGGGCAATTACTCCAATAAAGAGAGACAGTCAACTAACTATATCGGGAAAATTTTACTTGTTTGTAGAAGATTTTGCCTTGCTGATATTTTTTGTTATTTAGATTTTTTATTTGTCTGTTATAATTTTTATCATTTAATAAAACGCAAAAGAATTGATAAAATTGACAGTAAAGAGCAATAAGGAGTCGTCGGACAATTTCCTCCATATAATCCTAAATATTGATTTTGTCTTGTTGATAATTTTTGCTTATTTGTGTTTTTATCTATCTATTATATTTTTTAAGATATAAGGCAAAACGCAACAAAATGTTGAAAAACAACATGAAAGGACACAAACTTTAATAAAGGAGTCGATCGACGAATTTGATCATTACACTTATTTGTTCATCTTGTTTTGCTGATCATTTCTGCATTTTAAAGTGTCTCTGAATCTATTATAGTTTTCAAGATAATAAGCAAAATGACAAAAAATGGTAAAATATTTCATTTAAGGGCAGGAACTTCTATAAAAAGTTCCCCAATAGTTTTGACGCAATAAAGACAGTTGGTAGGGATCAACATACTGAACATTTCTGCCATTTCTGGTTTTCTCTATTTATTACGGTTTTCAAAATATTAGACAATACTTGCATTTTACCCCTCTTTTCAATTTTTAGCCATGTCGGCCATCTTTGTTTGCAAGCGAGGTCATCGAACACATTTATTTAAATGGTGTATCATAATGATGATCTTGGCCAAGTTTGATAAAATTTGTCCAGTAGTTTAATAGAAGAATATTTTGTAAAAGTTAACGGACTACGACGACGTACGACGACGGATCACAAACAACCAACCATTGATGCCAAGTGATGAGAAAATCTCAATTTGTATAATTTCCAATAAGACAACTCTCTACCAGAGACCAAATGATGAAGAAGTTAACAACTATAGATCACCGTACATCCTTCAACAATAATAAAATCTCATATCTCTCAGTAAGCTATGAAAGGTCCCGAAATGGAATATGTTAAACAATTCAAACGAAAACAAAACTAACCGCCTGATTTTTGTATAAAACAATAAACGAAACACAGCTATAATATACATCTGCAAACGACAACCACTGAATCACAGGATCCTGACTAATGAAAGCCAGGGGTATCACAAGCCCAGAAGTCAGTACTTTTTGTGCTGACATGAATTATTATTGTTATAACTAATAATATATTGTTATATTTATAAATTAACTGTTTACAAAATTTTGAATTTTTGAAATACTAAGGCTTTTTTACCTAAGGCATAGATTACCGTAGCTGTATTTGGCAACACTTTTAGAAATTTTGGATCTCAATGCTCTTCAACTGCGTTATTTATTTGGCTTTTTTAAAAACTTTTTTGGATTCGAGCGTCACTGATGAGTCTTTTGTAGACGAAACGCGCGCCTGGCGTATATATACAATTTAGTCCTGGTATCTATGATGAGTTTATCTACATACTGATTGTGTCGGGGTTAAACATGTGTACTGACTTTAACCTCTACCCCTAACCTCGGACAGTGGTGAAACAGTACAATATCAGAACAAACTATACAATTTGGTTAAAAGGGACTTAACTCATCAGATCAATGCATAGCACAAAATTAACTATCAAAAAGCACAAAAACTCAGAGTACAAGTCTGAGAGTGCTAGCAGTTACAGGATTTATAACAGAGTGCCTATATGACAGTTTCTTTTTCTTTGTTTTAAAATAGTCATTTGCTTTATAGTGATTAAGATAAGAACACAACGTTGACTGCTGTACTCTAAATGTTGACAATTTTACCTCGTTTTTTGTTTGTATTTCACTTTCTACTTAGAGTTAGTTCAAAACGAATAACAACAAATTAAACAAATTCATATATCTTAAATTGAAATATCAACCGGTTCTATTCTAACGTCCAAAGGATTTAATGTAAAGTCATCATAAACAGTCGGAGAAAAATATGATCGTGTGCAATGCCAAAATATTGGTCTAAACAGATGTAGGACCGTTTATGTTACTAGGAAACGCACATCTACTATAACTACGTCACGCGATCAAAATGCGAATTTCTAATGTCTACCAGAATAAACGCGCTCTGTGTCCGTTTAGTCAGGAGTTAACGGTCGTTTGATTAAATCCTTTACCTGTATGTGCACCTAAATTTTAAGTTTGAACTCAAAACCATATCTTTTTTTAAGGTACGTTCCATCTGGTTATAATGAAAATAAATATGTTAATCTTGAATTCAATAGCATTTAAAAATTTCCTTTTGTGTAAAACAATCCATCCTCAGGTATAAAAAGATGATTTATTGGACTAGTACAAGCTTATATTATATAAAACAAGAAATATTAGAACTTTTTATTGTTACCGACATAATGTGTAAAACTGTGCCTAATGATGTACCAAAAACGAACAATATTGTAATGCCGTTCTATGCTCTATCGTGTCAGAAAATCCATCCTAATGTAAAACAATACTCAATTATCAGGCACGTATAATCGTTATAAGAAAATATTGGCAATTTGTGTTATTATCGACATAAGTATTAATCAAAACTAATATACATCTATATAAATGTTCTAATTATGTTATATACCTTGTAATATAGTCATTAGTAGTCATGTACGACTGCATTATTTGTTAAGGTTTAAAAATGAATTAACAAAATTAACATGGCTGTGTTAACATCACAAATTTCACTCGAGTACAGACAAACCTGTGCATCTGGTAAACTTTTTAAATTTGGCAGAAACTAGATAATTCAATTTTAGAATGAAATTTATGTTTCAAAACATTATAATCTGTTCTGGATTTTGAGATAAGAAATAAATTCACAAAGAATAGTAAATGCGTATTCAGTGTAAGTAACGTAGTATGCTTTGAGTTTTGAGTTTAGGCTATCGAAACATATAAAATGCGTAAATTTCTTTACCTCTCCTCACTACTATAACGTTGTTTATATTACCAGAATCATCTGTAAGTATCGGCTAAAAAAAAAATCAAGTTATAAGATCAAGATTCAATACACTACAAACCACTAAAGTCTGAAATGGTCAATATCTGTACTCGACTGTACTGATTTTTACTCGACCAGTCTGAATCGGTTTGAATTTTTCTTGATATGACTCGACCCCAATCTTAACCAATTTCGACTGTACTAAATTGTACTAAACCATTATCTTTGCCATTGAAAACAGGGTGAACTAGTACTTGACCAGTCTGAAACAGTCGCAACCAATATTCGAACAGTACTCGACCTTTTTTTTCAGTCTGAACCATACTCGACCAAAGTCTGAACAATACTCGACCAGTCTGAACCAATACACGACCAAAAAAAAACCTTACTTATTTTGATCTAAACTGTTTACTAATATAAATTAAAAATTTCTTCAATTAATTTTAAATTGAGTTACATCCCTTTGCATAAACTATTGCATACCTCCAATTAAGACGATAAGTATAAACAAAACATGTTTAAATAAATAATGATTGTATTGTACAAGATTTTTCAACAAAAAGACATGAATGTTATACAGAAATTAAAATGTCACTTATTTTTAGGATTTGATGAAATGCAAAAGCTTAAATACACAAATTGAAATTTCTTGCAGTAAAACATTCATTATAAATACAATTATGTAAATGACAGATTTATTTATCAATGTAAATATATTTTCTAAAAAAATAAATGTATTTGATAAATTGTGTATATATACTGAATTGAAAACGGAAAACACACACACACACATGATATATATATATATATATATATATATATATATATATATATATATATATATATATATATATGTTACAGTAAATAGGTGAAATTAGGAATTACACGTAATTACTAAACATTTCAGTAAAAACCTGTAATCACTAGTCAATTTAGTAATAACATGTATTTACTAGTTGTTTCAGTGATTACAGGTATTTACTGATTTTTTTTTTGTCATTTTTACAGCTATTTACTAACTTGATATTTTTGTTTAAAAATTAAAGACATAATTCAAGATATCTAATAAGAAAGTAAGGGGTAGGGATTTTTAGGGCTTTCTTAAGGATCAAGGATTATTAGGCACATTAAAAGTGCATACTCTTCAGTGTTTGTGAATTGAAACTGGAAAATGGTTGTTTTATAAGTTTTGAAACTCCCTAAAAATCTTTTTGAGCATGCAAGACAATGATATCAATCCAAAATTGAGAAAAACATTTTTAAGAATTTTATAGGCAACTTAGACAGCTATTTTTTAAGATGGACATTAGATTATGGCAAACTTGGTTAAATGATCTTGATAATTCTTAAAATCTCATAATTTTGTTCTATTAAAATCTCCATCAGGCATACTCTGCATATCAACTTGGCCAATAACATGAGTTAAATTCCTTTTACAAAATAGGTTTAACTACGACTTCTTTTTTCAGACATTTGCGATGAAGCTGACATTCTTCACAAACAAATTTATACAAATTGATGGCGTTAAGAGTCACATTTTCATATTTCTGTGTTTTTATGAGTTCTTCAAGACCTCCAAACTTAAGCTTATATACCTCCAACAACATTTTATCATCGTTTCTTCCTGTATAAGAATGATCTTTTTGTGGATTGAAAAAGTCAACTAAATGGTCCATCCCTTTTGTTTTACTTTCAATGTTGACATTCTTTTCCTTTTCGTCGAGCCTGCGTTTTTTGTCGCAAAAGTGAGACATAGCGAACCAACCTAATAATCCCGTCGCCAGCGGAATCCACAAATATTCGCTCTGTGGTTATATTTTTGAAATTTTGATAAGTTTCTCAAATTATCCTGGATTTCTACCAAACTTGAACAGAAGCTTCAGTTGTTTATGATCAAAAGATAAATTTCAAGAAGTATTTTGTAAAAATAAAATCAAGTTTTTCCGTATTATACTTATAAAGGGACTTAGTTTTTATCTCAGTTAACATTACATTCACACTGTGGTTAATTTTTTTAAAATTTTAATAACTTTCTCAAAATATCCTGGATTTCTACCAAAATTGGACAGAAGCTTGTTTATGATCATAAGATAATATCTAGAAATAACGTTTGTAAAAAAAAACTATACTTTTTCGTATATTACTTATTTAAACGGACTATTTCTTTCCAGTCAACATAACATACACTCTGCAGTTAAAGTTTAGATTTCATAAACCATCCTGAATTTTTAACACATTTTGATAGAAGATTCTTACAGAACTAGTCAAAAGAGAGTATCTAGAGGAAAATTATAAATATGTTTTTTCCCTATTTTTGTTGGGCCTGCGACTCACAGCAAAAGAAGGCGAGACACTGGGTTCTGCAAAACCCTTAAAATTTTCATAGCTGAATACTCACTGATTTTCTAATTAGTATTACCATAACTTTTGACCAGTTGACCATATTACAACATTGTTTTAACAGTTAGTAAATACGTGTAAAAATTCATTTTGAAATCAGTAATTACTGGTAATTACTGGGCAGTTTTAGGAATTACTTGTATTTACTTAGTGCATCGGGAATTACATGTAATTCCTAAATTTTAGTAATTACATGTAATTCCTAATTTCACCTATTTACTGTAACATATATATAAGTACGTCTGAGTCAGTGACAACTCTACAACAGGTTTATCCATCGGATCACCAGCAATGATGGTGATACATGGCTGTGTACATTATGGATATACAACTCGTCTTAACAACAACCCAACAATGTTAGATCTGTAAATTTGCTAATAAAGCTTTCGGTGGTCGTGTGTTACCTTTCCTCGTCAGAGTTGTCACTGACTCAGACATACTTATAAATATAATTATTTTCTGTAACTGTATCTTGCATTAATTTGTACTTTTGAAACATAATTTTCGTGCGCTCTGTCTTAGCAAAGGATTTCCCGAAAAGCAAATAGATACTGAATTATCCAGGTTTTGTACACTCCCGAACTGATTTCCAAAGTTAACTAGCCAGTTTTTACTCGGTACATTGTACAGTGATCTATTTGTTAACATCAACGTTATTGGTCACAAGTAAATAGCTGTCTTATAGACAATCATACCACATCTTCTTATTATAAAACATATATCGAGATTATAACAAACCTTTGAAGGATCATGTTGCCAATCTCCATCGACAACAAACTTGTATTGGTGTTCGCCTTCTGGTAATTCTACCATTACTTCGAAACCATCATCACTAAAACGGATAAACGGTTCAAGTTATTAGTGTCAAAGGAAATCAGATTTTAAAGCACATCTAGATATCAAGATAAAGAACATCAATCAAAGGGTTGTTTCTACTACAGTCGTTGATTTCACGAGATGATAAACTCGAGTTCATCCGGTTCAAAAAATCTTTCTTCACTAATCAATTAATCACGAAAATTGGACAGTTAGACGAATGGACTACTTTGATACATAAAAAGAAGAAATTCTATTCATGTTCACTTGCTTGATAAAAATTCTTATTATAATTTATTCGATGACTCTATTTTTTTTTGTCGAATGCCTCTTTAGTATTTTAAAGCTTTGTGTAATTTGCAAACACGTAGAGGCTTCACTAGACACAGACTCGTCTATTTAAAACAAAAATCTAATAACAATAAAATACAACATTCAAACCTTCTGTCAATCGGTAATAGGTTCCATGCATTAAAAGTTCCGGCTAAGAATACGTTCCTTCCATATTCTTCCCATTTGAACACTGTCGGTAAAAGTTCTGGTTCAGGATAAGCCATTGTTGCTATCTACAACATTCAAAGTGTTGGAAGCTTAATTCTGTAAAAGATAGTCAAAAGATTATATTTCTTAATTAGGTAAAACACGTTTGCTTATATTCTAAACGGTAACATAATATGTATGTTTATTTGCATAAAAAGAGATTTTAAACCTTGCACGTTGTTTTTACGTTAACAACGTAAACTCTCGTTACTTCAAGGTTGCACTTCGGTAAATATAGACAATGCAATTTCCCATAGGAACTCCCTTTACGACTAAAACTGTGCCACATTTACTATGGAGTTTCCTAAAAAAAATTATATCCTTGAATGGAAAGTTAATATGAACTAATATTTTATTCAAACATCAAAACATAGGGCTGTGCGGCATATTTACTACATGTATATGCCCCGAAGAGTTTAAACTTATACTAAAATTCTGTACTACCCCTCCCTTCACTTTTTGTCTTCCTAAGAATTCAATTTCACCGCTACCGTGTGTATTTATACTGGTAACATTCCCAAGTTATGTCTCTATGAGATGAAACATAGGGATCATATCTGGGAACCAGTAGGTAAACAAAACAAAATATCTACGAATTTTATATATCTCCCTTAAAGAGGCGGGGTTTGTGAAACAGCTGTATTTACAAAGTGCAATCTCAAGACAAATTCGTATATGTATATATTTAAGGCATTTTAGCAGCTACAATTGGATCTGACGAATAGTTGAATATTCTTTAAAATCAAAGTACATATTTCAACTATTCTTCGTTTAATACACATTTGATTTACATTCACCATTGAGTACTTCTAGCCAAATATAAAAAAACCTCTAACGATGTATAAATATGAAGCGCTAAACATCCTAAAAGAGGAGGGGATAAAAACTAGCCAAAATCAGATGTCGTTTACTACTTAGTGTAAATGATTGCGATGTTTTTATTAATGCGAATAATGCGACTGGGTGAGTATCGTAATAATAAGACCTCGCATTTTGATTCCGATACATATATCTGTAAACCGATTTCCCCGAAACCGCAATAATCTCGCATTTTTGTCTATCCCTCAAAAATCGCAATAATAAATGCACTTAAAAAATTTCTGAATTTACAGTATATGAATTTTCGTTAACCAGAGTCGTACACAGCTATGTACCTGATTCGTTTATTGATAAATCATAAGCGAGCGTTGTATGATTGTCAATTATACAGTTATCAAAGAGAGTCCATATGACGTGGATTTAAGCATAGTCAACGGACTGTTTTCAACAATGAGCAAAATGTGAAACAATTAAAACAATATCAGCTTATAATAAAGGCAACAGTAGTATACCGATGTTCAAACTCATAAATCCATGGACAAAAAACAAAATCGGGGTAACAAACTATAAAACTGAGAGAAACGCATTAAATATAAGAGGAGAACAACGACACAACACTACAATGTAACACACACAGAAACGGACCAAGCAACAGACAAAATCCCACGAGAATAACAAATATAACATCAAAACCAAATACATGAATTTGGGATAGACAAGTACCGTGACACGTCTTATCGCAATGTGAATTTACACTAAAAAATAAGAGAAAACAAACGACGCAACGTTAAAATGTAACACATACAGAAACGAACTATACTATAACAATGGCCATATTCCTGACTTGGTACAGGACATTTTTAAAGAAAACAATGGCGGGTTGAACCTGGTTTTGTGGCATGCCAAAACTCCCCTTTTATAGCCTTATAATAAATGAAAACAAATGTGTCAGAAAGCAACTAACGAAAACCACCGATTACTCTCCATGACTTATGATAAGCGCATATAAAATGTGGCAGGGTTAAACATGTTTGTGAACGCTCCACACTTTCCTAACATGGGAAGTTGGTGTTACAGCACAACAAAAACAAAACTGTTAATATCAGCTACAAATAAAAATTAATATAAAGATAAAATCCACAAACCACGGATTTTATAGTACTCACAGTTAATGAAAGCCAACCAATCATTAACAACTAATCATTAATAAATCCTAGACTAATGTACCAAACAGTACACATCCAACGAATTTAGAGTGTAAAAACTTCATAAACAGTCTGCAAAACGCATGACCATTGAACTACTTATGGTCATTAAAAAACTACTTTTTCATCTGATCGGATAATGATAAGATTACAGCACTATAAATGTAAACAGACTTCACTTTTCTTCCTTTATTTCTGACAAGGGTTTCGTCTATTTGTTTGCCCCATCGTTCGTACGCACGTTTCATTCGACATTTTGTAATGTTTTAAAAACATATTAATGACGTTTTTACATTCACGGTCCTACAATCTGTCGATACTAATGTGTCTTAACACTAATTTCATTGGATGTTGGTTGTTTAATGAATGTTTTTAGTCTTTGTTTTTTACTAGTTTTAGGCTTTGGAGTAGCTTGTTATAATTTTCTCTCAGATGTGCAAACCCACCTGCAATGCAAATTTACACTCAGTAAACATGTCATAATCGAGATGAGGACACATATTTAAATTTCAGATCAGACGAATTTACTTGAATATCTAAAACCACTACAGCATGTCCCTACTGAGTTGAGACACTGCTGCGACTTAGTATAGGTCAATTAATTGTTCATGTTTACCGTAAAACCCCTGTAGGTTTGATTCAGGTCGTTCTGTCTCATAACTCTGTAAGGATCGATCTGCTGATGAAGAACATATAGCGTGAACATATACGAGTGTAAAGTATTCACTGAGATGTGCAAACGCTGAGCGGAGGAGTAGATTTTATATACATATTTTATTCATTAAGATATGAAAAGGATTGCGCAACAGGCATAGCCTTGAAAAGCTCTATCCACATTAAATATAGAAGGCATATGTCATATATCAACAACTGTGTTTAAAATAGTAGATATATAGCTGATTAATGCATTCTTCTTATGAGCACACAAAAACAAGTACATATTAACAGTGTTAATAACAAAATGTATAGTTTTGAAAGCGTCACTTATAAAACTTAGTGGAACAAATAAAATCAACTCATTTATTCGAATAGTCAATTTTTTTCTGTAATATGCTAGTAGGTTAGAAATGATGTACATTCTCAATATCTGACCCACACTGACTGGAACAGGATTCATTATGATGTTATCTATGGCAAAAAAACGGAAAACGACTAAAAGGGTGTTGTTCATTAATTTCTTCATAGTGCGTTAGTTAAATGACTACTAACCTCTCCAGAAAGAAAAACCCAGAAAGTACACATAGTTAACTTTCAAATGATGTATAATATAGCCGTATGTAAGGTGGTTATCGATTTCATGTCACGTTACTTTTCTTCACAAATTAGGGTTCATTTGTGGATTGTTTTATTTTTGTGTTTAAATTATCAAAACGATAAGTGCAGCCATTTCAGCTGCAGTTTTATAATAATATTATTTCAATGTCAGAAAAATATTAACTTTTTTGTAATCGGCACGAAATGGTTGAAGGTTTCAGTTATCTTCGATCTTCCCCAGTTTATAAGCCTCATACAAAACAGTTTACATTTCTGACATTGGCCTAATATTGTATATTTAACACAGGAATAACAAAAACTATTATTGAATTTCACGAGGAATGTTTACCGTCTTCCTACCTCACAGCGTTCCAGGACAAAATGAACGTCAGAACTTGACCCATCTGTTCACTTATAAGTTCACCTATAAGTTCTTAATGATTATAAACAGAAACTAAAATATTTTTGTTTTTATCACCTTTTTCTAAAATGAATCAATAAAACAAATAACATGGTTGTAATCCCTGTCAGGTAAATGGTCGAGATAAAATTAGAATGAAAAACCCTTGCAAAATGAAATAATAACGAAAAAAGTACAAAATGCAATTCTAACATTTATATGTTCAACTTATCTCAAATCAAGATACCTACAGTGATATCAGAGAAATAAACACTAGGAAAAGGTTTTAATTTTTTCACTCAATCTTTATATAAAGCCCTGACGGTTGTTTAAAATTAATATTTAATTGTAATTTTCTATTACCTTGTAATATTGCGTTTTACATAAACATAGAAATACCATGAATGGCAAGTTCATACGCCAATATAATAAGCACATATAGAGAAGGTACTATGAAAAGTTTACACAGAAGCTTACAAATACTCACAACACAGTATACATGAACTGGCAAGGCAAGATAAGTTATTGTATTAGTCGATTTTATGAGAATATTACAGAACATGTGGAGTAGGATCTGCTTACCCTTCCGGAGAACCTGAGATCACCCCTAGTTTTTTGTTGGGGTTCGTGTTGTTTATTCTTTAGTTTTCTATGTTGTGTCATGTGTACTATTGTTTATAGATATAGGAAGATGTGGTGTGGGTGCCAATGAGACAACTCTCCATACAAATAACAATGTAAAAAGTAAACCATTATAGATTAAAGTACGGCCTTCAACACGGAGCCTTGGCTCACACCGAACAACAAGCTATAAAGGGCCCCAAAATTACTAGTGTAAAACCATTCAAACGGGAAAACCAACGGTCTAATCTATATAAACAAAATATATATTGTTTGTCTGTTTGTCTTTTTCATTTTTAGCCATGACGTTGTTAGTTTGTGTTAGATTTATGAGCTTGACTGCCCCTTTGGTATCTTTCGTCCCTCTTTTGCATATCAGATGTAATAAAACATCAAACATAAACAATGTCATATAATGATTTTTTTATCTTATACTGCCATTTGGAAAAATGTCGTTGTATAAATATGTTTTACTTAAAAGATATCAATCTCAACTACTCAATATATATCACGACTGTACAACATATGGAGTTGAGAAAATTTAATCATATTTTAGAAATATGTATCCGTAGAATACTCAAACGTTCTGTCTCGTATTTTCTAATGATTTAACACTGATGTTTTGTGCTAAGAACACAATTATTTTGACAGACCTTTATTGCTTTAATAGTTTGAACATTGCAGCACGTTTATAGAGCATACCAAAGTTTAAAAACTTTTAAATGCATATTTTGTATTATTTGTTTTGTATTTGTCAAGATGTTATTTTTTTGTTGTCTAATATTTGTCTTTCATCCTGCTGTCTTGCGTTTTTTCAATGAAGAACGCAAAGTTAGTATATGTTTTTCGAAATTTCCGAGTGACGACGAATTGCCATGTGAAAACATTACGAATAGACAAGCGATAATAACCGGAAGCGGTACATATTTTTTTTTCAGAAAAACTCTGATAAATTTGGAATTTACGTAAAAGTAATGCCATTATCATTCTGTAAAAATTCTAAGTTATTTACTCAAAATATGGGATGAGAAAGAATATAGTACGGAAATATAAAAAAAAAAATACAAATTATGTAGGAATACAGATGTTTAGTTCTGAATAGAACATATTGTAACTTTAATTTAACACTAGCCCGTGAAATATTTTTTTCAAATGTCTCCGATACAATGATTAAACACTTTTATGTCCTTGTTTCTGATTTAATACCAGATTGAAATTCAAGCTAAACCACCTGCGTGACATTTCATCGTTATAAATAAACATTAAATGCCAGCAAAGACCATTGTAAAAATGTCCTGAGACAGATAATCTGAATAAATTACAATAAATTATAAAACAGACATTTTTTTTCATTGTAGACTGTGAAGTAACGTATCATGTTGCAAAATTTTCAAATGTAAGATTGACCTTTAATTTTATTTTTCGTTTTTCTTTAGCGTAAAAATGGATGAGACACCATCCTTTCTTTGCTGTGCAAAATGTGGAATGTGGAATTTGGTTTTGTATCATTACCTTACTTTTTATCATGACAATTACAAGAATTAGCAGCTTAAAAAAATCAATGAAAGAACAAAGATTTATTCCAATTAAGGATAGTAAAATACTTATTACTACAAGAAAACCGAATGTCAATCTTTCTGACAGTCCATGTGAAATTCAAGTTAACATTCATATTGGAGATGTAAATGAAAACGGCTTCAAAAATAATAATGCATTGTAAATAACATTTATTTTAGGTAGATAATAAATCTACAAAAAAAGGCGTGTTTCGTCGATAATTTAATTATTAGGTGACATAGAAAATACAGAGATCCATTCGTCCGTCAATCCGTCTGCCTGTTATAATTTGTTGACTCTCTTCGTGTACAAGTCTTGGCATATTTTTTTTTATCAAACTTATATGATAGGTTTATAGCGGTTTGCTGGCGTACTAAATTATAATCCTGGTACCTTTAATAACTGTTTATACCACTGGATCTATGCCACTATTAATTATATGGTCATATTTATAATTTTTTTTCGAAAAACTAAGGATTGTCTTATCCCAGGAATATATTTCTTAAGCCGTATTTGGCACAACTTTTTTGAGTTTTTGGTCCTCAATGCTCTTTAATTTTGCACTTGTTTGACTTTTTAACTATTTTGATCTGAGTGTCACTGGTGAGTCTTATGTAGACGAAACGTGAGTCTGGCGTATACAATTATAATCCTGGTATCTTTGATAACTAATCAACAAAGCAGCAAAAAAAAGGCATATAGACAAAGTCCATTAGCAAAAATGAAAAGACAAAAATACGAAAAGGTACCATAGCACAATAACATAATGAGCGGATGTATAAGTACAGAGCCACGTCATATGGGTATAACCAAAACAGACTAAACAGTCTGAGAACTGAACAGGGTTATATGTGTGATTGGCAAACGCGAACTTCGTGAAATCGAGTCATTTCTTTTCAAATAAAAAAAAATTAAAAGGAACGCCACAATAGCTAATTTACGGTCGGATTTCAATTATATTTCTCACGTATATGATATTATAGATTAGCATATTTTTACACATTCATTAACTGAACTATATACCGTCAAATATGATCACATGTAAGCGGGATATTTCTTTCAATTGCATATACAGTTGGGTACAGACCAAGCATTACATGTAGACGGGCCGAAAAAGTTAACGCGGCGTTTTCTCGCGTGCACTTCATGTAAACGCCGCGTTAACTGTGCGTTAACTCCGAAATTGCAGTAGACATTAATAATAAACGGGCGTTTACTTTCGCGTTTACCTCCGCGTTAACGCAAAAACGGCGCGTCTTCTAATTTTGTAAAGAGTAAACGGGCGTTTACTTTCCCGTTTACCTCCGCGTTAACGTGAAAAAATGCGCGTCTTCTATTTTCGTAAAAAATAAACGCACGTTTACTGTTTGTAGTAAACGAGCGTTAACGCCGATTGGCATCGTATCCTGGAGGCACTGACCTAACATGAAATGATAAGGAACATCAAAATTAATTGACCAACTGGTCATTTCCGCTTGACATATTGACGATTACTGTTAATTAAAAATGTTATCACACATCTGTATTTAATTGAAAAAAATTATAGTAAATTTCTTGTTCTTCGCAAATAAATAGTTTAAGTATGTTTATTCAAATACATGTAATTTAATCCTCTCCAAAATCAAAAAGTTTTCTCATCTTAGACAGACTGACTCGTGATATCATTAACCAAAACTTACCATATTTACCCTGTAACAAGTTATCTTATTCTATATAGTAGTAATTCAGTTATATGTTTATTCCATAATGGACCATATAATACAATTGACATCAATTTTGGAACCAGCCTGACGGCCATGACCTCTTTCTATTTAAAATATTGAATCGTAAACAAATTTCAGTAGTTTTCATACCTCAGATTCACTTGTATTATACAATTATTTGTCCGTAACAACCAACACTGACCATACAAGCATTTTATTATGTAAATCTACAATCTACATCGCATTGTAAATGAGTTATATTTTCATGTAAGGATTGATTGTATAATAAAATAGGTAGCAATATTTTAATATTATGACTAAAAAAATTTGTTCGCATCAATTTAGAATGCCAGCATGTCCTTTTTTTATTTAAAATATTGAATCGTAAACAAATTTCAGTAGTTTTCATACCTCAGATTCACTTGTATTATACAATTATTTGTCCGCAACAACCAACACTGACCATATAAGCATTTTATTATGTAAATCTACAATCTACATCGCATTGTAAATGAGTTATATTTGCATGTAAGGATTGATTGTATACTAAAATAGGTAGCAATATTTGAATATTATGAATAAAAAAAATTGTTCACATCAATTTAGAGTGTCAGCATGTCCTTTTTTTATACAAAATATTGAATCATAAACAAATTTCAGTAGTTTTAATACCTCAGACTGACACGTATTATACAATTATTTGTCTGCAACAACCAAAACTGACCAGAAAACGTTTTATTATGTTAATCTATATAGCCGCATAGTAAATGAGTTATATTTTCATGTAAGGATTGATTGTATAATAAAAAAGGTAGCAATATTTGAATATTATGACTAAAATATTTCGTTTGCATCAATTAAGAGTGCCAGCATGTCCTTTTTTTATTCAAAATATTGAATCATAAACAAAATTCAGTAGTTTTCATACCTCAGACTGACTCATATAATAAAATTATTTGTCCACAACAACCAAAACTGACCATGTAAGCATTTTATCATGTAAATCTTTATAGCCGCTATTAATCAGTTATACTTTCATTTAAGGATTGATTGTATAATGGAAAAGGTAGCAATATTTGAATATTATGACTACAAAATTTTGTTTTCATCAATTTAGAGTGCCAACATGTCCTTTTGTTATTCAAAATATTGAATCGTAAACAAAATTCAATAGTTTTCATACCTCAGACTGACTCATATAATAAAATTATTTTATCCGCAACAACCAAAACTGACCATATAAGCATTGCATTATGTAAATCTATATAGTTGCATATTACAAATGTAAATGAGTTATATTTTCATGTAAGGATTGATTGTATAATGAAGAAGGTAGCAATATTTGAATATTATGACTAAACAATTTTGCTCCCATCAATTTAGAGTGCTAGCATGTACTTTTGTTATTTAAAATATTGAATCGTAAACAAATTTCAGTAGTTTTCATACCTCAGACTGACTCGTAATATATAATTATTTGTCCGCAACAACCAAAACTGACCATATAAGCATTTTATTATGTAAATCTATATAGCCGCATTGTAAATATGTTATATTTTCATGTAAGGATGGATTGTATAATACAAAAGGTATCAATATTTGAATATTATGACTAAAATATTTTGTTCGCAACAATTTAGAGTGCCAGCATGTCCTTTCTGTAAACAAATTATTGAATTGTAAACCAATTTCAGTAGTTTTCATACCTTTGAGTGACTCGTATTATAAAATTATTTGTCCGCAACAACCAAAACTGACCATAAAAGCACTTTATTAAGTAAATCTATATAGCCGCATAGTAAATGAGTTATATTTTTATGTAATGATGAATTGTATAATTAAAAAGGTAGCAATATTTGAATATTATGACTTCAAATTTTGTTCGCATCAATTTAGATTGCCACCATGTGCTCTTGTATTCAAAATATTGAATATTGAAACAAATTTCAGTAGTTTTCTAACCTCAGACTGACTCGTATAATAACCAAAACAGACAATATTAGCACTATATATAGCTGCATAGTAAATTAGTTATGTATCCATGTAAGGAGAGCAATATTTGAACATTTAAATTGACAGGATGGTACAAATGTACATACTTATGTTACACTTTATTGATATCCCTTTCGATACACTGTACAATTTACGTTTGATCATTTGTCAAAACAGAATCTTATCATGTTAATCCAAGGCAAGCAAGGTGAATTCCGATTAAAAATAATGTATTAAATGCCCCGAGTTATAGTTAGGAATTCGAAGAGACAATTAAAAATGGGAAACGAAACAACGTAAACCATGATGTTTATATCCCATCATATAAAAATATTGTTCCGATGTCTTGGATAACCTTTCTTTCCGTATCGATATTTGTACATGTAACTTTTGAAAAGAAAATAAAGAAAATCTGCCAATCAGTAAAGTTAATGGACTTAATGGAAGTGATTTTGTGTAATTTAATATTTCGAATTAAAAAAGTTTTTGAATTGTTCTGGTTTGAAACACATATACGTAAAATATTAAAACTAAAGGTCGTTTTATAAAATAAATGAACAAATGAACTTGAAGTTTATTTCTAAATTTACCCAATCAGTTAACGCGAAAAGTAAACGCTCGTTTACTTTCAAGTGCACGTAAAAATACACTTGTAAAATCTGTAGTAAACGCCCGTTTACTTTTAAGTGCATGTAAACATAAATTTGAAGAATTCTGAGGTAAACGTCAGTTTACTACTGACTAAACGGACACATAGTAAACGCCCGTTTACTAGGGTAGACACTATAAATTTCCATTTCGACCACGTTAACGTAATTATAGTAAACGTGCGTTTACTAGTAAACGGGAAATTTAAAGTTAACTAACGAAATATGTGCACGCGGCGTTAACTTGCGTTTACTTATGTAATGCTTGGTCTGTACCCAACTGTAGGTTTAAATGCGTTCAACAATTCAATTATAAAGTAAAATATTACCAACTAATTTACATATAAGCGGTAGTAATCACTGTTTAGTTGCATTTAGAAATGTTACTGTAATTGTATGAAATAAAGAAGAATATGAATTGGTTAGTAATTTATTGTATTACCTTGATAAAAAGGTTTTTGCTATTTTTTATCACTTGTTTCATGACATTTTTTACAACAGAGAAGCAGATTGTATTTTAACAATTTCAAACAGAATAATTATTTTTGCCCTAAGGCTTATGTCTAGCAACATATTATTATTGCTAGTGTTATGAAACGTTTTGCATTATTGAATTTATCTCATATATCCTTATAAAAAAAATATTTCAGAATAATTGTCTTTGAAATCAAACTGCGTTAACAACGATATTAAAGATAGAAAATAACAAAAGCCAAACCCAATTAGTAGCAATGCAAATAAGAAGATTTAACACTATATTACTATAAAATTTAATAAATGTTTTAACAAACTGCAATTTCATATGGAAACACAATGACCTTGCACAGGTTATTATTCCATGCCATTAAAGAATGTTTCATCAAAATTTGGTATCGCCCCTTTTGATTCTTCATAGAAATGCCCTAACGTTCTGAAAGGCACTGATTGAACTCATGTGAACAGTGGAGACAATTATTGTCAGTACATGAATGTAAGCTTGCAAACTGTATGAAAGAAAAAAACAACTAACATTTTTTTAAGTATAGTGGTTAATATAACATTTTGAATTTACAGGTAAGATAATTGATTGACGTTCGATGCATTTTTCTAGATTGACCTGTACCAGTAACGATATGTAATAGTGAACTATGTATATGAACCGAAACATTTGATGAAAATTACCAAAAAGTACATAAAAAGATATCACATTCCAGGAAAGGTCAATTTTGCCTGCGAGAGTTAAAAACCTCATTTTCTTTATAATTCTTAAACGGCCAGTTTAAGGAATAAGGGTTTATTACAGATCATGTCCGAACCGAAGTATTGACTTCTGTGCAGAGAATACACCCCTGAACTACCAGTCCAAAAGCCGGTATCAACCAAGTTTTGTGAACGATACATGAACAATTAATAAATTATTGATGACGTTTAATGAGTTTACCTTCATTAGGAACTACAACATGATACAGTTTAAAAGCCATGAATGAATAGATTAGAGAAAACGTGAGGAGCTATATGTTTTGCTATTTTACAAATATGTCAATAACAAAGAGCAAAATTCATTTAATGTCAACTTTTTAAATTTTTATGAATATTGATTTACATCATTTCAGTACGAAAAACGCTAACTAGCATGACTCATAGACATAAACAGGTAAGTTTAAAACCAATTATATTTGAAAAGTCTGTAATGTAGAGTAAAAACATCAAGATTACATAATATTCAATCACTATTTAGACAGATAAAAAAGGTTCATTCAGTGTTATTCAGAGACTCGCGGTTATGTCAGTTGTACACAGTCACGACAGTGTATTTGATATTTCGTGAAATTACATTTATTTGCAGAGACACAAGTTTGACATAATAAAGAATCTATAAAACAATTACAGTTACCAAAATAACAATACTCACAACATATGAATGCTTATAACGCATGAAAAAATACTAAACAATAAATAATTGAGTTTTATTTCGAATTTTAAAGGACAGTCAGGTGTATAGAAACTTGAATGCTAAATACAAGAACATTTTATGTTAGTGTGATCGATAGGATGAACATTTTTTGCCAAAACCATTACATTTGCTGACGGCAAAGAATTCAGATAATTCGCGTAACAAGGTTTGTCTTGTCGTAACATACAACTTCGGTGTTATACGAAAAGAAAAAAATAACATACATTTTAATCGTCATTTTTTGTAAACTGTCAAAAAGTGTGGTTTCATCATTGTTCATTGACTCCCCAACATTTGAACCACCATGTAGTCATTTTTTATATATAGGATATACGAGAATGTTTTACAATTTAAAGCTTATTTACATTTATGACTTACCCGATGTTCTTTCATAGATGATGGTGTTCATTTTTGTTTTTCACATTTTAATATTTTTTATCCACTTTTAAACGGAAGGTTTCCATTGACTGCATCAAACTCATTGTGTGACCAAAATCTATGTAGTTCACTTATTTTAAACGGATTTTATTTAAAGTGGGCGGTATGTAAAGGATGAATAGTTTCATTCACAGGTTTCGTGTAGATTAATATATTGCCAACAGAAACGTGAATCCGTGCAAAGATATGATATTGTACGCTTTCTTCAAAAATGTCTAATAAACTGTACAAATAACAAAGAAACAGTTTTTTTTATGTCCATCTCTAAAGAACGAAGTGTGATATGTTTGATTCAATAAAAATATAATGATCTGAGATTATAAGAAGTTCAAATATGTGACCCGCCATGACATTTGCAGGCTTATGAAGGTAGAACGTCATTGTTTGAAAAATTATAAACATGATAAATATCGAGATTCAATGAAATACGTATTTGTGAAGAAGAGATAAACACTTTCCTTGGCTTCTTTTTTGCTGACGCCGACCTATACATCACATATAAATTTTGAAGTGAAAAATATTTGAATCTACATTTTAAATTGATACAAAAAAAATCAAATTTCTGCTCTATAGATTTCCTTTTATAAATGAAATCTGAAATATATCCCTAACAAATTCACCGTATAAAATGCATATAAGAGAACACCTACTTATAAACTGTTACGCGTTTCATACTAAGTATAGAGACATGCATAATTAATCTAAATTAAAAAAAAGGAATTCTTAAAGTTTACTTTGACAAATTTTAAACTAACTTCATTTCAACAAGTTTAAATTACATGTTCTAAAATAGAGCTACAAATAAAAATGCTCTGCTTTATAAATTTTCTTTCATAAATTGAGTCTGAAATATATCCATAAGAAATGCACCGTATCAAATGCATATATGAGAACACCTACTTATAAACTGTTACGCGTCGCATACTATGTTTAGAGACATGCATGATAAATCTAAATTAAAAGACGAATTTAAAAAAAGGATTTCTTAAAGCTTACTTTGACAAATTTTAAACTAACTTCATTTCCAAAAGTTTAAATTACATGTTCTAAAATAGAGCTAAGAATTGTTTGTATTGTTGTAAATTTAAGTCTTTATAATTTTATTCAAATACGCTATTGAACATTAGTAAGAGCCAATACATACAATAATTTTGTATTTTATAACTTAGTGCCTTCAATAAATAAAAGCCGTCATAGAACAGTCTTATGCTCATACCGATATTCGAAAGGACTCGTTTTATTGCTATTACAACACATATGTCATAATAACATGACAGAGAGTTTTGTTTCGGAATATTCTAGATAAATATACAAAAAGAAAATTTTAGACAATGTACCCTCCTAAGCCTGGAAGTGGCTAGTCACATATAGTAAACGGCGTTTTTCTCACAATAACGTTCTACCTCCATAAGCCTGGATATTATAAGTAGATCTGTATTATATGTGGCTTTTTATGTGACAAATTGTTATTTTGACAATTTTATTTATTTTTTTCAAAATAAGTATCCATAAGATTCAGCTTTAAATCTATGGATAGATAGAAACATTTAAACTTTCCATTGACAACCGGTTGCGATTAGATAAGATGCTCGTATTGACAACCACGATTCAATTTAAATGTGCATTAAACTGTGAAACTATAAAAGAACCTTTAAGTTATTATTGAATAAAAAAAAACCTAACAATTCGTCACATTATAATTTCAGGACAAGTTGAGTGAATACTTTTCATATTTTAAAGAAGATTATGAAACCTATTGAAAATGTCTGTAGCTTTACTATAGTTTTTGATTGGGTTTGTGTTGTTTAGTTTACTATGTTGTTTCGTGTGTACTATTATTTGTAGGTTTGGCTTTTTTCGTTTTTAGTCATGACGTTTTTTTTATTTTATCTATTAGTTTGAAAGAGGGACGAAAGATACCAAAGGGAGAGTAAAAATGAAGAGACAAATGATAGTACAGAAGACACAACATAGAAAACTAAAGACTAAGCAACCCAAACCCCACCAAAAACTTGGGGTGATTTCAGGTTCACCGGAAGGGTAAGCAGATCCTGCTCCACATGTGGCGGCCGTCGTTTTGCTTAATGTAT
Source organism: Mytilus galloprovincialis (assembly GCA_037788925.1). Classification (NCBI taxonomy): domain Eukaryota; kingdom Metazoa; phylum Mollusca; class Bivalvia; order Mytilida; family Mytilidae; genus Mytilus; species Mytilus galloprovincialis. Next base: position 62,770,947 of record CM075343.1, on the reverse strand, counting down.
TACAAATCCGGTAAAAAGTCTAATTCGGTAGGTCACATTCGGGAAAAGGGAAAGGGGAAAGGGGAAAGGGTTTGTAACCAAACGGATTGTTGTACTACTCTTTTGCCTTAAAAGATAAAAAATAATTACAAAAGACTTCATATTCAATTTTTTTTAGACAAAAATCCGGCAAGTTACATGTCACATATGAACATTAGAACACGTGAGAAAAATACTAATTTTTAAGTTTTGGGAAATACATACCTTTGTGTGAAAATAACTCTTTAGTTTGCTTCAAGATAATTAAAACACAATAACCTCCATACTAATGTTTACAAATTGATATGCAGACGATCTTTCAAATGTATATACAAAATGTGTTTCCCTGAAATCTGTTCAAAATTAGTGCTAATCAAAATATCATTAACAAAATATTAGCAAACGTAAATTTATATATTAAAGTATTTTACGAACGTTTATGCATTTTAACAGATTTTTGTTTTGTATGAAAGAATTGACAGTGACATTGTATTATCATTTATTTTGTTTTCTAACTTATCAAGTCACCAGTAATATCAACAAACATGAACAAATAGTTTCCTGTAAAATCCAGAATGCTTTAACTACATGTTTTAGTTAAATCAGGGATTTTAATAGAAAATTAGTAGTAGAATCATAAAGTAAAAATATAGATATCCCTTGATTATATATAAACAAACGTTTTGCTCTAATATATTTGGATATTCAACTTCAACGACATCCTAAGAAATGTAAAGGTGTCCCAAGATAAAACTAATTTTTGAACACCTTTTATGTGGAGGAAAAGGAGGATTTATAAAATATTATTTCATTGATTCTATAATTCTTAAATAGCAATAGTTAGATTGTCTAGATTAAGATCATAATGAAACAAAATATTCAGAATACGCCAAAACAACAAATGTATCGAGTTATATTATCAAATTTAAAAACTAGTAAATTTCTTTTGACACGACAGTTCTATAGTTTTTCAAAGTACTGTTTTTATATTGGAAACATAATATCTGATGGCTGATATTTCTGAACGGCTTTGCATCAAGAAATATGTCTAGGTATGGAATGTGGAGTGATTAAATGACATATACTATTAAACATAATATGATGTTTATTGCGTTCAACAGGTATTTATAACAATCTACGTTTTAGTATTAGATTTGATCAAAGTTATTGTATGACATATGAACAAAGACTTAAACTAGATACTCAAATGTGAAATATTCTACTTAACACGAATTTAAATATCACGCCATCTGAATAAAATACATCTACGTTTAGTTTCGTCAATGACTTTGCTTAATTGAGGTAATATCGGTTTGCAAAGAAATATGTACACCATGTTTGATGTTTGTTCAGAACGTAGAGTTATTTTCATTTTCTAATCACAAATTATTTTATTTTTAGTTGTATGCACTAATAAACATTTCTTTTTAACTCAAACATTTGATTGATTTTTTTAAATGCTTGAATTCTTCTCATCAAGTTTTTCTCTGACTGTTTATGACGTATATACAATTAATCCACTAGGATGTTGAATGTGTACTGATCGATAATTTACTTAGATGCATATTTTTTATTAGTTGTTATAGTCTTTTTAGTTGTCAGAAACTGCAAGTATTCACAGATCTGTATTCAATGTCTTTTTGTTGTTTGGATCTACCAACACCCGGTCACTTTCTACCTCAGGAATAGATTACCTTAGCTGTATTTGGCAAAACTATTAGGAAATGTAGGTCCCCAATGCTCTTCAACTTCGTACTTTATTTCGCCTTTTATACATTTGTTTTTATTCGAGCATCACTGATGAGTCTTTTGAAGACGAAACGCGCGTCTGGCGTAGATATAATTTTTAATCCAGGTCGATGCCACTGCTGGTGGAGATTTATTTCCCCGAGGGTATCACCAGCCCAGTAGTCAGCACTTTAGTGCGGACATTAACTATCATTGATATGGTTATATTTATAAATTAACTGTTTACAAAATATTGATTTTTTGAAATACTAAGGCTTTTCTAACTCAGGCATAGATTACCTTAGCTGTATTTGGTAAAACTTTTAGGAACTTTGGTCCTCAATGCTCTTCAACTTCGTACTTTATTTGGCCTTTTATCTTTTTTGGATTCGAGCGTCACTGATGAGTCTTTTGTAGACGAAACGCGCGTCTGGCGTATTTACAAAATTTAGTCCTGGTATCTGAGTTAAAATCTATGATGAGTTTATTTCCACTCTCTTGTCATTGCTTGTTGAGATTAGTTTCATTGGATATCATACCACATCTCCCTTTTACAACCAACCTGTTGCTCATAGAATAAGTTTACTAATGCCTATCAATATTGATGTTTGCCTAGACAACGTGTATGAATATACACATTTTGCCTGGATATTTACAAGAAGAAGTGATATGGGTGCCAATGAGACAGTTCTCCATCCACATCACAATTTGTAAAGGTAACTCCTTATAAGTCAACGTACGGTCTACAACAGTTTTCTCCATATTGAGATTCATTTACTTTAATTGATTGATTGTTTATGTTTAACGAAATGGAGAACAACAGATTGACATAGAACAAAAATAAGTAAAATGCAATCTTTTTACAAAACAAATCCTGCATCCCCACTTCGCTTACAATGTTTACCATTATTTTGTAAAAAATGACCAGGATATATCGATAATAAGGAAGTATTATGGTTTTCTCATTTAAGATAGGGAATAATAGGAATCACAATAACAAAATACTGTTTACATAGACAGTATTTTAGCCTAACAATGATAACATGGAAAGCGTTTTAGGACAAGCGATTACTTTAAATCGCAATACATCCTGTTTTAATGCAAAGCCTGCATATAAAAAATATAAATATAAATATAGAAGGAAGTATAGAAAGTGTTTTCGCACTCTGACAATGTATAACAAAATATAGTTTTTACATCACTAGTTGCAGGTATATGTACGGGTGCGGGAATTTCTCGCTACATTGAAGACCTGTTGGTGACCTTCTGCTGTTGTTTGTTTTCTATGGTCGGGTTGTTGTCTCTTTGGCACATTCCTCATTTCCATCCTCAATTTTATTTAGCTGAAATACTGAGGAGGTTAATTTTAAGACCTACACTGTTAGTCAGAAGTATGGGTCCGGCATGGATATATTTCCTACCTTTATCAGTTATTTCCTTGTCTGCACAGTCAAATGTGGCCGAAGGATGCAGGTCCAAAATGACACGGAAGTTCGTGAACATGGTCAACTTAGGTTCAAAATTAGTGTCCAGCATGAAAAACCTCCCTATACTTTAATTTGTTAGAAATTCCCTGCTGCACATTTTACAAAAGCCCCCGCTGTGTGTAAGTAAGAGTCACTTGCAAAATGTACGCAGGACCAACACATTAAAGATAACACATTTACCAAAGAGGCCTTTAGCAAAATTGTCTCCTTAACTTTAATTCATTTCCTTCTCAAACGTATATTTATGTTTATGCATGCAATTTTACAATTATACTGATACATAATTATAATTGCAAAGGATTTTTTGTATGATATATATACAATGTAGTGCTCCTCAGCTATTTTTTTATAGAGATATGCGAGTGTGATATTTATACTAAAGATTTCAGTTTACAGTTTGAACAATATTTATGTCAGAAGATTGTCTGATTGGTATTTTGAGTAGTCTTTTGAGGGTCTAATATTTGAAATAATACCTGCTAACTTTATATAGATATAATAAAATTTGGTATACGTGCCAATGAGACAACTCAAAAGTAAAAGTGAATCATTATTGGTCAAAGTAAAGTCTTCAATACGGATCCCGGTAAACGACAACACCAGATTTATGACTAAGGACAGGGGCAAACAAATGTAGCAGTTTTAAACGTTTTAATTGGTATCTACCTTCACCCTTATCTGAAATAACAGTGTAGCATCACAACATAGAAAGACATATCATAACATATCAATTTAAATGGCTTAGCTCAATCAAAAGTAAAAACTTAAAAATACTGAACTCCGAGGAAAATTCAAAAAGGAAAGTCCAAAATGAAAAGGCAAAATCAAAAGTCCAAACACATCAAACGAAGGATAACAACCATTGACAACTGTTTAAAACATTGTAAAAGATCAATGAACACAAGTCAATATACACTTAACGGATAAAATTGATCTATGATAAAATGTAAATAAAATCTCAATGCGAGTAAAGTCTTCTTCCACAATGAGTTCTACCATGGTTGCAATGTTTCTAGTATATGTGTGGATTTTTATAAGTTCTAAAGAACTTTTGGACTATTTTAAATCTCGGACTATTTCTTAATTAATTAATACATAATTTTGATGTTTTAATCCTGTATGCTAACATTGCCCACGTGAAAATTTTAAATTGTTTGTATAAACATTTTACGACAAAAACATGTGACGTATAAATTTTCTGACGTCAGACACAGCAATGAATGTGTTTTTATTTGAAAGCAAGTTATATGAGGAAACCAATATATAAACATGTGGCAAAAGTTTATATTATAGTCATTGGGTAAAGGAAAACATCATTTTTGTTAATGATGTAATTGATGATAAAGGCCAAATTTCTCATAAAATATTAGATAAACTTAAAAAGAAACATAATTGGACCGCTGAAATATGTTCTCTTCGAAAAGCTTTACCCAAAAGTTGGATTCAAAAATTAAAGAGCATTATATCAAAACATACTAAAATCAACATAACACAAGACATTAAAATGTATTACAATCTAGACAAAATGAAGTTTAAAGAAATTTCTAATATTATAATCAGGTCAAATAAAGAGCTTCCAGTAGGTAAAATTAAAATTGAGAATGGAAATGGGGAATGTGTCAAAGAGACAACAACCCGACCAAATAAAAAACAACAGCAGAGAGTCACCAACAGGTCTTCAATTTAGCGAGAAATTGCCGCACCCGGAGGCGTCCCTCAGCTGGCCCCTAAACAAATATATACTAGTCCAGTGATAATGAACGCCATACTAATTTCCAAATTGTACACAAGAAACTAAAATTAAAATAATACAAGACTAACAAAGGCCAGAGGCTCCTGACTTGGGACAGGCGCAAAAATGCGGCGGGGTTAAACATGTTTGTGAGATCTCAACCCTCCCCTATACCTAAAAGTAGACGCATAACAATACGCACATTAAAATTCAGTTCAAGAGAAGTCTGAGTCTGATGTCAGAAGATGTAACCAAAGAAAAAAACAAAATGACAATAATACATAAATAACAACAGACTACTAGCAGTTAACTGACATGCCAGCTCCAGACTTCAATTAAACTGACTGAAAGATTATGATTTCATCATATGAACATCAGGCACAATCCTTCCCGTTAGGGGTTTAGTATTATACCATCATTACATATATGAGAAGAACATAACCCGTGTCATGCTAATAACTGTTTTTAGAATAAATGTGTTTAGTTCCGATGCAAAGACCTTATCAGTGACTCAATATTAACGCCAAAATATGCAATCTTTAATGACTTGACAACAGTATCGTAATTATATCCTTTCTTAATAAGTCTATTCAAAGGTTTTGTAAGTTTCTGAGGTGAATACTGACACCTTTGTGCTTTATAAAGAATATTTCCATAAAAAATTGGAGTAGGTGTTTGCTCATGGAAAAACCAACTATCAGGCAAACATGTTATACATATTTCATTAGGACAAATTTATCTTTTACCTGTCATTTTTTAAAAGATAATAGATTAAAAATGTTTAGATGGAAACTACTGCATAATATTTTAGCTATTAACCATAATCTGTATCGCTGGAAGGTAGTCAATAGTGAAAACTGTGAACTATGTTTCAAGTCTAATAACTATTATCATTTTTCCTTTGTTTGCACATGGGTAAAAAATTATTGGACATTACTACACAAAATATTTATGTATCTTAATATTGGTCAACATGTTTTTGTCTGAAAAATCTTGTAATAGGGTACACAATTGAAGATGTGGAATATTATGTACTTAATCACATTATAACAATTGTTTGTTTTATTGGTAATTAACCATACAGAACCTTAGTGCCATTGTTGTAACATTAAGGGGCTTTGTTAACAACTGTTGACTGAATAAAAGTATCTGAAGTTAAAAAAAAAAGTCTAGAATACCTTTTTTTCTTATTCAAACTTTAAAAAAAAAAAAACGGACCATTTCTTTAAAAACCAGGACGATTTCACAGGTGCTCTCGAAAAAGACAAGGACCATAACAAACACTGAATTCTTTATTTAAATATAAGGAATTGTGCTTCTTTGTTGGTCAAAACATGTATACTACTAAATATACGAATGGTAGTAATGTAAAAAAAACATGGTAATTACGAAATAGCAGTTATTTTAACTAATCGCATGTTTCATTACTCGAAAAAGCGCGAACTACACTCGATAAAAATGGACCGAATCACTCGAAAACTCCCGATCCTAGCCGGACACTATACCTACCGTGATTTACCAATGCGTAATTAGGTCTACAGTAGAATAGTTATACGGTTAGTTATAGGTAAAAAATCACAACATGAATTATCCCTATTTATGAGAATATCAACGTCATATTTTAAACTACAAACTAAATTTTCTCTTTTAGTGCATAACCCGATGAATTAAAATTTGTGATATTTCTTAAGTTGAAAATTTATAAACAGTTGAACAACGTGTATGAGTTAAAATTAAAGGAAACAATTTTAAAAAAGACACGATCCTAACCTGGTTCATCTTTAACAGGTCGGAACCACTACCTTATATGGAAATGCATAAATTAGCATACTTATGTTCTCGCACATGTAATTGTTTATTTATATGTGACGCAATTTATTATTACCTAGGTTTTTAACCAATCCACTAAATGTTCCCTTTGTTTTGAAGGTAGTGAAGTCAGCAACTGTAGTTTCATTTTGTTTTCGTTTTTTAACGGGCTCGGTCATTTGCCAAACTGAATAAAATCATTACAGCTGATTTCCTAATGCTTGCAAAGTAAAACTTTGGTTGGCTTGCTTGCTTTGTGTGTATAGTTGTTTATACAAGCTTTGAAAATAATATTGACATCTTTAAACAATATATATAGGTATAGTTTAACCTCTTTCTAAATTATTAACATCTATTTTATCAGCAATCAAAGACGGGCTTCAAAGTTATTGTGAAACTGCCTATTCTAGAGGTGGCGTGAATCAGATGTGGATACTTAAAAATTCCAAAAATCTTTTAGATTACATACAATCAAACTCTCTTTCATCTTGTAACAGTATTAAAACATTTGACTTTTCTATTCTTTACACAAGTATTCCACATTCCAAACTTAAAGACAAATTAAAAGAGTTGGTATTACTTTGCTCCATAAAAAAGAATGGCCAACGTAAATACAAGTATCTTGTCTTAGGGAGAGATAAATCATACTTTGAAAGAATCACTCTCATTCAAACAAAAAATTCTCTGAAACCGGTATTATCAAGATGCTTGATTTCTTGATTGACAACATATTTGTAACGTTCGGAGGACGTGTTTTTCAACAGACTGTCGGCATCCCAATGGGAACAAACTGTGCCCCTCTACTTGCCGACTTGTTTCTTTATTATTATGAGGCTGACTTCATGCAGGAACTTCTGAGGAAGAAAGATAAGAAGTTAGCAATATCCTTTAACTCTACTTTCCGCTATATAGATGACGTTCTTTCACTAAACAATTCAAAATTTGGTGACTATGTGGAACGCATCTATCCCATCGAATTGGAGATAAAGGATACTACAGATACAGTTAAGTCGGCTTCATATCTTGACTTTCATCTAGAAATTGACAATGAGGGTCGGTTGAAAACAAAACTTTACGACAAAAGAGATGATTTCAGCTTTCCAATTGTGAACTTTCCATTTCTAAGTAGCAACATTCCAGCAGCACCTGCATACGGAGTATATATCTCCCAATTGATACGATATTCCCGTGCTTGCATTTCCTATCATGATTTTCTTGATAGAGGGTTACTGCTCACAAGGAAGCTATTAAACCAAGAGTTCCAAATGGTGAAGTTGAAATCATTCCTTCGTAAATTTTACGGACGCCATCACGAGTTGGTTGACCGTTATGGAATTACCGTTTCACAAATGATATCGGATATGTTCCTTACGTCGTAACTACAATCCTCTTCCCTTTCATGAATGTGACCTATCGAATTAGACTATTTACCGGATTTGTAATCACATAAGCAACACGACGGGTGCCACATGTGGAGCAGGATCTGCTTACCCTTCCGGAGCACCTGAGATCACCCCTAGTTTTTGGTGGGATTCGTGTTGTTTATTCTTTAGTTTTCTATGTTGTGTCATGTGTATTGTTTTTCTGTTTGTCTTTTTCATTTTTAGCCATGGCGTTGTCAGTTTGTTTTAGATTTATGAGTTTGACTGTCCCTTTGGTATCTTTCGTCCCTCTGGGGTTTTTTTTTTTGTTTTTTTTAGTTTGGATTGTTTTACACAAGTAACTTTTGGGTCATTTATAGCATACGTTTCGGCATTGAACCTATGACTGCTTACTTAACTAGATTATGTCTTGTTTTGGAAAGATGTCTCACTTGGCACTCATACCTCATCTTCTTATTTCTATATAAAAAGCACGTTTTATAATAAAAATAATAGGTAATATGGCACCCGCTGTGATCCATAGGCTTTAAGTATTTGAGCTACTTCACAAAATCAACATGACAGCAGCCGAACGATAAAAAAACCTGAGGTATATTTTGTGATAAAATTAGCAAAAAACGGACTTTATCGATGGATGAAGCTTTACAAACTGTATTAAGCTATATACCGTACTCGATCAGTGGCGGATCCAAGGGGAAGGGGGAGGGGGTTGGACCCCCCTTTTGTTTTGAGCGATCAATGTATTTGAATGGGGACATGTAGTTGGAACCCCCACCCTCCCCCTTTTGTCCTGGGTTAGAACCCCCCTTTTAAAATGGCTGGATCCGCCCTGCCGCTTTCATAACACTTATTTTTAGCATACTGAATATTATGATGTTCTTACTTTCAGTTCATGTCCTGATAAAAAATTTACACATCCATGCAGTACAGAAAGAAGTGTTTCAATGAAAGTTTTCGTGTTTTTCTAGGCAAAAATGATTTTGGAATGACATTATGCAGGTTTAAAAAAGCTCAAAAACTTTCATAGTGGACAATTTCATCTGAAGTTTAACTGTTTCAGGTCGTAAAATCATTGCACAGGTACAATGCATAACAATGGAAATAAACCTTTTCAACAACATTAACAAGCCGAAAAAGAAAGTCGAATAGTGAAGCCCGTAAACAATACTTTTTTAATATGAGCATGCAAATTGAAGATTATGTTATATATTTTACAATATTCACATTCGCAGAACAAAAATATATATTTTGAGAATCCCAGAGACTATATTAGTTGACAGTTCTTTCACTAATTCTACGTGTTTTCCGGTTGTAGTAAACTCGTAGTAGCCCACAATACATTGTAGCTCATTGAGTCGATTGGTCAGTTTTTCAAGGCCGTATGGGCCTTGTGTTTGGGAAATTACTATGCAAATATATTCTGACGTAAAGAAATCTAGAGTTCTCGACCTGTTTAATTGTAGAAAACATATTGGCATTGGCTTTTCTACCAACTAGTATTTTGTCTGTTATGTCTTGTCAAATTAGAGACTTATCTGGCTATAGAACTAGGTTTTATCCACAATTTTTTACATACTAAAAAGCTTGTACAACTTAAGAAATGTGACAGTTGTGGTCAATTCGTATGATGTGTTTGAGGTTTAAATTTTGCCATTTAAGAAGCGGGACTCTCCGTTTGAATTTTTCTCGGAGTTCAGTATTTTTGTGATTTTACTTTTGACTGCAAATTTTCTAAATTTAACTACATTTTTTATTTACGAAATATTGTACCGAATCAAACCGTTTGATCCGATTCCTACATTGTAAATACAGTTCATAATGGAGTCAAAGAGTATAACTGATACAGGCAAACCAAAATTGTAAACATGTGGCCAGTCTTGTGTTCATGAAAACGGTCATCTCTTGTACATGTTGTATTTTTGGATTTTGGAAGAAGTTGACCAGAAACTATTTTTTTATTTTCATTTTGCCTAAAACGACTGCAATGTTTCATCATCGTCCTAACTTTTTCATACCTGAAAAAAATATGATTGAAGGAAAGAGTTTAAAAAATTAAAATCACAAAAATACTGAACTTAGAGGAAAATCAATTAGGAAAGTCCAAAACGCATCAAAAACGAATGGACAAGAACTGTCATATTCCTGACATGGTACAGGCATTTTCAAATGTAGAAAATGGTGGATTAAACCTGGTTCTATAGCTTTAAGAGAAATTTGGAATAAACTTGAATATTTTCCGGCAAAACTTATTAACGAAAATCCATGCAAATATCTATTCAAATGTGTGACACTGAATCGTTTCCTACATGCAACGCTCCATATTCAAAAATCATTCCAGGTCATTCCCGAAATTGATAAAACTTTTATGACCCTTAGGTACCAGATTTACGACTTGTGATTTTTTTTAATCCACAGAATTATGAATCAGAACCTCACAAATGTTTTAAATGATGTGTATACACTTGCGATATTAGATGCCTCTAAAAGTATAGCAACTCTTATAGAAATGAATTTACTCGAGTCTTCATCAGAAAACAACAAAAAATAAACATTTTTAATCAAAGTATAGTTATCAAAGATACCAGCATTATGATTTAGTACGCCAGATGCCAGTCTACATAAGACTCATCAGTGGCGCTCATATCAAAATATTAATAAAGCCAAACAAGTACAAAGTTGAAGAGCATTGAGGATCCAAAATTCCAAAAAGTTGTGCCAAATACGGCCAAGGTAATGTATGCCTTGGATAAAAAAAAATCTTAGTTTTTCGAAAGATTCGAAGTTTTGTAAACAGGATATTTATAAAAATAACCACATTATTGATATTCATGTCAATACCAAAGTGTTGATTACTGGGCTGGTGATACCCTCGGGGACGAAATGTTCACCAGCAATGCTTGTCCAACTTGTTGCTGAATATATACAGTGACGCTGCTTCCGGCTTGTTAATTACTTCTAGCGGCATTTTTCTACACTTGTCAAGAATATCAAAAGATGATACCGGTACTTGATTATACAAAGGAAATTATATTTTTCGATCTACGTGTTATACCTTTTCGGTGAATGAAACCGCCATTTATAGAAGTCAAATGTAGGAAACAAATGATTCAACGTAGGTAATTTCTCAAAAGATTCAAAGTAGGTCATTCCTGCAAAGATTCGAAATATGTCATTCCTCCAATGATTCAGAGTAGGCCATTCTTCAAAAGATTCAAAGTAGGTCATTTCTCAAAAGATTCAAAGTAAGTCATTTCTCAACAGATTGAGAAGTTCAATAATGAGATTTGTCATCATACCGAAGACTACATCAAATGAAGAAGGTTCCATATGAAGACTTGTACCGAACTGGTCTGGATTTGTATATGGGTTATCCAGTTGTGGTTAAGCACTATCTTAGATTTCTATATTTCTACAGACAGGTAAATCCAGATGGAATGAATTGTGAGCTTCTTTTATTTAACTGGTCAGGATTTCCATATGGGTTATATAGTTGTTGTTATGCACTATCTTAGATTTTTATATTTTTACAGACAAGAAAATCCAGATGGAATGAATTGTGCGCTTCTTTTATTTAAAGATGCTGTCCAAAGCTCTATGTATTTAGATACATATACCGTTTCAACGAATTACTATTTTCTATCAAAAGCAAAGTCATTCATCTATAATAGAACAGTACTGAGGACTGTTAACGAAATTTAATCAACAATTCAATCTTTGGATTTCATGGGTACTATTCCGACTATGGCAAGACAATTCCGTTATTGCATCTCATGATATACAAAGAAAACAGTAGTATACCGTTGTTTAATAGTCATAATTCGATTAAGCAAAAACAAATCCGGGTAACAAACTGAAAACCGAGTGATACTCATTAACTATTAGACGAAAACAATGGAACAACAAAAGCACTGAACTACAACATAAAAAAACGTCGAAATACATCATGTACATAGACACGGATTGTAGATAACAACATACAGATTATAGATAACAACTTATATAGATATTCTTAACTTGGTACACACAGATATAACTCCTTGCCTTTTATATGAAATATGCATGTACAGTTGTATAATTGTATGTATATATACAAGTAAACAAAGTATCAACATTATCCAGTAGTCAATAATTTTAATGTTTGTCTAGAGGTAGTTGTATACCTACCTAAATACATAAATTATCTCATTTATTTGTCGACTTTTTGTTCTTTTTTTTAGATATAAGGCAGCAAATTGGGATAAAAAAGAACATAAATAAGAGCCACCAGTAGTCTTCGTATTCTATGTTGAAAACACAAATCAAGAGTAGTTTTCCAGAAATGTATATTAAGCGACATCAGGTGTATCAAAAGGGTTCTGAAAATAACATTATAGTCGTTTGATCTGTTATTTACTTAGTGTGTCTTATTCAAAATTGTGATATCTTTACAGAGTGAGACTTCGCGTGTCAAATGATGCTTACAAAACAAGAAACTTAACCGGTCGAAGCACAAGTTATCGCTACTTTTAGAATTATTTGTTGTTTTCCCCTTAATTTGTGTCTTTTTGGTCGATGTATGCTCATTTAAACCTCGATAAACTACTGTCGCCTGAATTCGCCTTTTCAGAATCTAAAGGACTCTGGGTAATCTCATATTCATATTCAAAATGAAAAGAACGTTACGTCATTGGTTGAATTTCAATTGTTTAGGACTCTTTTAAATAATCACAACGTTTTGATGTAAGCTTTTGAAAATATTATACAGAATGCATTAGATTCTGAAACGACGAATCGAGAACATTGAATTTGGTTGTCTTGGGTCGGTAATTTCATCGATTGAATTCTATTTCCAGTCATAACAAGTCCTGAATTCTCTAATATGCTTACACCATTTTCTGATCCCTTCCGAATCAACGTGTTAAAAATGTACTTATAAAGACTATGCCATTATAACTGTCTCCAACGTTCAAAAGATTTTTTTACTCAATCGTTAAAGAGAGGTGAAACTTTCCAAAGGCACATTTACAATCAAAAGTCGAAAACGAACCGACAAATCGATGACTGAAAACAAGAAAATAACAACCAAACAGGATACAAAACCTTAGAAATAATAAAGGCCGAGCAACACAATTACAACCAACAGCTGGTGGCTTGTGATGATGTCAGGATTTCCGGAAGGGTTAACAGATTCTGCTCTGATTATGGTACATTTAATTTTAAATTGCGCATGTAACAAACCGGTGATAAGTTGCAATAGATAGGCCACATTCTTGAAACGGACTTTATATTTATGGAATTGTAGCAAACGTCATATGTGAAAGAAATATTTCAATTCATTCAATTAACTCCTTCAGTAACATAAAAAAAAATAACAACTAGGAACTGTTGGTTTAGTAGATTCCATGTAAGCAGCAACCCTTTATCAAACACTAGATTGGAAAACACCAGCAATATAATATCATCTAGGAAGTACATGTATATACTCCGTATTAACGCTGTACTGGAAAGTTGATTTATCGATATTGAAAGTAGTTATTGTTCTCGTTTTTTCGTGCAGTTTTAATTTTCACGGACCCTCAATGCCAATTTCTAAATGTTAGTTCAATTATATTTTCTCTTTAAATGTAGATGAAATAGAGACATTGATATATAGACATTTGATATTCAATCTTATCATTTAATTACATGCAAATATCATCTGTTGAATTAGTTCACTGATTTACTAGTTAAAGCTATCATTTTTCTATATACAAAAAAAATAAATGTATAAAACAAATTTGTGTTTTTAGAAAATAATGGGTTTTTTTATCTATATTTTTCATTATTGCATTAATTACCTGTGTGTTGCAATATATTAACATGGGAGGGAGCAACATTTCATTTAAGAACAAAATTTAAGGAAAACCTTTAACGTTAGATGTTTCAAATTTTGTCCTATAGTCGTTGATTTGTAAATGAATAATTAAAAATCAAATCATATCTTTTTATTTTTATATTTTCCAAGTTGTTTGCTAACCAGTACATTTATTCATTAAATGTATAATTATGTATACGTTCCTTCAAACACTATTTCAAATTTATCACTGACACCAACGGCATCGATAAATATATTTTTGACAAAGGAGTAGGTCCGGTAAGGGCCGATTTTGGCCTCAAATTCCAGATCCATCTAATGAACGATTTTGGACACTTTTTAAACACTTCAGTGTCTATTTCAATCGATTCAATTAGTATTAAATGTGAAAGTTTGTAACTGCTTTAGTCATTAAAAACGCTCCAATTCAAGCTAAAATAAGAAAAATCTATCAAATATGCCAAAAAATCGTCATTTTTCAGATGGTTTTTGTCAAAAACGAAAGTGGCCGCATCCGTGTTCATCCTCAACCTTTATATATGTTATGTATAATCATTTAATACAACTTACATTTCAATATTATGAATGAACACTAATGCGGCCACTTTCATTTAAGGCGGAAACCGTCTAAAATTTAACTAAAATTGTGAGGATTTCAGTAATTTGCCATGAGTTAATGATGTTAGTACCCGATATATATGTGCATTGTATTGTCAAAAACAGCCCATATTTGTGTAGCAGAAGCATTCTTCATTCCAATAAATATCTATATAGCTAAAAGATTACATTTTCATAATTTTGTAAAACTTCTATATTTTGGGGCCAAAAAGGGGTCTTACTGAACCTACTTCTTTATGAGATACATCATACCTTAATTGAATGTGGGATCTTGTTGCTCACTTTACCGTTTGATATTATGTGTTTAATATGATATTGTTTGTGTAGGCCTTTTACTTTCTTTATTTTTCCCATGGTGTTGTCAGTATTTTTTCAGCTGACTTAGTGCAAAAATGTACATTACAATTAAATTGATTAAAAATTTTGTGTTAACTTTAAAGAATAATTGTAACAATTTGTGTTATTATTAGGTACTTGAAAGTTGTACCTGATAATACAACTGGTACCATTTAAAACAATTTAATTATTGAAATTACATATCAGGTAATGAAAGGCTTGATAAGGACCACATATTAAGGACACTATTACATAAATCATGTACAAACCTATGGAAGTTTCTAATTTTTTTTTACATCTAATCGTAATAGATTTAAGGGATTTAGTCACTTTAAAGAAGTCGCTTTTACATTTTATAAGTTACCATATACATGTAATTAATGAAAGTAATTAAACTGATGTAAATATTTTCACTCTAAATTCTTCAGCAGCACCAATTTCACTTATTACATCCTTTTAAAACTTCCTAACATAGATAATGTCTTTTTCAAGTATAGCAAAGATAAATAATGGTCTGCTGTTAGTATATCCCCTTACCACCTTTTCTCTTATATTAATGTTTAATTTAAAGATAAGGTCTATATCTTATCATCGTGTGCTACGTCGCACAGGAATCTACGGAGAAAAGAAGAAAGTGTATTTTACTGGTTTGTTAACCGTGCATTATTAGTTGGCAGTTCTTCTATCATGTTAGCAAACATAAATGTTATTGCTATAACTGTTTCAAATATCAACTTTTAAATGACCGAAATATATTAACAGATATGTTCTTCTCATTCTTTTAAATAATATATAAAATGCTGAGACGAAAGCAACCTTTTGTGTGTCATTACTAGTTTCTCGGGATATGAGTTTAGATGACCTTTGCCTGGGTTATCTTTAGATTCTATTTAAGAGAAGGGGAGTAGTAGAAATATAAGTATAATGTTACAAAATTATAATTTCAGGGAATTAAACCTTACATACAATGGAAGAAGGCCTGAAGAATATTGAAGCGTTTCTATCGACAACAGAGTATAGTGAAAATTTAAGAAATGGATTGGAGGATCAGAATACAAATAAAGCAGTTCAAAGCATTGCAGCTGTAATCAAGAATATACAAAATCAAAGTATCCGTGATGTTGTGGTAGCTAGCTTGAAAATTGTGTCAATTATGGTTACTGCAGCATTTCCGGGTTACGGTCCTCTTGCAGGTGGTATATTATCGGTGTGCTCTGCAATTTTGTGCACAATATGGAAAAACACCAAAGACACTGATAACGCTATAACAGAAGATATCAAAGAAGAACAGAAAATAAGAGAACTGAATCCAAAGGTTAAAGGCTTACTTGCAACTTTTCATGTTTCGGAATCTTATCTTATTACTTTGGAATCTAAACTCACGAATATTAAACAAAAAAATATCTTTTATATGATGGCTTCAATAGATCTTTATCAGGACTCAGAAATTCTCGGAAATTTAAGAAGTACTATAGAACAAGGAATAGAACTTGAAAAAATGAAGAGGCAAAAAGAATAATTTGTCTTACAAATTTATATGTAAGAATAGCAGCAATTTGGTCATCTATGTTGTGGCGAATGTATTCAATTTTAACGTCTTCTTCAAAGAAATGGCTTGGTGTTTGGCGGATGAACGACCCTGAAGTATCAAATAATAGTGAAGCCATAAGAAGTGTTATTAGGATAGAATATGACATGCATAAAGAATTTCTTCTGCTTTTCGTTGTACCAGATAATAAAACAATTCATTTCTTGACTCTATGCAATCCATCGGAAAATACTGAAATTGAATCATGTGTTAGAAGTTTCAATTTAGAATTCCGACGATTAAGTGATGTATTAAAAGGAAAGTTTTCAATTAAATCGGAAAGATCGGAAGACTATGGAATAATAATGTCACGTAATATTTGGGGATCTGTGTGGGGATCACGCACATTGACCGAAAATCAAAATCTTTTTAAATTCGAAGCAGTTTGAGTAGAGGATAACTTATTTTCAATTCTCTCTATCAAATGGCCATCTTGGTATGTTCACGTGGAAAGTGATAGACAATGTAGAGGTTATTATTATTATGTGTATTCTAAGGCGATAGGTCCGCGATCCAAATGGAAGATACTTAGACTAAAGAATGGTCATTTCATTATGTCACCGATACAGTGGCCTTGTAGGTATGCACATATATCACAGTCTGTGTTTTCATTTCTTACAGGATTCGAAGGGAAACCTAGCAAAAGTGGACACCTAATTTTTGAACCTGAGTGGAACTAATGTATCAAAAATTCGGGACACAATTCATAATTTATCTTCCTGTAAAACGACAATTTAAATAAGTACATGTATAAGAAACTTTAATAAAAGAACTATACTTAATTTGTTTTTAAACCAAAATTTTATTTTGGATATTTGTATGTATATTGTTCACATGTCTATTATTGAATTACCAAAATATAAAACTTGACAAAAGGTAAAGTAATCATATCTTCATTTTTTGATAATACTGGCGTATACGACCAGTTGGAAGTCTTAGGCTGTTATCTGCTCTTTCGTCGGGTCTTGTGATTTTGGCATATTACTTGTACCCATTTCCATTCTCAATTTTGTTTAACATATCTCAAAGTATTTAATTAAAAAATGCACATTGCTTTTCTTTCAATAATATAATTTTATTTTGATCATATTTCTGACTCACTAACACTGGATATTCTAAGTGTTTGTCATTCGGTTAAGACAGTTGCTTTCCATTTGTTTTCTAAGTTTGACCTTATGATATTTTTTTCGTTGGGGTTCGGTACTGGTTTTTAATTTTGTTTTTACCATCTGATGTTGCCTATATGAGCACAGTATAGATGACATGGATTATATACTTAGGCAAATATAGAAACACGTGAAATTAAAAGATAATGATTCAGATATTAAAAAAATATCTTCTTTCTTAATACATACCCTCATTTAAAATGCTTTCATCACAAACATAGCCGTTTGGCGTGACTCTGTGCTTGTGCATCCCGTCATACTTTGAACGACAAAATTATTTCATATTCACTTGTGTGACGTCAAACGCGCGATATTACGTCAGAGTTAATGCTAATTTAACCATGTGTCTGTCACTAAGGATTCTGTCCCAGTAGATAAAATCTGTCAATCCTTTATCATGTTTATGAGTGGATATTATATCTATTTAAACAACATCGTATAATAAAAAAGCAAAATGAGGTTGTTAAATTTGACTTTTTGTGCTTCTTTGTTACATTTGTTTGTTTTTAAAGTGATTAAGATGATAAAAATGTTTTGACTGATGTTTTTGACATTGTTGCCTATTGTGATTATTTGTTATGTTCACGCATCGTTGTCGAAATGAAGGAGTTCGGTGCGGCTGGCCAGCAGGTGAGAGGTTTGGCTGGCTAAAAGACCAGGTTCAATCCACCATTTTCTACGTAAGAAAATTCCTGTACCAAATAAGGAATATATAAAGGCAACAGTAGTATACCGCTGTTCAAAACTCATAAATCCATGGACAAAAAACAAAATCGGGGTAACAAACTAAAACCGAGGGAAACGCATTAAATATAAGAGGAGAACAACGACATAACACCGAAACGTAACACACACAGAAACGGACCAAGCATCAGACAAAACACCACGAGAATAACAAATATAACATGAAAACCAAATACATGAATTTGGGATAGACAAGTACCGTGCCACGTCTTATCTCAATTTCTCAAAAATAAGAGAAAACACAAACGACTCAACGTTAAAATGCAACACACACAGAAACGAACAATAATATAACAATGGCCATCTTCCTGACTTGGTACAGGACACTTTTAAAGGGGAATAAAAGTGGTGGGTTGAACCTGGTTTTGTGGCATGCCAAACCTCGCACTTTAATGGCAAAGTTAAATATAACATTGAAATGACAACATAATATTACAGGACTACAATACAATAAATTAATAGAACATATCAGACAAAGAAAAACATGACTAATAGATAACAAAAAGCATTAGGTTTAAAATTCAATACGCCAAAAACGCGCCTTGTCCACACAAGACTCACAAGTGACGCCCTATGACAGTTGTTAACTATTCGTTTGATGTGTTTGAGCTTTTGATTTTGTCATTTGATAAGGGACTTTTCGTCATAAATATTAAGTTCAGTTTTCTTGTGATTTTTTTTACCATATTAAATCCAACCATGTTAAGCACGTATTAACAAATGTTGGTAAGGCAGATACAATATATAACTTGATCCCAAAGCTATACATAACTGCAAACACAAGTACATCAAATAGCAATGGGGACATTTTATAGATCTATCGTGCAGATGTACGATAAAAGTGTCAGTTTTGTAAATACCTGTTCTGTTATCTATTGTGATAATGCTTCGTTGAATCTCTTTATCGTAATTTTAGTTGAAAATATTGTAATTTTTGTTTAAAATCCTGAAGCAAAAATTTTATATTTTTATATATCATATATATGCTACAAATATTTAATTAATTAATCAAAGAAAACTTGTTTTACGTTTGTGTTTTATATTTTTGACAAATAATGATTTAAATATAGCAAAACCTGTTCAAGTTCCAATGCGAACGGTATATCATTAGCGTTACTTTGTAATATTCTAACTGAATTATTGTTGAGGAAAATGTAATCACTATTTTGAAAATGGTCCTATCATGTTTTATGCTTTCAGTATAATACTATTGACTAACTGATGTATTACAATGTTTTGTTATCATGCCCTCAGTGGTCTCTTTAATGATATAAAAATACATGGTTATTAGTATTACGTGTAGATTATACTGTGCCCTGAGAGATTGAAACAATACATTAGGTTTATATACTCTGAAGTAAATTTAATGACTATCAGACAGATGTGATATGCTTGTCAATTATAAAAATCTCTATTAGTGACCAAATGGCGTCAATTTAAAAATATAGGTCGCCGTACGGCCTTCGACAATGAGCACACATCATACTGTATAGTAAGCTATAAAAGGTCCCGAAAATAAAATGTTAATTCATTCGAACGAACGAACATTTAAGGGCCAGGTGTGCAAAAAAACAGGCTCTTGACTAAGACAGGCACATTTATAATTATATTGACGAAGAGACACCTGTTTATTGGCGCGAAACCCGTCTTTTTCCATTTAACATTGTGTAACAATCCAAAATATTAAAGAATAAACTTTAATTATCAGTTGAGTAGGGTTAAATCATCATATATATGTATACAAATCTTATGTATCATAAAAAACTAAATCTTCTTAATTCATTTACGAAAATTATTACATGTATGTTTTCACAAACAATTGTCCTCTTGGTTTTAATAGGTTGGTGTTCTTGTCCGTTTCCTTATAAAACTAGTTCAAATTTCCCTTTGCTTAATTGTTAGATATGTATTCATTACCAGCAAGTTACCTTTTTTATCAAAACATTGGGTATGTATTAATAGCATCTAAACTGTAAATATGACAATGGCATGCAAATACAAGTAGTTAACCGGTTTTAGTATTACAATCTTCATCATAGTTAAATTTAAGGTAGCACAATACAAAATTTTTTCACTCCCAATCAGACAACTTTAAACTGATGTAATTCATTTCATCCTTCTTTATATTTTATAAATGAGGTACCTAAAGAAAGAAAAAAATTAACCTTTCAAATTGTGATAATTTCATTATGACATAATTATTACATAATTAATGATTATGTAATTAGTTGCTATATTGTGATGTCCACACTTGAATGAATTTAGCGTCTTTGTTCTTCAAAGCATCCCAAAATATTTTATAGATTTTTGTACAACACAGCTTGACCTCAAAAACCGTGTCTCAGATTTCCAAAAACATCAGTAGAACAAATTTTATACCCAATTGAATTTAATGGTCTCTTATGAATTGATGTTGCAAACTTCATTGAAGATTTATGAGAGAATGAAATACAATAAGAAAAATCTGAGACACGGTTTTGGAGGTCAAACTGTGTTGTGCAAGAATCTATAAAATATTTTGCTATGAATAACAAAGAAGCTAAATTCATTCAAGTATGGACATCACACTATGGTAACTAATTACATAACAATTAATTATGTCATAATTATGTCATAATCATGAAATTATTACAATTTGAAAGATTAATCATTCTTCTTTCTTTTGGTATCTCATTTATAAAATTTAAAGACAGATGAGGGGAATTACATCAGTTTAAAGATGTCCGATTGGAGATGAAATATCTTTGTATTGTGCTACCTTAAATAGCAATGCACACTCTTTATCATAGTGGAGTGACCAGCAAACGAATTCACAACTTCAATTGACTACCTCACCTGCTGGCTAAATCGTGAAATTTCACCATGTTCACTTAAAGAAATGTTTTAAAATCTAATTTTTTGTCTTGTGGTAGAATCGAAATATGGTACATTTTGTTAATTTATTTCAGAAAGGCTTATAAAAATCAGAAAATAATACCTGAACTGTTTATCAAGCAGACATTAATGATATACTAGTTCATTTTGAATTAAATGTATAGATAATAAAAGTACCAACTGTCCATTGCAAAGGAACTTCAGAAAGGCAATTATAGTAAGAAGTTACAAGACTTACTTACATTGGACTAGTCTTACATCACATGTACATCTTAGTATATTTTTGTGAATTTTACGGTTTCTTAAAATAAAGAATCGAAGCTTTAATAAATATCTCTTGTCATCGACAATATTTTCTATACATAATTGAATAAGTTGTGTTGTGTTAAATGAAGTTTTGGTGGATGAGCAGATATTTTAGCACTATAAACTTTAAGGTTTTATGGGATGGTGACTTGCATCAGCAAATATCGACCTTTAGAACAAATATGCTGCAAAAGTGTTGTTGATTTGAATCGCGTGGCATTTTCAAAATATTGGACCTAAGTCATTGTTTTTTCGTCAACAAATCAGTCGGTGAGTAGGATTCATCCCTCAGATCCTTTCAATGTACAAATACAAAGACACGCTTATTTGTTTTACATTTTCATTTACTATTTTTTTTATTGCAAGCTGTTTTTGCCGATGCAAAGTATTGGTGGAAATATGTTCTGATGATATGAGTCTCAAAACATACCCGGATAAAACCGTGTTCACTTGCCATTCGGACTCTATGAGACATTGGTCATTAATTTCGCAATATTAGAGTTAATCAAAACTGAACATTGCAGCATGGCAAGTAGAATATGCAGTAAAAAAGAGACTTCATATACCAGGTAAATTTTCGCTAGATTTCTTATCTCCTCTCAAGAAATTTGTCTGCATCTCAGTTTAAAAAATTATACATGGACTTCCTACTCAAGCCTTAAAAGATATGAGTTTGGGTAGTAAACTGTCAGAACATGCGTTACCGGTAGTTTATTCCGAATTAAAGGTCCCAGCAACCGACAGATTCCATGGACAAGAAACGTCTTTTTAATTTGATTTTGATCCTGCTTGGAACCGTAACTCATCTGTATTTGCAAGATTAAAAAAAGTGAAAACAAAGTACTTATATATGAGTATCAGATTACAGTTTAACAATGCGATATTTGGTCATAAATGAGAACATTGTTTCATCTGAAAAGTAAAATTAAAAAAATACTGAACTCCGAGGAAACTTTTGAACAGAAAGTTCCTAATCAAATATCAAACTCAAAATCCCAAACACATCAAACAAATAGATTACAATTGTCATATTTCTGACTTAGTACCTGACATTTTCTTATGTAAAACAATGTTGGATTAAACCTGGTTTTATAGTTAGGTAGACCTCTCACTTGTATGACAGTCGCTTAATATTCCAATATATTGTCAACGATGTGCAAACAATGTAAACATAAAAACATAAAAGGTAAAAATGTTACAAATCACTATACATGTAAAACAAAAAAATATGTAACAAAGAAGCACAAAAAGGCATATAGACAAAACACATTGCAGAACAGAAAGACAAGATTACAAAAGTTAACAATAGAACAATATCATAATGACGGGAAGAATAAGTACAGTGTAACGTCATATGTATCAAGGAAACACAAAAAGCCATGTAGACGAAAGCACATAGCGCAATGAAAGACAATCATACAAAAATTATAATATTACAATTACACAATGAAGGGAAGGATAAGAACAGAGCCACGTCATATGTATCAAAGAATAGAAAATATTTTTTAAAAAAGGACAAGTTGTTCTTTGAAATACCCCTGGTTCATCATCTTTCTGCTCAGATACTGGTGACGTTTTACAAAGTCTGACTAGCAGCCGTAAGCTCTTGATAACCGAATAAGTTTGGAAAGTATATCCCAAATGCAGTTAAATTTGGTATGTTGTTAATAAGGTTGGTGAAATTGATAATTTCAAAAGTAAAATCGTCTCGTTTGTTTAGTTCGTCTCGTTTGTCTATAGTTCGTTTCTGTGTGTGTTACAATTTAACGTTGCGTCGTTTGTTTTCTCTTTTTTTTTTTAGTGTAAATTGACATTGCGATAAGACGTGTCACGGTACTTGTCTATCCCAAATTCATGTATTTGGTTTTGATGTTATATATTGGTTATTCTCGTGGGATTTTGTCTGATGCTTGGTCCGTTTCTGTGTGTGTTAGTTACATTGTAGTGTTGTGTCGTTGTTCTCTCTTATATTTATGCGTTTCCGTCAGTTTTAGTTTGTTACCCCGATTTTTTTTCCATGGATTTATGAGTTTGAACAGCGGTATACTACTGTTGCCTTTATTTGTCATATAATCTGGTACTGAGATGACTGTGTATGTCAAATTCGAGGTGTAAGTCTAAAAATGAGACGAAGTAAGTCGTGTTCTGGGGTATATTAATGGAATATAAACAGAAAAATTCGGATTGTAAAAGTCGAGAACATCATCAATATATCGGAATATGAAATTAAATTACTTGGCTTCTTTGGTTATCTTGTTTTTGTAAAATTCGAGGTATATGACTAATAATGAAACAGACGATGCTGTTTTCGTTGTTTCTTTAATGTCTAGTTCTGTGGAATATATTGATGGAGCCAAATCACAAAAGTTCGAATTGTTAATGAAAAGAACATCGTCAATATATCTGAATTTGAAATCAATAAGCCTTGCTTTTTATTTTCTCGTGTTTACAAATGTCTAAAGGAACTCAGAGTCATAAGAAAATAAAAAGAAGTAGACAAGGAAATGCGCTCATTTTGTTCCCATAGGAATGCCAGCATTTAAAAAAAAAAGTCTACCTCCAAATTAAACAAATATGTTGTCAATAAGAAACTCCAGCAGACCAATCACTTGTTCTCTGTGTAGCATGTCTAACCTTTTTGCTTACTTTTTACAAAATATGCCGTATGGTATCCCAAAGTAATAAACTTAAAGCGAATGCTACCAATTTTGTGTTTGTGTTGTTAAACATTGTGGATTATTTCTTTAAGACAATTTTTCAATTTCACATTAGGAATAGTAGTATACAGCAGAGTTAAAAATCAAAAGTTTTGATATAACTTATTTCAGAAGTAAAAACGAGATTCAAAAGTATCCAGAATTTCTTTAGAGTTTGTTAGAATCAACTATATGTTAATACCACTACGCGAGTTTTACAGTATTTCTGAAAACCCTCTTTCAATGCGACGAATTGTATAAGACACTAAAGCATAACATTGATAATGGAAATTGGGAATATTACAAAAAAACGATAATCCGAGTAGAGACCAGATAATCCGAGTAGAGACCAGATAACACCAATGGGTCTTCAACGCAGCATGAATATCCCGCATCCATTAGGTGGGCCTAACATGGACCCTAAATAAAATTGTGTAATAGTTCTGTATTAATTGACGTCATACTTACCAAAACAGACTGGATGCCCCTAACCCTGACAGGCGAAAACTGTGACGGGGTTAAACATATTTTTTGAGATCTTAACCCTCCCCTTTACCTCTAGCCAATGTAGAAAAACGAAACACACAACAATACGAACTGTACAACTAAGTTTAAAAGAAGGTCAGGCCCGATGTCTAAATAGGTGATAAAAGTAACTTAGAAATTATACATTATTAAAAAAGGATTACTAGCAGTTACCGACATGCCAGCTTAAGACCTCAATGAAACTAATTGGAAAATAAGTAATCATCATATGAAAATCAAGCAGAATCTCTCTAGTTAGAAGTTTGCTATCATATCATCATGGAGTAAATGAGAAGAACATAGACCGTATCATGCCACTAACCGGTTTTAGAATAATTGTATATATTCCGTTACAAAGCCGCTATGAGCAGATGAGTGAATCAATATTAATACCAAAATATGCAATCCTTGATAACCTGACATAAGTATCGTAACAATATCCCTTCTGAATACGTCTGTTTAAATGTTTGGTATGATTTGAAGTGAATGCCGAATTGTCTTTGCAAAGAATATAACCATAGTAGATAAAATGTGAAATTCTTGAACGTATAGCATGTATAAGATGCCTTCGTTTTTACCTATATATACGAATGATGTTCGTGAAACGATAATGACATTCACTGCATGAAAACGAACCTTTTGTTCATATTTTTCAGAAGCCAAAATGTGCTCAAAAGGTGATCCGTTTTGGAAGTTTACATTTTGTTACCTTTCGTAGAACAAAAGGTTGTCTTTCATCTTTCGTCATTGTAAAAATGTCTAAAAATGTCATCTTGCTACTTTTGATGCTACAAAAGGTAAACAAATGTCGCCTTTCACCTCTTGTTGTGGAAAAAAGATTTTTAAATATCACCTTCCACCTTTTTCTAACTTTTGAAAATATGCAAAAAGGTTGTCTTTCATCTTTTCACACATTTTGAAAAGTTGTTTATGTTACCCTTCACCTTTTACACCTTTCCACAGCTTTATTTAAATGTTTAACTTGATTTTTAGAGATTTTTTAAAAATTCTGTTGTAGCAGCAGCCAATTTAGTTCCTGCAACATTCCATTGCCCTTCATTGATTATGTTTAGCTGTAACACCACTGTTCCGAGTTAGGGAAAGGGTTGATTGCTCACAAATATGTTTAACCCGCCACATGTATATATACCTGTCTGCGGCTTGCCCCAAGTCAGGCGCCTGTTTTTAGTAATTGTTTTGTTATATATTGGACTTTAATGTTTTCTCAATTGAATTGATTCACGTTTACCATATCAGCGCCTTTTAAAACTGATTATCTGGTATGGGTTTTCTAATTGGAGGCTGTACCTTTTAAATTTCCTGTTAATTGCTTACATCGATCCACTTCATTTGAACTTTATTTGATATATAGTTGTCTCAGAAGCAAACATAGCACATCTCCATATGTTTATATCCTTCTTCATTGAATGGTTGATTTATTGTTAGTTGTTTAAAATCCAATACCTTGTTCATTGATCTCCGGATAAAAAATTGATATATCCATATATTTAAATAAACTGTGGTATATATATTTAATAAAATAAACTATTGTTGATTTTTGAATTTAGTGTCACTATTCATAATTGAATTGGTCTTCATATAAACTAAAATAAACTAAAAAAGGACCCAGTCAATTTATTGTTCATACAGTTCTTTTGATTAAATCATTAAATTGGTTTCTCTGTTGATTTATTATTTTGATCTGTAAGTGCAGGGCCTTCGATTTCTAGAAATACTTGGTTGTGGGTTTTGCTCATTGTTGAAGTCCTTACATGATTTTCATTTGTGAATTTTTTCATTTCTTCCCTATTGAAAAGAGGTCTCATTGGCGTTCATACCACATTTTCCAAATTCATAAGAAGATTACAATAACACATAGAAGATGAATGTGTTAAAAATAAGAACAATTAGAGTTACACTGAGTATTCATTTAATTTCATTTACAATTATTTCGATAAGGTGTACTTGTCATATTTGATTACAACATGTTTATCAAAAACTTTAATGACAAATGTTTCTGTCAATGACCATACAAAGGTAAAATTATCCACCCCTTTTTCTATATACATATAAATAAAATTATTAACTTAAGGCTTAAAATTGCTTTAAACACTAATATAAAATTATTTTTTTGACAAAAAATGCCTATTTACATTCCTCATTTAAGTTGACATGCACCGACCAATATTATTGCACAAACTTTTGATAGTCAATGGTTTTGCACAAACGTTTCATATTATTTTAAGATGGATCATCACTTATTCTGTCCTCAGATAGAAATTTAAAATACTTTGTCAAAATGTATATTTCATATAATTTACAAATTGGTTTCCTTGTTATTTTTCAAGCTTTGGTGTGTGCAAAGTTGACCAATATTGTATAGATTTTTTACAGAAGATTGTTTCCTTGACAGGAGAACACAATTTGTAAATGCAAAAAAGTCTACCAGATGAAGTTTGAAATGATAAAAAAGTGGTGCAACCTTTCTTGTTAATTTCATTCTACTAAAGGCAAAGTAAAAAATAAAAATTTCATAATCATTCAAAAAATAATATGAGTTATCTTTATTTTATGGTACAGTTGAAAAATATTAATTTACAAAAACAAATATTCAGTCATAATTAAAATTTTCTAAATGATACAATGGATAACTTTTTTTTAATTAAGAACAAGTCTTGCATATAAATTGTGTACTACTACGTGTATATTAAAATCATAGATTGTGATATAAACATTTATTTTGAGATGATCTACCTTAAAACTATTTTAGCATTAAGTAAGTAAAATTTAACACTTCTAAAAATCTATTACTTCTTTTTTTCCATTAAACCAAACAAAACTGTTTTCAAATTTTTAGGAATCTGTTTTAATGTTTACAGATAGGATTAATATTAATGCAAATAACATTTATTGAAAACACTATCTTTACCAAGCCTAATATTGTCTCATTATCATCATGTTTGACCCCTAATACAATAAAGAATAGTCATATAAATTTTCTAAATAAGTAAATAAATGTAATATTATGTTATAAAATATAACGCTCTCTAGGTGAAATAACCAAAACGTCTTTGTTAAACAAAGGAGTAGGTCCGGTAAGGCCCCTTTTTTGCCCAAAAATATAACAGTTTTACAAAATTGTTAAAATGTAAACTTTTAGTTATTTATTGGACAGTTGAATGCTTCTGCTACATAAATATGGGCTGTTTTTGACAATACAATGCACATATATCGGGTTGTAGCACCATTAAGTCATGCTAAATTAAAGAAATCTTCAAAATTCTATCATTTTAGTTAAATTTTAGACAGTTTCTGTGTAAAACGAAAGTGGCCGCATTCGTGTTCATCCTTAATATTGCAATGTAAGTTGTATTTTATGATAATACATAACATATATAAAGGTTGTGGATGAACACGGATGCGGCCACTTTCATTTTTGACAAAAACAATCTGAAAAGTGACGTTTTTTGGCATATTTGAGAGATTTTTCATATTTGAGAGATTTTTCATATTTGAGCTTTAATCGGATCGTTTTTAATGACTTAATCAGTTAAAATCTTTTATATAAACTAATTGAATCAAGTGAAATAGACACTTAAGTGTTTAAAAAGTGGTCAAAATCTTTCGTCAGATGAAACTGAAATTTGAGGCCAAAATGAGTCCTTCCCGGACCTACTCCTTTGTCTTAACAAACACAAATCTGCATTTAATTCTATGAACAGGAATAAATGAGGCAGAACCATTTTCTCTATACAAATTCGAAGACCAAACTTCTACTGGCTTCCCATAAAAATGTCTAATTCGATCTTCCAACTTCTGGAACCAACGTACTTTTGCCAAGTAATGAGTGTTTATTGTACCATTTAGAATAATAGAGTGTATAAGAAACTTTTCAATTTGTCCCGGAGAAGGATTGAAATCTTTATTCTCAAGTTCAATGCTACCATTATCCCACACCAAGAATCCCATTACATACGAAGACCTCACACTTCTACTATATTATGATCCTAAAATAGAACCATGTAAATAGGCTTCTTTAGCCTTTTGGTATGATCTACAAATTTCAAATTCAGTAGTATACAAAGTACTATAAAAATCAGATAAAATTCTTGCATCCTCGTCACACAATGACTCAGATTTAGGTTTCTGTACAAAAATACCTTCAGATAAATCCCAAGGAACATCTGCTATATTACAACTAAGTGATGACCTTTCAATTAGACTAGCTTGCTGCAAGCAATTTATTTCAGCTAAGGTTCCTCTTTCCCTAACCGTGCCTGATAGTTCTTCAAACAGCTGTGCAAAATTTGGACTTATGACCTCGTCATTATCTCTTGCTCTGGATTCAGCAAGAAATCTCTTCATTATCTGCACTTCGACATTTTTTTTATTGGTTTTATAAGATCCTAAAATTCCATTTTGCCTTTCAGAACTGAACAACCAAAATGAATATACTGGTCCATAATCTAAAATACAATCAAGAAGATGTCCATGAAGATGCATGTTTGGTGTAACAAATTGGTCGCCATAAAGGCTTTAAAACATTCTACAAAAATCCAACAAAAGTCGATCAACAACCTTGGCATTTCCAACAGACAAATATCTTGAGCACAATCTCCTACAAGCTAGTACAAATTTCCTCCAGCATTCTAAGTGTTCGTCAGGTAAAATTCCTTTCAAAGCATAAACTGAAAACAAAATTGTCCAGTTCTTAAGCTGATCAGCATTAAAAGATCCCATTGAAGAAGATATCTTTGCGGTACCAAGAAATAAGTTGTGCATTGGATCTATGGGAGTCATACACACAGGATCAAAATATGGCAGTTCTAGAAGGCATGAATATCTTGTACCAAATTGTTTTTCTAACTTCAATCTGTCTCCCTTACTAGTACTTTCTAAAATGAGTTTGCATTCTTCCCTGTGAGTATGATTTTTTCTTTCTGGCCATAACGATCTATCAGATCCACTATAGTTTTTTTTCTGCAAACATTCCTGGAAATTCTTTTTTACATTTATTGCATCCCATGGTTGCCGAATGACCAAGAAATCCACAAAGTTTGCTACTAGCTGGCACATCACATCCAACACAGAGACGTGCAAGCTTAAAGCATTTCAAGTTTGCTGGTGATTTGAATGAATACAACAAAAATCCTGTTGACCAAGCTGTTTTCAGTTCTTTAACTAAAGGAAGTAAAAAAGTGTTTGTTGGAGGTTCAGATTTCATATCAGGAATCACACCTACTAAAATCATATTTTCCCTTTTAAACCTTTCTTCCCTAGGTAAATTTAAGAAAATCAAGTATATTGCACCGATAGAATAATTTGTATATTTATAGGGTTGCCACCAGTCAACATTCAACATTAATCCATAATTTCCTTCTTCACAGAAAGAATTAAACTTATTCCCATTAAAGTCATCCCATATTCTGCCATCATAGACATCTTGTAAAATGTTAATGCTCAAACATAATGCACCACATAAAATGGTGGTGATATAATGACACATTCCAGATGTACACAAACAAAATTTATTTTCACTTCACATTAATTGTTTAGTTAAATAATAAACAAATGAAAAATATTTGTTTGAATTATAAGCACTCAGTTTTTGTAGTTTTTTTTTTTAATCAGAATGCAAATTTTATGGAGTATACATATTTTGTGTTACAGTAACCAACAAATATATTCATGCGCAAGGATTTTAAGTGTGATAGAAGTTACGAATGTGGAAAAATACATTCCTAATCTTCAATTTTTAAGAATTATATTAAGGATTAAACAATTCTTTAAAGAAATTTATTTAATAGTGTATAAATAATAAAATGTATAAACTGTACACAGTCACTCACAAACATATCATTAAAGTCCTTCAGTGTGTGAATTGGTCAAGTTTTATAATACACCAATAAATGTCTTTACTTAATTAAGACATTTAAATGTCGCAGCCATAATCTTAGGTCTAAAAGATATTTTTTGTAAAGAACCAGAAATATATTTTAATTAAACTCTCTTATTTTTTTATTAAGGTGCCTTGTCAAGATACTTTTTAAGAGACAAGAGGAGACAGCCATAAAGAAAGACAGATTAGAAGGAGAGAAGAAAAGAAGAGCAGCATGTGAAAGGAAAAAGGAGGTAATTAGAATAACATGATTGTAGTTCTGTCATCAGATTAAGTATGATGGCATATTAGCTATTAATGACACTGAAAAAGTAAATATACTTAATACTTTCTTTAGTAGTGTATGTATACTTTCAGAAGATTTAAATGAACAACCTAATGTGAAAGATATGGAAGATGTACTTTTAGATATCTCAGTTACTGTTGATGATGTTTTAAAAAAAGTTGAACAATTTACATGTCGACAAGTCAGCAGGTCCCGACAACCCTTAAGGGTTATATGAAGTGAGACAATCTATAAGTTATCCGTTAGGTATAAATTTTAATAAATCCTTATTAGAAGGTGTTTTACCAGAACAATGGAAAAATGCTATACTTTCACCTATTTTTAAAAATAAAGGTTATAAAAAACAGCCATGTAACTATCGTTCAGTAAGTTTGACATGCGTTATTTGTAAAGTGTGCGAATCACTTATTAGAGACAAATTAATGAAGCATTTATTAGAGAATAATATGTTATCAGATTGTCAGTATGGTTTTAGACCTGGACGTTCCTGTTCAATACAACTACTCGAAGTACTTCATCATTGGTCATCGTTATTGGCTAATTTTTTATCAGTGGATACAATTTATTTAGATTTTAGTCGTGCTTTCGACACTGTGCCTCATGAGTGTCTTATTGGCAAACCTTACAATTTAGGAATTCAAGGAAAAGTTTTGGATTGAATAAAATGTTTTTTTAACAAATAGATCCCTGCGCGTTAGACTTAATAATACAAACTCTACTAGAGCTGAAGTGATACGTGGCGTACCCCAAGGCAGTGTCATGGGGCCCGTTTTATTTTTGGCGTTTATAAATGATATGCCGGATGCAGTTGCTGGGTTGATTAAGGTTTTTGCAGACGACACAAAAGTTTATTCATCTGTAGTTAATGAGCAACAACACCAGGACAAGTATTTAGAATATTGTGGAAACTGTCGTACAACATGTATACCAGTACAGGAAAATTAAAAAAAAATCGTTCTATTTATGCGCACAGCTCATCGTTAAATTATCAACATTTTAATATAAAATTATTTACGAGGCGGCAAAAGAAGTTATCAACTTAATGATCGCCGCAATAATCCAGGTATAATCAAGTAGGTAGATAATAGGAACAACTAATTCATTTAAAATTGCAATGATGAAAATGCCGTGAAAATGGAAAAGTTATTCTGAATTTTAATGCCTCCCAATCCATGCAGACGAGTTGTTCTGAACTTTATGTTTAAATTCATAATAGCAATTTTTAAGAAAGTGAAACATCTTCTCATAAAAGTGGTTCACCTATTGATGTAGTTTAGTACGTGTAGTTTTGTAGGAGACTTATTTGTTTCAACCTGTCTGGTGTCATTCGCAGTAGGTCATATAGAATGTAATCACTAGCATTTAATCAATTATTGTTGTTTTAGTATATTTATTAATTTTCTTAACAAATACTTTCATATCTTTACTACATTGTACTTAATTTTACAAAAATAGCACACTAGACTTTCTAGTTACTGCCAAAAAAAGAACACAATATCGTAATACGATATTTATCTTCAAGAAAGCTTACATTTCCAGTTTGACGAATGACAAAATAGTAATTTGTGTTTCTGATTGGATCAACTAATAAGATTTTAATTGCAGTGGTGAAAATGCAGAAACAATGGAAAAGTTATTCTGAACGATGATGCCTCCCGTATCCATGCAGACGGGTTGTTCTTTACTTTATGATTTAGTTCATTATAGCAATTATTAAGACAGTTAAACATCTTCCCATGTAGGTGGTTCACCTATTGACGTAGTTTAATACGTGTAGTTTAGTATGAGACTTGTTTGTGTCAAACTGCCTCCTGTCATTCGAAGTAGGTCATATAGAATTTATTCACTAACATTTAATCAATTATTGTTGTTTTAGTATATTTATTAATTTTCTTAACAAATACATTTGTATCTCTATAATACTTAGTTTCAGAAAAATAACAACCAAGACTTTCTAGTAACTGCCAAGAAAAGAACACAACACAGTTGTACGATATTAATCTTCAAGAAAGCATACATTTCCAGGTTGACGAATGACAAAATAGTAACTTGTGTTTCTGATTGGATCAACTAATTAGTATCCAACACGACTGAAATTTTGTTGTGAGATAATATTTTGAATAAAAAGAGGACATGCTGGCACTCTGAATGGATATGGAAATATTTTGTAGTCAATGTGTTTCAATATTGCTGTCATTTCTTTTTATACTATACATCCTGCTTTCAAATTATAAACTAGTCGTCTTTATTTAAAAAAAATCATTGATATATGAAAGAAAATAAATACATTCCGAGTAACTAATACATGACGTATTTAACATTATGAAGTATTATGTCTGTATAGTTGGTGAAAAAACAAAATCCATTTCTACGATATACCCACGGATATTCAACGCTGTTGAAATTATAACAAGAAATATTTTCAAAAGAAAAAGTTTTAAAATTCATATTTTGACATGAGCTTAGGTTATAACCAACACAAAATTTGACTACAATATATATTAAGTTAATTTTTATTTTGACCATATTAGAAGGTAACAAATTCAATTGATGACATGTTTATGATAACATATTGCCATCTTGTGAACTGTCTTCACTTAAGTTTTCAAATTTCCTGTACCTATGTATTCGTAAATACGATAAACAAAGCCTTTGATATTTGTACTTCATTTGCAAGTTCAAGTACTGAATAATGATGTTTTCTGATTCCTCTATCTTTTTATCGTAAGATAAGTTATGATAATTATCAATGCAAGGAAAAGAATAAGATATGTTGTTATTCTGGTGAGCATAATTAGCAAATGCAATGTTGAAGAACAATCAAGAGTATTAAAATTGTTCAACAATCTTGGAATACTTATATTGTTCATATACAATCATTCATTATTAATTTGGTTTTGCTTACCTTTCTTGAACACACAAGATCACCCCAAGTTTATGGTTGGGTTCGTGTTGCCAAGTTCACCATGTACATACATGTACTTGTTTTTAATATTTCGGTGGTTGTAGTTAGGGATTTCAAGCACTTTTTTCTTGGAACATGCAAATAGATTTTACCTCTGCATCAAGTGTGGTTCGATATTTGGAGTTGGAATCTGTTTATCTGATGACTTTAAGACGATATGCAGGAAAATGTAATCCTTCTTTTCAAATGATTTTCAAAAAAATATTTTTATTTGATTTCATCAGGCATTGTCGCATTTTTTCGCGACGTCAAAATAAAATATAAAACAAGACTATTTAACGTCATAATCAAGAAACCAGCGAAGAACTGAGATCAAAAGAACCACACCTTAATTAATTAGATATATACGCAGCGAGCGAATATATTGATATTAGAGGACGTAATATGTCGTATTATGGGGTATCTGTTTATTTGAATATAACATCTATAAATCACATCTGTCCGTTGCCATGGACGAAATGTTCATCGTCTTAACCTATGAAAGTGATCATTGACCTGACGAACAGTCAATATAAATACTTTAATATCGTCTTATGATGCTGGATAATCCAATCATATTGACACAGATTTTCATATCACTTTTTCGTATCATACTCCGTGCAATGTAATACAAAAAATATATATTCATGCAAGAAATAGATAACAGGTCACAACCATAAGAGAACATAATTTACGGAATTATGTTTTACATAGGACCATATGTTTGTGTAGTTTGTCCTTGAGAAAATTTCGACAGCTTTGTTGATTGTAATCTGAACGTTGTTTATCTCATCTGCTTTAGTCACGTTACAGGCAATGGGCTTACTTTTATCTTTAAACAAGTCAAGAAGGATCAAAACATTATTGTCTACAAAAATGCAAAACATTTAAGATCTAGTATCTTAGTCTCGTATATACAATGATTTAGGATATAACACCCATTTACTGTAATATGAGATAAAGTACAATTATGTTCGAATTGTGTGTGTTATTGTACAAAAATAACAAAGCTATGATAATTTTGTTTGTCAGTTGAATAATTGCGTTTTAAGTGAAACATTTTAACCAATACAAATAATAAAGAATTGTCGCAATTCTGTATGCTATGAAAATGACATGCACAAACAAAAACTTCCGTGTTTTAAGATTAATGAATGAATTTAACGACGCGTATCAGAGTTTTTAAACGCACTTGATTCAAAGGTATGTTTTAGCTCTTTTCACCTTTTGGCAAAAGAACAAATAAAAAGCAAAAAAGATGTATAAATCTTTATTGTAGGTCAAACAGTGTAAATTGATATTGTTTATTTTAAAAAATAAACGCAGGATCAGCAAAATATCAAAATTGATCTGGTTTGGTTAAGCGATTGACATGTTTCAGTTAAGTTTCTAGAAATTGTCTTGGTTTTGATCATTGTCATGGTTCAGATCCAACAATTGATATCTACCTGTTTTACATTAATATTGTAAGTTTGTTTGAAGTTGCTATGAAAAGACAAAGTTCACAATTGATTAATTGACATAAACAAAAAGTTTTTTTTAGGGGGGCGTTATTTGCAAACCATACATTAGATGTTTTTACTTTTGATTTTACTAAGATTGAATTGCTATATTCATAGCCTTTTTGAACTGGCATTCGGTCAAATAAATTACACAAACAGAAATCGTTGCTTCTGTTTCACCTAGAATCTTTTCTCTATGTTAATGATTAATGATGAACTCTGTAGGGGAGGTTCATATATCGCGAGCGGCATCACTGTCAAATGGTTAAAAACGTTCATTTAAAGTTGCAAAACGTAGTAGCTGGTATTTTTTACATTGTTGTTTTTACAATTATATTTCTGCGTTGCTGTAGTTTTTGTTTTGTACCAGCTTATGTCTATGATAAATACAAGATAATGTTGGATTATACGCCAATGAAACAGTAACCCAAAGACAAACTAACAAAACGATATCGAGATGGCTGCGTACTATCTTTAAAACATGTCAATCTCTTAATCTTCTTAAATCTAGATTAATTTAAACATATACAATAACAATGGTTATAGACAAACATATGACTAAGGTGAGCTTTATCTGGAAAAACTTATTTCGTGAATACCTAAAACAAAATTGAAGTATTTTTGCGACTCGGCAGTGGTGCCCGCATCTACGCATTCGGAAGTCTTAAAGATAATTTAGATGAAAAGCAGTGAAAACCAACTACTAAAACTTCATTTTAATAAACAAGAAAGGAAATTAATTTGTAACAGTACCTAACATTTTCGAAAAACTTCATAAATGATCCAAGTTCATGTACTTACAAAGTTGTAACTTTAATTATATGAAACATCACTGTTTAGAAGTAAATTAAAGGCTATATGATATAAACAATTATGTTTACGAAGGAATAAAAAATAATCTGTTTTGTTTTATAATGCGTTTTCTATAACCGTTACGCTTATATCTCAAATTTACTGTTAACCACTTATTTTCTAGAGCCACTAATTATTCGCGAGAAGAAAATTAACGTAAATATGTGAAACTCAGATCTGGTTGTAAATGAACAGAACAAGAACATTAGAAAAAGGCGATAATATGTGTTGCCGTGAAATAGGATACGAAAGGTAGAATGCAAAAAAAGTTTTTTTTTTCTCAGTTTATCAACAGTTGTATAATTTATATCAAAAGGAAGATGTGGTATGATTGTAAATAAGACAACCGTCCACAAGAGACCAAAATGACATAGAAATTAACAACTACAGGTCACCGTACGGCCTTCAACAATGAGCAAAGCCCATACCGCATAGTCAACTATAAAAGGCCCCGAAATGACCATGTAAAACAATTCAAACATTGTCAAACGAGAAAAATAACGGCCTAATTTATGTTTACTTTCATCGTTACCTTTTCTTCAAACACGATAAGAATCACAAAACTGAACCACACCATTACACTACTGAACCAAACCATGACACTGAATCGTCAGTAACCTGTAGGTATATGCAAACGAACAGTTGAGGGAATTGTATATTATGACGAAATATGTCATGTAGCAATTCGTTTTTATGGTTGGTCAACGAGTTAAACTTTTAATTTTTGACAACACCGCCTGCTCTGTGTCGAGCGCTCTACACCACTTAGCCACCTAGACTTAACTTAGAATTCCCCTTTAGGTGGCCTAGTGTTACCGTTCCTCCTCAGAAGAAGTATAGTCTTAACACATTACAAATGCACAGGTTATATTAGAAATGTAGATCAAATTGATAGCAGTATGATTTTGAATCCCGGCGAGGGAAGAACAAAATGTTGCGTCCACAAATTTGCTGTTTTACATTGTTTTGCGGTTATTTATAGTAGTTATATATATCAAGTTGCAAACATACGAAAAATTGGATTAACTCCGTTGGTATAAATGGTTGTATTAAAATGTTCTTTTGCTTTTTGAAACAAGTAATGATAATCATTTCATCATCTGTTTTATTTTATTCCTTATTATTCATTTTTATTTTTTCATATAAAAAGGAGATATGGTATGATTTCGAATGCAGCAACTATCTTAACTCGCAATTCTCGATCACCGTCCGGTACTCAAAATTTAGGAAAACCCATACCGTATCATCAGCAAATAAAGGCCCGATACGACAAAAAGATAAACAAGACCCCGTCCCCTAAAAAAAAAGCATGATAATTTACGATAAATATTAACCGAAAACAGACACAACAGACCGCAACAGAAACAGACCATTGATTTTCAGGCCTCTGATTTGGAAAAGATACATGACTAATTTAGCGGGTTTGAACATTTATATGTGCAATCAATCCTCCCTTCAACCAGGGATATGGAACAATTTGTAACACTAAGTTGCGAATTTCTTGAATCGTAAAGTTGTAGCATCGTACAAAAACAAACTAATATAAAGTGTTGTTTTTGCAGTCACTGAAAGCTAGTGCGAACCAAGTAACAACTTGAAACATAAATCATGTTCCTTCAGAATATATAAAGTTTATTTTGATTTACGAAGTAATATCTTAAATAAGGTCATATTTATAGCGTGTTTCTTTCTTAAGAAATTAAAACTGCTTTGTTCATTGTAATCTAAACGCTGTTTATTTCATCTGCATCACGCTGTGGTTGTGTTCTTTTAAAAGGAAAAGAAGGAACAAAACATGATCGTCTTTACAAAATGCAAGTCATTTTATCTTGTATCATATTCTTGTATATACAGTAATTTAGGATTTACTGTAATGTTATATATTTTTCATAAAATACCATTATGACAGAATGATGTATGGTTTTGTATAACCAGAACAGAGATATAATGATTTTTTTGTCAATGGAATAATTGAGTGTTAAGTTAGTTTGATTTGAAATAATACAAAATACTAATAAAAATATTTGTAACAATTATATGTTCTATAGAAAAGAGGTAAATGATACCAAAGGAACAAAAAAACTCATAAGTCAAGAATGAGAACGCGGCGCTATAAAAGGAAAATTAAAACACATAACAGTACACAAAACACAACATACAAAAATAAAGACTGACAATAATAGACCACATAAAATGTGCTTCGGAAGGGTAAGCAAATCCTGCTCCAGTCATGCAAGTTTTAACCCGGTGATACATTCGATGGGTCATATTCGGGGAAAAGGAGTCATCATTGTAGTTATGACAATTTGCACATATTTGTTGTCATTTGTGGAATAGATATTCCATAACAAGAAACCAGCTCATGATGGCGTCCGTAAAATTTACGAAGGGATGATTCTACCTTCACCATTCGGAACTCTTGGTTTGATATCTTCCTTGTGAGAAGCAACCCTTTTTCAAATACATCATGATCGGAAATGCAAGCCCCTGAATATGGTATCAACTGGGAGATATGTACTCTATATGCAGGTACTGCTGGATTGTTGCTACATAGAAATGAGAGTATACAATTTGTAAGCTGAAATCATCTTTTTTGTTGTAAAGGTTTGCTTTCAACCGACCCCCATGCAATTGTCAATTTCTAGATGTAAGTCAAGTTACGAGCCATACCTAACTGTTTCTGTAGTATACTTATCTCTAGTTCGATTTGATAGATTCGTTCAACATAGTCCCCAAATTTGGGTTCCCATTGGAATTCCGACAGTCTGTAGAAAAGCATGTCTCCCAACTATTATTTGTCTGTTTGTCTTTTGATTTTCAGCCATGGCGTTGTCAGTTAATTTTCAATCTATGAGTTTGACTTTCCCTGTGGTATCGTTTGTCCCTCTTATTAAGTGTTCTGCTGTAGTTAGTTTGATAGGTAAATAATACTTGTGATATATCATTGATATTTACTATGACAAAGTCGATTTACTATCAGTTCATGTTAGTTTGACGACCATTTTGAAGCATTGTCCCATATGACATGGTTCAGTGACTTTGAATTAATTAGCGATTTTCAATTTTAAGTTTCTGTTAAAGTTAGTTTCATAGGATCTTTTTGTGATGGACAAATGATAGTTGTATGAAGTTAAATTACTATAAATTAATATCAATTTCATGAATATTTGAAGGCCCTGATCCTAGGACAGAGTCTGGTGACCTTGAATACATTTCAAATATTCAGTCTTTCTGATAGGTCAGCTCGATAAGAACTTCTTGTGTAAGATCAATGATAGTTTTAATAAATGTGCATTACCGTAAGTAGATATCAGATTAAACTCCTTTCTAAAATCTTCACATTTTGTGTTGTTGTGGAGGACGCTCAGCCGAGATATTCATTACCTTGAAAAATTGAAATACTTAGTACCCCCTGTACTGTGTTATTGATCTTGCAGGTAATTTGTTATGTAAACAAATCCAGATTGCAATGCAATAAGTGATTCTTAACGACAAATTTCTACTAGTCCGCCAGACCACCAGCTAACAAATCTACTGATCGGACGAAAATTCTACTGGTCTTGGACCATCGGACCACCGCTAATTTCGACCCCTGCATAATGGCCTGAATGATTAATTTCGCATTGATGTCCATTCTTCAAAAATTCCATTTATGGTTTACTACTGAAATGACGAGTTCAAATTGTTACCCTGCTTTAGACAAATACGACGAATTAAAGAATTCAACTTGATATACAACTTATATAAAAGAAGGTTTTATAAATTACATCGTTCCAGGCGCTTTTGTTTTTGACACGCGATCTGGATCAATTTCCAGGATGTAGCCGTAGGAAGTGAATTGAGGGAGAAAGCCGATGTCAGAGCACGCAGAATCACAGGGTTGCATGTTCTCCTTAAATCTGATAAAGATATGAAGGAGGTTAGCGATTTTTAGGTAAAAAAAAGGAAAAGTTTCCATCGAAAAAAGATTGCCTGGAATTGAACTGTCCATAAACGAAAGGTTTCCACGAGTTTGTCTATAAAAAAGACGGGACAATTTAGGACTCGGACACACAAATTCGTCATGTAATATATTAATTTAGCAGCAACAAGGTCAGCAAATTGGTTCACATATGATAAGCTATTCAGGCTACAAATTGAGAAACATGACTACAGTCCCAAACTATATCTCAAGTTTGTAGAGAACATACACAAAACCATGGTAAATTTTATTCAAACACTTCTAAAGCAAGAACTAATCAACAAGCAAAAAACACTAGTTTAAACAAGACTTTTAGATAATTAAATAAATTAACTGACTCTCCGTATTTCCCTCTTTGTTGGATAAAACATTGTATGCAAAATATGCAGTGGCAGCACAGAAGGACCCAAATGTTACAACTGGACCGGCCCTAGAAAGAAGTGCCAAACAGTATGCATCTTTATTCCTTAGAAACTACTCCAGTAAAAGTGCAATCCGTAGAAAACTTAAATAAATCTTTATTCACATAGAATTTAGCTTATGAAATTGTATCTGGTTGCAAATCGGGTGTTTCCTTTAAAACAATTTGGCTCAAGGATACGAAGGCTTACTATATAATAATTTGGCCTCTCCCATCGATGCTAAAAGAAAACTTTTAAACTTTCTCCTACTTCCATTTTTATGTACTAAGTGTACTTATTTAACTTAATTAAAACTGACAGGCACGGATTTATTTGAAAATATTTAGTTTTCAATGCTAAGTTATATAAGGTTTTTTTCAAATTATTCTTTATATATGATGGTCTTAAATACTACAGTGCAGATATTGGCATTTGGCACCTTCAAGATTGGTCCCAACATAGAGCAGAAGCTGATAGCAATTGCGTATGTAATCAGAGGTTTCCCTGGTGTGTCAACCCAATATAAAAAAAAAAAATACTGTGCAGCAAAATGTAGGTCAAACAGAAAAAAACTTATTGTCTAGTGATTCAAATGTTTATAAAAGTTTGTGTTATAAAATAGAACTGAGGATATAAATGGGAAATGTTTCAAAGAGACAACAACTTGACCAAAGAGCACGAAACAATCACAGGCTATCATGACAGTGAGAATATCTTACAACCGGAGGCGTGCTCTAGTTTGTTCCTAATAAAAAATATGCACTAGTATAGTAAATATATGTATCGTTATGAAGCACCAAATGGAAACGACTCAATTGATTCAATACATACACTATTGTCATGATGT
The DNA here is from genome assembly GCA_037788925.1 of Mytilus galloprovincialis. Classification (NCBI taxonomy): domain Eukaryota; kingdom Metazoa; phylum Mollusca; class Bivalvia; order Mytilida; family Mytilidae; genus Mytilus; species Mytilus galloprovincialis. The sequence continues at coordinate 62,729,413 of CM075343.1, read as the reverse complement.
ATATAATTGTAAATTGTATTTATAACAAGCAAAGAAAGACAAGTCTAGATAACTTTAATGTATTTCAGACAACAGTCGAAATATGGCAGGTAGAATAGTCACTGCAAACAAACAATGTTTTTATATTTTTTGTCTGGAATTTGATGATCGTATTATTCATACAGGCAGAATAGTTTGTTTTCAGTAACATTTACATCCAGTAGAAATTTACATTTGCAACATTTTGATGTAATTTTAACAAATATCCAAGAAAGTACTTAAGAATTGGTAGCATAATATGATAGTTTTTTTAATTTTGATTTTATATCTAATACAAAGTCTTTTAACAATAGACTCACCAGGTTATTTCAATTGGTCAATTAACAATAAGTAGCGCTTTTTCCGCGCTGAACGTGTCCGAACATTTGGGCATATTATTATGTTTTTAGATATGCCATTTTGAATGTAGACATTTCTAGTAAGAATAAAATAAAAGATTTAAAATATTATACTTACTATTCTTTAAGATTAATTTGAATCAGAGTAAGATAAAATAGGTCTACAGATATAGGAAGATACGGTATGAGTGCCAATGAGACAACTCTCCATCCAAGTAACAAAGCATCTTAGTAGAATTGATTTTTAAAAGGTATTTGCGTGCAATTACAAATAGAAATAAACAAATACTTTAAAAATTGAGTAACATTCAATCGCCTATAATCATTCACTGACAGCGGTTATTTTTCGACCCCGTAAAAATCCCGAAACGAATGAATCCGTATAGCAATGTGTCTATGTTAATGGTAGTTAATCTTATCAAGTATACAGTTTCTGCCAGCTTTTGATTTTTTATAAAACTGATGGATTCAAACTGTACAGACATGGTGCGATTTTCTACATTTTATGAGTTAAACAGTGTTGAATAAATGTATCTTTTCTCACATATTTTTCTTCGATAATGAACGTAAAGTTACTACGTGACTTCAAATGTCCCCTTGAATTCAGAAAAATACTCATTATCAAACTGAATAAGGTTTATTTAACTGTACATATGTATCGTTCATTTCACTGTGTGTCGAGTTCGTAGCTTTCTTACATAAAACCACTGTACCATTCGTTGTCAAGAAATGTCACAAATTTTTTTGTAAATTTACTCGAGATGGACCAAGCTTTTCTGTTTTTTATATTGTGAAATTTTTTATCCGTAAACTTTGTCTAAACAGTGAACGATGCAATTATTAGTCATTCTTTTAATCAATCACTGCATGAAAACTTATCTTTTGTTTTCACCAAAAGATTGCTAAAAGACCACATTTGATATACCTTTTTTGATCTTTTCTAGACCTTTTAAAAAAATACAAAAGATATAAAAGATTATCTTTTGTTCACATTTTGATGCAACAAAAGGTAGGCAAATGGCCCACTTTTGTTTTCACAAAAGGTAAACAACATGTTGCCTTTTGTTTACAACAAAAGGTAACAACTTGTGACCTTTTGTGTAATTATAAAAGATGTGCAAATGAGATCTTTTGAATGACAAAAGGTAATAAAAGATAACCTGTTGGTGATCAAAAGATGAGAAAAATATGAACTTTTTGCACATTTTGTCACAAAAATGTTAACAAAAGATATCTTTCCATGATAAAAAGGTGACCAACATATGAACTTTCTATACATTTCTGTCACACAAATGGTAACAAAATATGAACTTTCCAAATAGTCTTGTCACACAAATGGTAACAAAAGATACCTTTCCATTGTAAAAAGGTGACCAAAATATGAACTTTCTGTATAGTCTTGTCACACAAATGGTAACAAAAGATACCTTTCCATGGTAAAAAAAGATGACCAAAATATTAACTGTCAGTTTATTCCGTCAAACCAAAAGATGATTGAAACCAAAAAATCTTCACATTCTTGTCACAACTTTAAGGTTGGTTACCATAGTTATTGTTTCAGGTATAAAAATATTACCAATGATGAACTACCAGCAAATGTTTTGTCTCTCATATAGTAATCAACTTAATTGTGTTTTGTGAAAAAATTCACATTGACTTCAATTGAAAGACTTCCAATCGAAACCAGATTAATGGATTCAATTATACAACTGTTAGACAATAGGTAAACCAGTTTACTATAACTGAGTTATATAATGCACAAATAACCTCCATGACTCATGGCTTGTTAATCAGGAACTGCTAACCTTTCCTTAAAGCACTTCAGTTTTTAGTTTTGTTGTTTTATTTCAATTTTGTTAATCCAAAAGCAGTACTTTTACAAATAAAGTAGAACATTTAGGAATCTTTATACAAAACACACTACTTAGTACGTTATAACTATATAAATGCTAAAAGAAATTTAAAATACAATAAGATTTCAAATTTTTATTGATTCCCAATATTCTGTGGCTCCAGATCTCGGACAATCCACTGGCAATTTTCAGCCAACTGAGGCACATCCTTTTGGCTTTGATTGCCAATTGTCCTTTTCTGAAGTAGCCTTAAACTGGCCTTGGAACAAACATTTTTGTAGGCATTGTCAAGTTTTGACTTATAGTCTTTAAATTTACTGGACTGCCAGGATGGTTGATGAGTTATGAACCCATCCTGGCCATTCTCCTCATCCGAAGACATGTAAGCAGGCTTCATGACCTCCATTATCGTTGCCTTCTTATTAATACCTAGCTCCATTTTCTCCAAAGCACATAGTCTCCGTTTTGCTTTCTGAAAAGAAAAACATTTATGGTTATATTATCATTGTTCAATGTATGTTTTATATCTAATTATTTCTTTAAATTGTAAAAAGCTATTGAATAGTGAGTATAAATAAAATTGAGAATGGAAATGGGGAATGTGTCAAAGAGACAACAACCCGACCATAGAAAAAAAAACAACAGCAGAAGGTCACCAACAAGTCATCAATGTAGCGAGAAATTCCCAAACCTGGAGGCGTCCTTCAGCTGGCCCCTAAACAAATATATACTAGTTCAGTGATAATGAACGCCATACTAATTTCCAAATTGTACACAATGTTTTGATTTTAAGAATTAATGATTTAAATTTGTTTAACTGAAAATAAGAATTTTTATAACATATGTTTTACAACATTGTGACACTGTTTACACTTGACGACTATAGAATGGATTTGTTATGTTTTATTACACACCAAAACTTCCATATAAGGAGATTTAATCCTAAACAAATTAATCTGATGACAGAACTACAATCATGTTATTCTAATTACCTCCTTTTTCCTTTCACATGCTGCTCTCCTTTTCTTCTCTCCTTCTAATCTGTCTTTCTTTATGGCTGTCTCCTCTTGTCTCTTAAAAAGTATCTTGACAAGGCACCTTAATAAAAAAATAAGAGAGTTTAATTAAAATATATTTCTGGTTCTTTACAAAAAATATCTTTTAGACCTAAGATTATGGCTGCGACATTTAAATGTCTTAATTAAGTAAAGACATTTATTGGTGTATTATAAAACTTGACCAATTCACACACTGAAGGACTTTAATGATATGTTTGTGAGTGACTGTGTACAGTTTATACATTTCATTATTTATACACTATTAAATAAATTTCTTTAAAGAATTGTTTAATCCTTAATATAATTCTTAAAAATTGAAGATTAGGAATGTATTTTTCCACATTCGTAACTTCTATCACACTTAAAATCCTTGCGCATGAATATATTTGTTGGTTACTGTAACACAAAATATGTATACTCCATAAAATTTGCATTCTGATTAAAAAAAAAAACTACAAAAACTGAGTGCTTATAATTCAAACAAATATTTTTCATTTGTTTATTATTTAACTAAACAATTAATGTGAAGTGAAAATAAATTTTGTTTGTGTACATCTGGAATGTGTCATTATATCACCACCATTTCATGTGGTGCATTATGTTTGAGCATTAACATTTTACAAGATGTCTATGATGGCAGAATATGGGATGACTTTAATGGGAATAAGTTTAATTCTTTCTGTGAAGAAGGAAATTATGGATTAATGTTGAATGTTGACTGGTGGCAACCCTATAAATATACAAATTATTCTATCGGTGCAATATACTTGATTTTCTTAAATTTATCTAGGGAAGAAAGGTTTAAAAGGGAAAATATGATTTTAGTAGGTGTGATTCCTGATATGAAATCTGAACCTCCAAGAAACACTTTTTTACTTCCTTTAGTTAAAGAACTGAAAACAGCTTGGTCAACAGGATTTTTGTTGTATTCATTCAAATCACCAGAAACTTGAAATGCTTTAAGCTTGCACGTCTCTGTGTTGGATGTGATGTGCCAGCTAGTAGCAAACTTTGTGGATTTCTTGGTCATTCGGCAACCATGGGTTGCAATAAATGTAAAAAAGAATTTCCAGGAATGTTTGCAGAAAAAAACTATAGTGGATCTGATAGATCGTTATGGCCAGAAAGAAAAAATCATACTCACAGGGAAGAATGCAAACTCATTTTAGAAAGTACTAGTAAGGGAGACAGATTGAAGTTAGAAAAACAATTTGGTACAAGATATTCATGCCTTCTAGAACTGCCATATTTTGATCCTGTGTGTATGACTCCCATAGATCCAATGCACAACTTATTTCTTGGTACCGCAAAGATATCTTCTTCAATGGGATCTTTTAATGCTGATCAGCTTAAGAACTGGACAATTTTGTTTTCAGTTTATGCTTTGAAAGGAATTTTACCTGACGAACACTTAGAATGCTGGAGGAAATTTGTACTAGCTTGTAGGAGATTGTGCTCAAGATATTTGTCTGTTGGAAATGCCAAGGTTGTTGATCGACTTTTGTTGGATTTTTGTAGAATGTTTTAAAGCCTTTATGGCGACCAATTTGTTACACCAAACATGCATCTTCATGGTCATCTTCTTGATTGTATTTTAGATTATGGACCAGTATATTCATTTTGGTTGTTCAGTTCTGAAAGGCAAAATGGAATTTTAGGATCTTATAAAACCAATAAAAAAAATGTCGAAGTGCAGATAATGAAGAGATTTCTTGCTGAATCCAGAGCAAGAGATAATGACGAGGTCATAAGTCCAAATTTTGCACAGCTGTTTGAAGAACTATCAGGCACGGTTAGGGTAAGAGGAACCTTAGCTGAAATAAATTGCTTGCAGCAAGCTAGTCTAATAGAAAGGTCATCACTTAGTTGTAATATAGCAGATGTTCCTTGGGATTTATCTGAAGGTATTTTTGTACAGAAACCTAAATCTGAGTCATTGTGTGACGAGGATGCAAGAATTTTATCTGATTTTTATAGTACTTTGTATACTTCTGAATTTGAAATTTGTAGATCATACCAAAAGGCTAAAGAAGCCTATTTACATGGTTCTATTTTAGGATCACGATATAGTAGAAGTGTGAGGTCTTCGTATTAAATGGGATTTTGGTGTGGTGATAATGGTAGCATTGAACTTGAGAATAATGATTTCAATCCTTCTCCGGGACAAATTGAAAAGTGTCTTATACACTCTATTATTCTAAATGGTACAATAAAAACTCATTACTTGGCAAAAGTACGTTGGTTCCAGAAGTTGGAAGATAGAATTAAACATTTTTATGGGAAGTTTGGTCTTCGAATTTGTATAGACAAAATGGTTCTGCCTCATTTATTCCTGTTCATAGAATTAAATGCAGATTTGTGTTTGTTAAGACAAATTTGTTTAACAAAGATGTTTTGGTTATTTCACCTAGAGAGCGTTATATTTTATAACATAATATTACATTTATTTACTTATTTAGAAAATTTATATGACTATTCTTTATTGTATTAGGGGTCAAACAAGATGATAATGAGACAATATTAGGCTTGGTGAAGATAGTGTTTTCAATAAATGTTATTTGCATTAATATTAATCCTATCTGTAAACATTAAAACAGATTCCTAAAAATTTGTAAACATTTTTTGTTTGGTTTAATGGAAAAAAAGAAGTAATAGATTTTTAGCAGTGTTAAATTTTACTTACTTAATGCTAAAATAGTTTTAAGGTAGATCATATCAAAATAAATGTTTATATCACAATCTATGATTTTAATATACATGTAGTAGTACACAATTTATAGGCAAGACTTGTTCTTAATTAAAAAAAAAGTTATCCATTGTATCATTTAGAAAATTTTAATTATGACTGAATATTTGTTTTTGTAAATTAATATTTTTCAACTGAACCATAAAATGAAGATAACTCATATTCATTTTTGAATGATTATGAAATTTTTATTTTTTACTTTGCCTTTTGTAGAATGAAATTAACAAGAAAGGTTGCACCACTTTTTTATCATTTCAAACTTCATCTGGTAGACTTTTTTGCATTTACAAATTGTGTTCTCCTGTCAAGGAAACAATCTTCTGTAAAAAATCTATACAATATTGGTAAACTTTGCACACACCAAAGCTTGCTTGAAAAATAACAAGGAAACCAATTTGTAAATCATATGAAATATACATTTTGACAAAGTATTTTAAATTTCTATCAGAGGACAGAATAAGTGATGATCCATCTTAAAATAATATGAAACGTTTGTGCAAAACCATTGACTATCAAAAGTTTGTGCAATAATATTGGTCGGTGCATGTCAACTTAAGTGAGGAATGTAAATAGGCATTTTTTGTCAAAAAAAATATTGTATATTAGTGTTTAAAGCAATTTTAAGCCTTAAGTTAATAATTTTATTTATATGTATATAGAAAAAGGGGTGGATAATTTTACCTTTGTATGTTCATTGACAGAAACATTTGTCATTAAAGTTTTTGATAAACATATTGTAATCAAATATGACAAGTACACCTTATCGAAATAATTGTAAATGAAATTAAATGAATACTCAGTGTAACTCTAATTGTTCTTATTTTTAACACATTCTTCTTCTATGTGTTATTGTAATCTTCTTATGAATTTGGAAAATGTGGTATGAATGCCAATGAGACCTCTTTTCAATAGGGAAGAAATGAAAAAAATTAACAAATGAAAATCATATAAGGACTTCAACAATGAGCAAAACCCACAACCAAGTATTTCTAGAAATCGAAGGCCCTGCACTTACAGATCAAAATAATAATTCAACAGAGAAACCAATTTAATGATTTAATCAAAAGAACTGTATGAACAATAAATTTGACTGGGTCCTTTTTTAGTTTATTTTAGTTTATAGGAAGACCAATTCAATTATGAATAGTGACACTAAATCCAAAAATCAACAATAGTTTATTTTATTAAATATATATACCACAGTTTATTTAAATATATGGATATATCAATTTTTATCCGGAATACAATGAACAAGGTATTGGATTTTAAACAACTAACAATAAATCAACCATTCAATGAAGAAGGATATAAACATATGGAGATGTGCTATGTTTGCTTCTGAGACAACTATATATCAAATAGAGTTCAAATGAAGTGGATCGATGTAAGCAATTAACAGGAAATTTAAAAGGTACAGCCTCCAATTAGAAAACCCATACCAGATAATCAGTTTTAAAAGGCTCTGATATGGTAAACGTGAATCAATTCAATTGAGAAAACATTAAAGTCCAATATATAACAAAACAATTACGAAAAACAGGCGCCTGACTTGGGGCAAGCCGCAGACAGGTATATATACACGTGGCGGGTTAAACATATTTGTGAGCAATCAACCCTCTCCCTAACTCGGAACAGTGGTGTTACAGCTAAACATAATCAATGAAGGGCAATGGAATGTTGCAGGAATTAAATTGTCTGCTGCTACAACAGAATTTTTAAAAAATCTCTAAAAATCAAGTTAAACATTTAAATAAAGCTATGGAAAGGTGTAAAAGGTGAAGGGTAACATAAACAACTTTTCAAAATGTGTGAAAAGATGAAAGACAACCTTTTTGCATATTTTCAAAAGTTAGAAAAAGGTGGAAGGTGATATTTAAAAATCTTTTTTCCACAAGAAAAGGTGAAAGGCGACATTTGTTTACCTTTTGTAGCATCAAAAGTAGCAAGATGACATTTTTAGACATTTTTACAATGACGAAAGATGAAAGACCACCTTTTGTTCTACGAAAGGTAACAAAATGTAAACTTCCAAAACGGATCACCTTTTGAGCAAATTTTGGCTTCTGAAAAATATGAACAAAAGGTTCGTTTTCATGCAGTGAATGTCATTATCGTTTCACGAACATCATTCGTATATATAGGTAAAAACGAAGGCATCGTATACATGCTATACGTTCAAGAATTTCACATTTTATCTACTATGGTTATATTCTTTGCAAAGACAATTCGGCATTCACTTCAAATCATACCAAACATTTAAACAGACGTATTCAGAAGGGATATTGTTACGATACTTATGTCAGGTTATCAAGGATTGCATATTTTGGTATTAATATTGATTCACTCATCTTCTCATAGCGGCTTTGTAACGGAATATATACAATTATTCTAAAACCGGTTAGTGGCATGATACGGTCTATGTTCTTCTCATTTACTCCATGATGATATGATAGCAAACTTCTAACTAGAGAGATTCTGCTTGATTTTCATATGATGATTACTTATTTTCCAATTAGTTTCATTGAGGTCTTAAGCTGGCATGTCGGTAACTGCTAGTAATCCTTTTTTAATAATGTATAATTTCTAAGTTTCTTTTATCACCTATTTAGACATCGGGCCTGACCTTCTTTTAAACTTAGTTGTACAGTTCGTATTGTTGTGTGTTTCGTTTTTCTACATTGGCTAGAGGTAAAGGGGAGGGTTAAGATCTAAAAAAATATGTTTAACCCCGTCACAGTTTTCGCCTGTCAGGGTTAGGGGCATCCAGTCTGTTTTGGTAAGTATGACGTCAATTAATACAGAACTATTACACAATTTTATTTAGGGTCCATGTTAGGCCCATCTAATGGATGCGGGATTTTCTTGCTGCGTTGAAGACCCATTGGTGTTATCTGGTCTCTACTCGGATGATCTGGTCTCTACTCGGATTATCGTTTATTTGTAATATTCCCAATTTCCATTATCAATGTTATGCTTTAGTGTCTTATACAATTCGTCGCATTGAAAAAGGGTCTTCAGAAATACTGTAAAACTCGCGTAGTGGTCTTAACATATAGTTGATTCTAACAAACTCTAAAGAAATTCTGGATACTTTTGAATCTCGTTTTTACTTCTGAAATAAGTTATATCAAAACTTTTGATTTTTAACTCTGCTGTATACTACTATTCCTAATGTGAAATTGAAAAATCGTCTTAAAGAAATAATCCACAATGTTTAACAACACAAACACAAAATTGGTAGCATTCGCTTTAAGTTTATTACTTTGGGATACCATACGGCATATTTTGTAAAAAGTAAGCAAAAAGGTTAGACATGCTACACAGAGAACAAGTGATTGGTCTGCTGGAGTTTCTTATTGACAACATATTTGTTTAATTTGGAGGTAGACTTTTTTTTTAAATGCTGGCATTCCTATGGGAACAAAATGAGCGCATTTCCTTGTCTACTTCTTTTTATTTTCTTATGACTCTGAGTTCCTTTAGACATTTGTAAACACGAGAAAATAAAAAGCAAGGCTTATTGATTTCAAATTCAGATATATTGACGATGTTCTTTTCATCAACAATTCGAACTTTTGTGATTTGGCTCCATCAATATATTCCACAGAACTAGACATTAAAGAAACAACGAAAACAGCATCGTCTGTTTCATTATTAGTCATATACCTCGAATTTTACAAAAACAAGATGACCAAAGAAGCCAAGTAATTTAATTTCATATTCCGATATATTGATGATGTTCTCGACTTTTACAATCCGAATTTTTCTGTTTATATTCCATTAATATACCCCAAAACACGACTTACTTCGTCTCATTTTTAGACTTACACCTCGAATTTGACATACACAGTCATCTCAGTACCAGAATCTATGACAAATAAAGGCAACAGTAGTATACCGCTGTTCAAACTCATAAATCCATGGGAAAAAAAATCGGGGTAACAAACTAAAACTGAAGGAAACGCATAAATATAAGAGAGAACAACGACACAACACTACAATGTAATTAACACACACAGAAACGGACCAAGCATCAGACAAAATCCCACGAGAATAACAAATATAACATCAAAACCAAATACATGAATTTGGGATAGACAAGTACCGTGACACGTCTTATCGCAATGTCAATTTACACTAAAAAATAAGAGAAAACAAACAACACAACGTTAAATTGTAACACACACAGAAACGAACTATAGACAAACGAGACGATTTTACTTTTGAAATTATCAATTTCACCAACCTTATTAACAACATACCAAATTTAACTGCATTTGGGATATACTTTCCAAACTTATTCGGTTATCAAGAGCTTACGGCTGCTAGTCAGACTTTGTAAAACGTCACCAGTATCTGAGCAGAAAGATGATGAACCAGGGGTATTTCAAAGAACAACTTGTCCTTTTTTAAAAAATATTTTCTATTCTTTGATACATATGACGTGGCTCTGTTCTTATCCTTCCCTTCATTGTGTAATTGTAATATTATAATTTTTGTATGATTGTCTTTCATTGCGCTATGTGCTTTCGTCTACATGGCATTTTTGTGTTTCCTTGATACATATGACGTTACACTGTACTTATTCTTCCCGTCATTATGATATTGTTCTATTGTTAACTTTTGTAATCTTGTCTTTCTGTTCTGCAATGTGTTTTGTCTATATGCCTTTTTGTGCTTCTTTGTTACATATTTTTTTGTTTTACATGTATAGTGATTTGTAACATTTTTACCTTTTATGTTTTTATGTTTACATTGTTTGCACATCGTTGACAATATATTGGAATATTAAGCGACTGTCATACAAGTGAGAGGTCTACCTAGCTATAAAACCAGGTTTAATCCAACATTGTTTTACATAAGAAAATGTCAGGTACTAAGTCAGAAATATGACAATTGTAATCTATTTGTTTGATGTGTTTGGGATTTTGAATTTGATATTTGATTAGGAACTTTCTGTTCAAAAGTTTCCTCGGAGTTCAGTATTTTTTAATTTTACTTTTAAGATGAAACAATGTTTCCATTTATGACTAAATCTCGCATTGTTAAACTGTAATCTGATACTCATATATAAGTACTTTGTTTTCACTTTTTTTAATCTTGCAAATACAGATGAGTTACGGTTCCAAGCAGGATCAAAATCAAATTAAAAAGACGTTTCTTGTCCATGGAATCTGTCGGTTGCTTGGGACCTTTAATTCGGAATAAACTACCGGTAACGCATGTTCTGACAGTTTACTACCCAAACTCATATCTTTTAAGGCTTGAGTAGGAAGTCCATGTATAATTTTTTAAACTGAGATGCAGACAAATTTCTTGAGAGGAGATAAGAAATCTAGCGAAAATTTACCTGGTATATGAAGTCTCTTTTTTACTGCATATTCTACTTGCCATGATGCAATGTTCAGTTTTGATTAACTCCAATATTGCGAAATTAATGACCAATGTCTCATAGAGTCCGAATGGCAAGTGCACACGGTTTTATCCGGGTATGTTTTGAGACTCATATCATCAGAACATATTTCCACCAAGACTTTGCATCGGCAAAAACAGCTTGCAATAAAAAAAAAAGTAAATGAAAATGTAAAACAAATAAGCGTGTCTTTGTATTTGTACATTGAAAGGATCTGAGGGATGAATCCTACTCACCGACTGATTTGTTGACGAAAAAACAAGGACTTAGGTCCAATATTTTGAAAATGCCACGCGATTCAAATCAACAACACTTTTGCAGCATATTTGTTCTAAAGGTCGATATTTGCTGATGCAAGTCACCATCCCATAAAACCTTAAAGTTTATAGTGCTAAAATATCTGCTCATCCACCAAAACTTCATTTAACACAACACAACTTATTCAATTATGTATAGAAAATATTGTCGATGACAAGAGATATTTATTAAAGCTTCGATTCTTTATTTTAAGAAACCGTAAAATTCACAAAAATATACTAAGATGTACATGTGATGTAAGACTAGTCCAATGTAAGTAAGTCTTGTAACTTCTTACTATAATTGCCTTTCTGAAGTTCCTTTGCAATGGACAGTTGGTACTTTCATTATCTATACATTTAATTGAAAATGAACTATTATATCATTAATGTCTGCTTGATAAACAGTTCAGGTATTATTTTCTGATTTTTATAAGCCTTTCTAAAATAAATTAACAAAATGTACCATATTTCGATTCTACGACAAGACAAAAAATTAGATTTTAAAACATTTCTTTAAGTGAAATTTCACGATTTAGCCAGCAGGTGAGGTAGTCAATTGAAGTTGTGAATTCGTTTGCTGGTCACTCCACTATGATAAAGAGTGTGCATTGCTATTTAAGGTAGCACAATACAAAGATTTTTCATCCCCAATCGGACATCTTTAAACTGATGTAATTCCCCTCACCTTTCTTTAAATTTTATAAATGAGATACCAAAAGAAAGAAGAATGATTAATCTTTCAAATTGTAATAATTTCATGATTATGACATAATTATCACATAATTAATTGTTATATAATTATTTGCCATAGTGTGATGTCCATACTTGAATGAATTTAGCTTCTTTGTTATTTATAGCAAAATGTTTTATAGATTCTTGCACAACACAGTTTGACCTCCATAACCGTGTCTCAGATTTTATTAATTGTATTTCATTCTCTCATAAATCTTCAATGAAGTTTGCAACATCAATTCATAAGAGACCATTAAATTCAATTGGGTATACAATTTGTTCTATTGATGTTTTTGGAAATCTGAGACACGGTTTTGGAGGTCGAGCTGTGTTGTACAAAAATCTATAAAATATTTTGGGATGCTATGAAGAACAAAGACGCTAAATTCATTCAAGTGTGGACATCACAATATAGCAACTAATTACATAATCATTAATTATGTAATAATTATGTCATAATGAAATTATCACAATTTGAAAGGTTAATTTTTCTTCTTTCTTTAGGTACCTCATTTATAAAATATAAAGAAGGATGAAATGAATTACATCAGTTTAAAGTTGTCTGATTGGGAGTGAAAACATTTTGTATTGTGCTACCTTAAATTTAACTATGATGAAGATTCTAATACTAAAACCGATTAACTACTTGTATTTGCATGCCATTGTCATATTTACAGTTTAGATGCTATTAATACATACCCAATGTTTTGATAAAAAAGGTAACTTGCTGGTAATGAATACATATCTAACAATTAAGCAAAGGGAAATTTGAACTAGTTTTATAAGGAAACGGACAAGAACACCAACCTATTAAAACCAAGAGGACAATTGTTTGTGAAAAAATACATGTAATAATTTTCGTAAATGAATTTAGAAGATTTAGTTTTTTATGATACATATGATTTGTATACATATATATGATGATTTAACCCTACTCAACTGATAATTCAAGTTTATTCTTTAATATTTTGGATTGTTACACAATGTTTAATGGAAAAAGACGGGTTTCGCGCCAATAAACAGGTGTCTCTTCGTCAATATAATTATAAATGTGCCTGTCTTAGTCAAGAGCCTGTTTTTTTTTGCACACCTGGCCCTTAAATGTTCGTTCGTTCGAATGAATTAACATTTTATTTTCGGGACCTTTAATAGCTTACTATGCAGTATGATGTGTGCTCATTGTCGAAGGCCGTACGGCGACCTATATTATTAAATTGACGCCATTTGGTCACTAATAGAGATTTTTATAATTGACAAGCATATCACATCTGTCTGATAGTCATTAAATTTACTTGAAAGTATATAAACCTAATGTATTGTTTCAATCTCTCAGGGCACAGTATAATCTACACGTAATACTAATAACCATGTATTTTTATATCATTAAAGAGACCACTGAGGGCATGATAATAAAACATTGTAATACATCAGTTAGTGAATAGTATTATACTGAAAGCATAAAACATGATTACATTTTCATCAACCATAATTCAGTTAGAATATTACAAAGTAACGCTAATGATATACCGTTCGCATTGGAACTTGAACAGATTTTGCTATATTTAAATCATTATTTGTCCAAAATATAAAACACAAACGTAAAACAAGTTTTCTTTGATTAATTAATTAAATATTTATAGCATATGATATATAACAAAATAAAACAAAATCTCGAGATTTTAAGCAAAAATGACAATACTTTTTAACTAACATTACACTTTATCTAATTGTTAATGAGAATCAACGAAGCATTATCACATTAGATGACAGAATAGTTATTAAAAAAACTAACCCTATTATAGTACATCTGCGCAATTGATCTTTAAAAGGTCCCGATTGCTATTTGATGTACTTGTGTTTGCAGTTATGTTTAGCTTTTGGATCAAGTTAAATATTGAATCCGCCATACCAACTGAATTAAATATTTATAACGAAAAGTCCCTTATCAATTGAAAAAATCAAAAGCTCAAACACATCACACGAATACAACTGTCATATTCCTGATTTGGTAGGGGACTTTTCTGTGGATTGAACCTGGTCTTTAGCCAGCCAAACCTCTTACCTGCTGGACAGCCGCACTCCTCCATTTTAACAACGATGCGTGAACATAACAAACAATCACAATAGGCAACAATGTCAAAACCATGGGCTATCAGTCAAAACATTTGTATCATCTAAATCACTTTTAAAAACAAACAAATGTAACAAAGAAGCACAAAAAAGCAATCATCAAATTTAACAACCTCATTTTGCTTTTTTATTATACGATGTTGTTTAAAGATATATAATATCCAACCATAAACATGATTAAGGATTGAAAGATTTTAAGTACTGGGACAGAACCCTTAGTGACAGACACATGGTTAAATTAACATTAACTCTGACATAATATCGCGCGTTTGACGTCACACAAGTGAATATGAAATAATTTTGTCGTTCAAAGTATGACGGGATGCACAAGCACAGAGTCACGCCAAACGGCTATGTTTGTGCATGTTGTGATGAAAGCATTTTAAACGAAGGTATGTATTACGAAAGAAGATATTTTTTAATATCTGAATCATTATCTTTTAATTTCACGTGTTTCTATATTTGCCTAAGTATATAATCAATGTTATCTTTACTGTGCTCAAATAGGCAACATAAGATGGTAAAAACTAAATTAAAAACCAATACCGAAACCCAACGGAAAAAAAATCATAAGCTAAAAATTAGAAAACAAAATAAAAACAACTGTCTTAACCGATTGACAAGCACTTAGAATATCCAGAGTTAGTGAGTCAGAAATATGATAAAAATAAAATTATATTATTGAAAGAAAAGCAATGTGCTTTTTTTTTAAATTAAATACTTTGAGATATGTTAAACACAATTGAGAAGGGACATGGGTACAAGTAATATGTCAAAAACAACAAAACCCGAAAAAAGAGCGATAACAGCCTAAAAATACTAATGCGTCTTATAAGCCAGTATTATCGAAATATGAAGAGATGATTACTTTACTTTTTTGTCAACTTTAATATTCCCGTAATTCAATGCTAGACTTTTTCAAGAGGGACGAAGATTCCAGAGGGACAGTCACACTCATATATATTCGTATGAATATGGTAAACAATATACATGTACATACGAATATCCAAAATGATATTTAGGTCTAAAACAAATTAAGTATAGTTTTTTTTTTATCAGTTAGAATTAATCTTATCTCAAAGTGTGTAATATATGTACATATTTAAATGGTCGTTTTCCAGGAGCAGTTCATACATTAGTTCCCTTCAGGTTCGATAATTAATTGTCCACTTTTGCTAGGTTTCCCTTCGAATCTTGTAAGAAATGAAAACCTAGACTGTAATTTATGTGCATACCTACAAGGTAGGCCACTGTATCGGTGACATAATGAAATGACCATTCTTTAATATAAGTATCTTCTATTTGGATCGTGCACCTATTCCCTTAGAATACACATTATATTCTTTACATTGTCTATCAATTTCATACCATGAAGGCCATTTAATAGAAAAAATTGAAAATATATTATCCTCCTCTGAAACTGCTTCGAATTTAAAAAGGTTTTGAATTTTGGTCGGTGTGCGTGATCCCCACACAGATTCCCAACTATTACGTGATATTATCATTCCATAGTTTTCCGATCTTTCCGATTTAATTGAAAATTTTCCTTACAATACATCACTTAATCGTTGGAATTCTAAATTGAAACTTCTAACAAATGATTCAATTTCAATATTTTCCGATGGATTGAATAAAGTCAAGAAATGAATTGTTTTATTATCTGGTTCATCGAAAAGCAGAAGAAATTATTTATGCATGTCATTTTCTCTCCTAAGTACACTTCTTATGGCTTCACTCGTATTTGATGCTTCAGGGTCGTTCATACGCAAAACACCAAGCCATTTCGTAGTAGAATATGTTAAAATTGAATACATTCGCCATAACTTAGATGATCGAATGGCTGCTATTCTTACATATAAATTTGTAAGACAAATTATTATTTTTGCCTCTCCATTTTTTTCAAGCTCTATTCAATGTTCTATAGTACTTCTTAAATTTCCGAGAATTTCTGAGACCTGATATAGATCTTATGAAGTTATCATATAATCGATATCATTTTGTTTGATATTCGTGAGTTTAGACTCGAAAGTACTAAGATAAGATTCCGAAACATGAAAAGTTGCAAGTAAACCTTTAACCTTTGGTTTCAGTTCTCTAATTTTCAGTTCTTCTTTAACATCTTCTGTTATAGAGTCATCAGTGTGTTTTGGTGTTTTTCCATATTGTGCACAAAACTGCAGAGCACACCGATAATATACCACCTGCAAGAGGCCGTAACCCGGAAATGCTGCAGTAACCATAATTGACACAATTTTCAAGCTATCTACCATGACATCACGGATAATTTGATTTTGTATATTCTTGATTACAGCTGCAATGATTTGAACTGCTTTATTTGTGTTCTGATCCTCCAATCCATTTCTTAAATGCTCGCTATACTCTGTTGTCGATAGAAACTCTTCAATATTCTTCAGGCCTTCTTCCATTGTATGTAAGGTTCAATTCCCTGAAATTATAATTTTGTAACGTTATACTATATTTCTACCACTCCCCTTCCCTTAAATAGAATCTAAAGATAATTAGGCAAGTGTCATCTAAACTCATTTCCCCCGAGGAACTAGTAATGATGCACACACGGTTGCTTTTGTCTCCGCATTTTATATACTATTTAAAAGAATAAGAAAAACAGATTGGAATACAATAATAATAATTTGTTAATATATTTCAGTCATTTAACAGTTGATATTTGAAACAGTAATAACAATAACATTCATGTTTTCTAACATGACAGAAGGACTGCCAACTAACAAACCAGTACAAACACTTTCTTTTTTTCTCCGTAGATTCCTCTGTCACGGAGCACACGATGATAAAATATAGACCTTATCTTTAAATTAAACATGAATATAAGAGAAAAGGTGGTAAGGGGATATATTTACATCAGACCATTATTTCTCTTTTTTATACTTGAAAAAGACATTAGCTATGTTAGGAAGTTTTAAAAGGATGTTGATAAATTGATGAAGTGAAATTGGTGCTGCTAAAGAATTTAGAGTGAAAATATTTACATCAGTTTAATTACTTGCATGTTTAACATGTATATCAAGCCTTATATTGACAATTGATGCTATGGGATGTACGCGCAGGCGCAGACTGCATATGACAGATTTTAATTGCACGTCTTAACGAGGTTTCTGTCAGTTTCATTAGAATGGAGAGACCAATATTGTATTCTAATCTCGGACGGCATCAATTTGGGATTTGATGGTCGCAAATACCCGTTTACTGTCTCCGCTAACGCGTGCCAAGTAAACTTAATATGCGATCATCAAATCTCCAATTGATGCCGTCAGTGCTTAAAATACAATACAGTTATCTCCTATAAGTTGCTTCAATCCGAATTCTTTAAAGTTAACACAAATTTTTTAATCAATTTAATTGTAATGTTCTTTTTTGCACTAAGTCAGCTGAAAATATACTGACAACACCATGGCAAAAATGAAGAAAGTAAAAGGCCTACACAAAAAATATCATATTAAACACTTAATAGCAAACTGTAAGTGGCAACAAGAACCCACACTCAATTAAGGTATGATGTGTATCATAAATTTTTTCGGAGCATAGTTCCGAATTGAAGTTTCCACATCGGTTAAAAATATATTGATCGATGCCGTTGGTGTCAGTGATACATTTGAAATAGTGTTTGAAGGAACGTATACATAATTATACATTTAATGAATAAATGTACTGTTAAGCAAACAACTTGGAAAATATGAAAATAAAAAGATATGATTAGATTTTTAATTATTCAGTTACCAATCAACGACCATAGGACAACAATTTAAACATCTAGCATTAAATTTTGTTCTTAAATGAAATGTTGCTCGGTGGGATATTAATATATAACAAAACACAGGTAATTAATGCAATATTGTTTTAGAAAAAATATAGATCTACAAAAACAACAACATTATTTTCTAAAAACACAAATTTATTTTAAACATTTTTTTTTGTACATAGTAAAATGATAGATTTTATTTGTAAATCAGTGAACTCATTCAACAGATGTTACTTGCATGTCATTAAATGTTAAGATGAAATATCGAATGTCACTATTGTATCTACCTTTAAAGAGAAAACATTATTGGACTAACGTTTAGAAATTGACATTGAAGGTCAGTAAAAATGAGAACTGCACGAAAAACGAGAACAAATATCAAATTTAAATATCGATAAATCAACTTTCCAATACAGCGTAAATACGGAGTATAAACCTCCAAGTTTATATTCTATGGCTGGTGTTTTCCAATCTAGGGTTTGATAAAGGGTTGCTGCTTACATGGAATCTACTAAACCAACAGTTCCTAGTTGTGATTTTTTTATGTAACTGAAAGAGTTAATTGAATGAAATGAAATATTTCTTTAACAGATGACGTTTGCTACAATTACGATAACTATAAAGTCCATTTCAAGAATGTAGCCTATCTATTTCGACCTATCACAGGTTCGTTTCATGCGCAATATAAAACTAAATGTACCATATGTAGAGCAGAATCTGTTAACCCTTCCGGAAATTCTGACATCATCACAGTAACCAGCTGTTGGTTGTAATTGTGTTGCTCGGTCTTTATTATTTCTTAGGTTTCGTATTCTGTTTGATTGTTATTTTCTTGTTTTCAGTCATGAATTTGTCAGTTTGTTTTCGACTTTTGAGTGTAAATGTGCCTTAGAAAGTTTCGCCTCTCTTTAACGATTGAGTTAAAGAATCTTTTGAACGTTCGAGACAGTTATAATGACATAGTCTATATAAGTACATGTTTAACACGTTGATTCGGAAAGGATAAGAAATGGGTGTAAACATATTAGAGAATTCAGGCCCTGTTTTGATCGGAAATAGAACACAATCGATGAAATTAGCGACCCAAGACAATCGAGCTAAGTACGTATGTATTCCCTCATTAGACTCTATAAAACTCAGAGTAAGGTACGAAACGACCTTTATCATATGTTGTTTATTAATTCAACTGTAAACCATAATGATCCATTTAGAAATGAATTAAATAAGCATAAATGTTCCACAGTGTATTCAAAAATGTTTTGATGAAAATAACGTTTTGGTCTATAACACTAAGTATCAAAATGAATTAATACATGAAAAGTTATGAAGATAGTACACATTCAAAAAGTTGAAGTATATCAATATGTCATGAAAATGTAAGTCTGTTGTGATATATATTAACAAATAAGGGAATGCGATATGATTGACATTGGAAAACAATCTAGTTTCAACTATATCTAACTAAATTGGAACGGACAATAAAATATTCAAAATATGATTTTCTTGAATGATTCTGAAATGTAATGTATCGTGTTTGTGTACTTTTTATGAATTTCAGTTTTTTTTATCTTCATCTTACTAAAAAAGATTTATAAAACGAGTGAATCTGAGGGAAAAATTTTCTTTTTACATTAAAATGATAAAACGTGTTATTTGCATATATTTTGAAGTTGCAATTTTTGTAAATTCACGATCCGTTTCTATATAATTACACGATCCGATACTATAACGGATGATTACAGCTTAACAATTATATTGGTAAATTCTGATGTATTTTAATTACCTTCATTTCTTTTACATGTTCCAAACAGCATAATACTCATTAGAAACGTTTCATTGCAAATGGAATTCAAAATACATTTTTCCCTGCCATCAAGTATCATGCAAATTTTAAGGTAATGCAAATAGCCTTTTTTGTCTTAATTATTTGATCTTGTTTTTTTGCAATTGTAGCATCGAACATACATATAAAATAGTAACATTATAGTTTTTGATACTGACTTTAACAGCAACAATGTCAAGCAAACTTGCTAGGGCGAGCTGTTGAAGTCAGTATCAAATAATGAGATGCTATTATTTTTTTTTATTGGCAATTAGTCCTAACTGCATGTTTTTGTTTTGGTTGAGAATATGAAGTTAAATGAAATATTAAGCAAAACTAATTTACGCATACAAAACGTTGTGACATTTGTTCGGTTGTATGAATAAAATTGAATGCATTTCATTAATATATTGACGCTAATGGATTTTAGCACATGACTTTGCTGCACTGATACATGAACTCATGGCCTTATATTTTCAAGTATCAAATTCTGTCTATGATAGTTAGATCAAAGGGAAAATGAAAAATTTTCTATAAAGATGTTTACGTGTATGCATTTATGTGCGACTATCCTTCAGTTCTACAAGTATCTTACCTGTAACTATGTAGCATGCATCTTCGTACAGTGATACATGACAAAAATCACCATCAGATTCATATGTGTAGAGTTGTATTGCATCGTCTTTGGCTGGACCATTGTTCTATAAAATAAAACAGCTAAGTGATTGCTATATAAACACATGGCTTCCGTAAGAGTTTTGGAGGGATGCTTTTAACTTCACCGTTATATGGATTTATTGTAGGCAGCAAACCTCTATCATGGGAATCATGACAGGAAATCATATGATGTATATATTGTGCCGTTGGCAAATGGATAAACGAAGAAAGTATATGTTTCTGTATACATGCTTACTTTGAAAAGGCCTTTCCATGTTCTCAATCTAGACCCAGATTCAGCATACCCCTTTGTTGTATTGATTTTTACTTGAAGAACTGAAATAAAACAACAAACCAAATATCACAACTTCAAGATGTACTGTGAAAATTCTTTTATTCGTGTAGTAAATATTTTTTTGGATTTTTTTTCTCTGCTGGCTGTTTCCGCGAGTTTAAGTGTAAACTTACCTAAATATAACTAAAATGCATTAAATAATTCATTTTTTTTTTGCAAACAAGAGACGAGACATAAATCATAGGAAATATACAATATCTACTTTAGATCAATTAGTTATGCATAAGTTCTATAAAATAAAAATAGACAGAGAACATTTGAAAATCTATTAATCGTTCGATTTTTTCAATACACACAAAAAAAGTTATTCAAAATCAACATAATCAAATCTTTATACGATTAAATGTACCTACTATATCTGGGACGTAGAACAATCTCTGTGGATGTGTTTTTGAGAGCAAATATATCATCCAAATATCTAACAATTAAAAATGTGTTAATCATTCGAATGTATTCAATGAACACAAATAAAGTTATTCAAAACCAACACTGCTGGTGGATGTTTCGTCCCCGAGGGTATCACCAACCCAGAAGTCAGCACTTATATGGTCATTTTTATAAACTTC
This sequence comes from Mytilus galloprovincialis, assembly GCA_037788925.1. NCBI lineage: Eukaryota > Metazoa > Mollusca > Bivalvia > Mytilida > Mytilidae > Mytilus > Mytilus galloprovincialis. The sequence goes on along the minus strand of CM075343.1, from coordinate 62,707,627 downwards.
CTGTTACACATTTTTTTTGAAAACTAAGATTACCTTAGCCGTATTTGGCACAACTTTTTGGAATTTTGGGTCCTCAATGCTCATCAACTTTGTACTTGTTTGGCTTTATAACTATTTTGATCTGAGCGTCACTGGTGAGTCTTATATGCAGACGATACGTGCGGTCTGGCGTATTAAGTTAGAATCATTGTACCTTTGATAACTATTTAATCTTTGTACGATTAAAACTTACCAACTGTATCTGGGTCGCAGAAAAACTCATGTGGGTGTATTATTGAGCAATCGGTGATACCATTCATGTCAATATTTTGAAGATACGTCAAAACTAGTAAAACTGCACAAATAACAGTTACTTTTCCCATAATTGGTATTCCTGGAAAAGAATATGCATTTCCATTTCAAAACTAAATGTCTTCTATTTACTTGAAGAATTTCTATTTACATAAGTTGAAAAGAATTGTTGATAGTCATTGATAATACAGCCTATTTGAATACTGTTTGAGCTAGAATTTTTTTTTTAAGTTTGCTATAATTAAAAAATTGAAAAGAATTGATATGTTATTCAAATAAATAACACAAAGCTCATTTCTGCACTTGACTGAACCTTATTTAAATAAACTTATGTAGAAATAGGTTAAACATGTTGAAATATCAAAAATCGATTAGAAATTTGAAAATCAAGATGACAGACTAAACTTGATGAATTCATCCAAACTCTAAAGTCCATACTCTTTATTCCAAATTAAAAGAAAACAATTTTTTTATTTCTGTCACTTATAAACACCTATCTTGCTCTGAAACATATTACTCTATCAAGGTGATTCCTTTTAAAATTATGTAGTCTTGTAAAAAAGGGCTTTCAACAAAAAGAGTTCTTACCAATTTCGGAAGTGTTAAACGTAGCACTGCTATCCGTCTCTTTTCTTTTGTACATTGCAAACGTATCGGCATTATTTTCGCATTATAAAATTGAGAATGGAAATGGGGAATGTGTCAAAGAGACAACAACCCGACCAAATAAAAAACAACAGCAGAGGGTCACCAACAGGTCTTCAATGTAGCGAGAAATTCCCGCACCCGGAGGCGTCCCTCAGCTGGCCCCTAAACAAATATATACTAGTCCAGTGATAATGAACGCCATACTAATTTCCAAATTGTACACAAGAAACTAAAATTAAAATAATACAAGACTAACAAAGGCCAGAGGCTCCTGACTTGGGACAGGCGCAAAAATGCGGCGGGGTTAAACATGTTTGTGAGATCTCAACCCTCCCCCTATACCTCTAACCAATGTAGAAAAGTAAACGCATAACAATACGCACATTAAAATTCAGTTCAAGAGAAGTCCGAGTCTGATGTCAGAAGATGTAACCAAAGAAAATAAACAAAATGACAATAATACATGAATAACAACAGACTACTAGCAGTTAACTGACATGCCAGCTCCAGACTTCAATTAAACTGACTGAAAGATTATGATTTCATCATATGAACATCAGGCACAATCCGTCCCGTTAGGGGTTTAATGTATGGCGAACTATTAAAACTAATGTTCGTAATAAGTAATTTTAATAAGTAAATGATATAATAAGTATTAAAAGTATTATTGTATAATTTACAACGACGGGCTCTAATTTTCCAACAAGTTAACTCATTATAAACAATTATCAAATACATTATAGATAGATCGTATGGTCATCATAACGGTACACACATTACTGAACGAGTTTCTTGCCTTAGTCATCTTTTTTAAATGTAAGAAGTAGAGTGATTCTGACGAAGATAAATCAAAGTAAATTGTCTTTTTTGCTTTATCAAAATGCATTTGTAGAAGGTCGATCTCTAAGTGACACATCTCATACGCATACTACTCTTTATCCTACCTCCTATACATTTCTAGGAATGTGATTGGTTAAAATCGCCCTAGTGGAGACCGTGCATATTTCATATTAGGTTAGTAGGGAGGCGGGGCTTATCTCATACGCATACTACTCTTTATGTCGCACATTGAGGACTTCAAATATTTTTTTAGAGAAGTAAATAAATCAACTAATACTAGTATGACTTATTTACGAAGGAACAATGTTCAATAAAATTGCATTTTTATTCCTAGAATATTTTTTTGTATCGAATCGAAACATAATTTAAAGTTTCCATTCTTTTTGATAATGCAAACAGATAATGTTAAGCCTATCATTTCAAACTCAATTATATCAGAAATATAGATTTTCGAATCCTATGAATTTGTCGCAATACACACAACTTGAGATAGTTTGTATGTAATAAAAATGCTTCAAAAAGTTATCAGTATTACAAGGTTTTTTGAAAATTGATTTATTAAATTAAATCACATGTAATACGATTTTTTGCTGATGAATGATTACAATGATTTTAATGGTTACAATAACCACAAATCTGCCCCCTACATTTTATTTTACCTTCAGATCACATTTAAGTGTTATATCTTTTACTATTTTAAATAAGCTGGCTGACAGTATAACGTCTGAAATATAATCAATAAAGACCTAGGGACTTTTTATTATTATTATTATTTATTATTATTATTATTATTATTATTATTATTATTATTATTATTATTATTATTATTATTATTATTTTTATTATTATTATTATTATTATTATTATTACTTTTATTATTATTATTAATTTTATTATTATTATTTTTATTTCATTATAATAATTATTATTAATATTATAAATATTATTATTATAATTGATAAATGTTCACAATTGTTTTTTGTAGAAAGCATTTTGTTTTTCTAGAATAGAATCAATATCATATTTATACCACCCATCTGAATCCATTTTTTTCCTTTTTCGTACCAAATAAACCTTATAAATAAAACTATTGTAAAAAGATTACAACATAGAAACTATATATAAGGATGTCTTGATTTTTCTTTAAATGAAGGCGTATATACAACAAAACCCAAATATCGATAACTATAATAATAACTTAACCTTTCATGTTACAAGCATCCTTCTAAAGAGTGATGAAAATATTATTAATTTAAAGAACCTTTGAAAAATCTATTTCTCAGACATAAGTCACATAATGCCAACTTTAAAAAAAGAGTAATTCAAAAACTACATTTGACTACTTGTATAATGTTTACTTGTATGTTGATCTATCGTCTTTTTATTTGCAAACATGAAGACCTTACCTAGTCGTTAATGGTTCACTGGTACATGTAATATAAAAGGTAAAGTCATTATAATTATCGATTTGGGGTTTTTGTTGCATACAAGTCTCAATTTTAACACGACGTTGCCAATTGTGGAGCAGGATTTGCTTACCCTTCCGGAGCAATTGAGATCATACCAAGTTTTGGTGGTGTTCGTGTTGATTAGTCTTTAGTTTTCTATGTTGTGGTTTTTGGTCTATTATTTGTCTGTTTGTCTTTTTATTTTAAAGCCATGGCGTTGCCACTTCATTTTCGATCTACGAACTTGAGACTAGTTTCTTTGTTTTCATCTTCTTACATTGTTTAATGTCTTTATTCATTGAAATAGAAGATATTTCATGAAAACATTGAAAATATTGTCTCTATGGTTTGATAAAGTAAAAAAGGTCGCATAAATGTTTTTGACTTTAATCTATTAATGATACGTTGATGAATGACTCTTTTTATTAAATCAATTCAATCCTCATATATTTAAATTGTTCTCAACTCATGTAATTTTTAGAATCAACACAAAGAAGGCACGAACATTTCGTGTAAACTCGGTATTAAATTAATATCCTGTAGCACCAAGTAAAATGAGACTAAAATATTTTATGATTTGAACTGAGTCTCGTAAAAATCGACCTTATGCAATTTCCACATACAAGTACTCATGTACACATGTTTGATTGACCTTGGAATATTCAAGTTCCTAATGAACGATGATTTTTTGTCTGTCTTGTAGTGTACATCAACAATTTTTTTTAGAGTTACAGAATTTGCATGAGACTTTTTCACCCGAAAGATGATAATCGATGACTGTGTAAATATTCATTTGCAAAAGCTCGATTTCTATCCGACACAGCTCATATTTCCAAAGAAGGAATGGTTCTGAAAATACATTTACCTATGGCTCACTATCATACATGGTTGTACCTGAATTGAGGATGTTCGCTTGTCATGTTTTGAACTTTTTGTCAGATTTTCGGAATTCTCTGGTTTTATCTTTTTGAATGCCTTAATACAATTTGCCCATTGACCCCAATTTTTCTTTTTATAAATCTTTTGCATGTATACCATTTGTTAAAGTCTTATTAAATCTTATTTATTTTTTAATAGTTTTTGAGAACTTTAACTTGTCAATGATAAAGCTATGAAAAATCAAGAAAGAACATTTTCCTGCCAACATTTCAATGACGAATATCTCAAAAAAAAACAAAAAAGAAATTTTATAATAAAATGGCAAACTCAAAAGCCCAAACACATCAAACGAAGTGATAACAACTCTTATATTCCTGACTTGGTGAAGTCGGTAAGTTTTACCAATTAAAGAATCGAGGAGAATATTCACACAAACTATTTCCAGAACAGTGTATTAAAAGGCAACATCAAAAAGTTTGTATTAATTTAATAATCACTTTTATTCCAGCGAAACATAAAAAAAAATGTAATCGGTTTGTTAATTGGGGGAAGGGACTTCTATGCGTTTTAGTAATTTGAACCACTTGAATAAAATCGAAGTACATTTTAAATATTTCATTGGCACGGATAACATATATGTTCATAGATGTAAGATGAGGACCTCAGGGCAAATGACTCTTGGTCTTAATCACTTGTTGTGCACTACAAAGGATCTCAAAGCAAACGACTCTTGGTCTTAATCAGTTGTTGTGCACTACAAAGGATCTCAGAGCAAACGACTCTTGGTCTTAATCATTTGTTGTGCACTACAAAGGATCTCAAAGCAAACGAATCTTGGTCTTAATCACTTGTTGTGCACTACAAAGGACCTCAGAGCAAACGACTATTGTTCTTAATCACTTGTTGTGCACTATAAAGGACCTCAAAGCAAACGACTCTTTGTCTTAATCACTTGTTGTGAACTACAAAGGATCTCAAAGCAAACGACTCTTGGTCTTAATCACTTGTTGTGCACTACAAAGGATCTCAAAGCAAACGACTCTTGGTCTGAATCAATTGTTGTGCACTACAAAGGACCTGAAAGCAAAAGACTCTTGGTTGTAATCACTTGTTCTGCACTACAAAGGACATCAAAGCAAACAACTCTTGGTCTTAATGACTTGTTGTGCACTTTAGAGGATCTTAAAGCAAAAGACTCTTGGTCTTAATCACTTGTTGTGAACTACAAAGGACCTCAAAGCAAACGACTCTTGGTCTGAATCACTTGTTGTGAACTACAAAGGACCTCAAAGCAAACGACTCTTGGTCTTACTCACTTGTTGTGCACTACAAAGGACCTCAAAGCAAACGACTCTTGGTCTTAATCACTTGTTGTGCACTATAAAGGACCTCAAAGCAAACGACTCTTTGTCTTAATCACTTGTTGTGAACTACAAAGGATCTCAAAGCAAACGACTCTTGGTCTTAATCACTTGTTGTGCACTACAAAGGATCTCAAAGCAAACGACTCTTGGTCTGAATCAATTGTTGTGCACTACAAAGGACCTGAAAGCAAAAGACTCTTGGTTGTAATCACTTGTTCTGCACTACAAAGGACATCAAAGCAAACAACTCTTGGTCTTAATGACTTGTTGTGCACTTTAGAGGATCTTAAAGCAAAAGACTCTTGGTCTTAATCACTTGTTGTGAACTACAAAGGACCTCAAAGCAAACGACTCTTGGTCTGAATCACTTGTTGTGAACTACAAAGGACCTCAAAGCAAACGACTCTTGGTCTTACTCACTTGTTGTGCACTACAAAGGACCTCAAAGCAAACGACTCTTGGTCTTAATCACTTGTTGTGCACTACAAAGGATCTCAAAGCAAAAGACTCTTGGTCGTAATCACTTGTTCTGCACTACAAAGGACATCAAAGCAAACGACTCTTGGTCTTAATCACTTGTTGTGCACTACAAAGGACCTCAGAGCAAACGACTCTTGGTCTTAATCACTTGTTGTGCACTACAAAGGACCTCAAAGCAAACAACTCTTGGTCTTAATCACTTGCTGTGCACTACAAAGGACCTCAGAGCAAACGACTCTTGGTCTTAATAACTTGTTGTCCACTACAAAGAACCTCAAAGCAAAAAACTCTTGGTCTTAATCTCTTGTTGTGCACTACAAAGGATCTCAAAGCAAACGACTCTTGGTCTTAATCACTTGTTGTGCACTACATAGGACCCCAGAGCGAACGACTCTTGGTCTTAATCACGTTGTGCACTACAAAGGACCTCAGAGCGAACGACTCTTGGTCTTAATCACTTGATGTGCACTACAAAGGACCTCAGAGCAAACGACTCTTGGTCTTAATAACTTGTTGTCCACTACAAAGAACCTCAAAGCAAAAGACTCTTGGTCTTAATCACTTGTTGTGCACTACAAAGGATCTCAAAGCAAACGACTCTTGGTCTTAATCACTTGTTGTGCACTACAAAGGACCCCAGAGCGACGACTCTTGGTCTTTATCACGTTGTTCACTACAACGGACCTCAGAACGAACGACTCTTGGTCTTAATCACTTGTTGTCCACTACGAAGGACCTCAGAGCAAACGACTCTTGGTCTTTATCACTTGTTGTGCACTACAAAGGATCTCAAAGCGAACGACTCTTGGTCTTTATCACTTGTTATGTACTACAAGGGACCTCAGAGCGAACGACTATTGGTCTTTATCACATGTTGTCCACTACAAAGGACCTCAGAGCGAACGACTCTTGATCTTAATCACTTGTTGTGCACTACAAAGAACCTCAGAGCAAACGACTCTTGGTCTTAATCACTTGTTGTGCACTACAAAGGACCTCAAAACAAACGATTATTGGTCTTAATCACTTGTTGTGCACTACAAAGGACCTCAAAGCAAATGACTTTTGATCTTAATCACTTGTTGGTCACTACAAGGGACCTCAAAGCAAACGACTATTGGTCTTAATCACTTTTTGTGAACTACAAAGGATCTCAAAGCCAAAGACCATTAGTCTCTATCATTAATGGTATAACAGGTACACATATATATTACTTATATCAAATGCATAATAGAAATACACTTTCATAATGAGTCACCGGATAGCTACGGTTCAAATGACTATCTTCATCCTGAAAACGTAGCAAACAATTTTGGGAAATAATTGTAATCTTATAATTAGAACAAAGCAAACGTTCTTTCCACGGACCATCTTCATCTCGAAAACGTAGCAAGCAATTTTGGGCAATAATTGTAATCTTATAATCAGAACAAAGCAAACGTTCTTTCCACGGAAATGTAAAAAGATCTAATTCAAAATGCTGATGAGGATGAATTACCGTATTTGCGTATGAAGTATTATGATTATTTACAAACAATGTGCCTTACATGAATATCAATTAAATGGTTATTTTTTATAAATTTCCTGTTACAAAACAATGAATCAATCGAAAAACTAAGAATGTTCTTATGCCAGGAATAGATTACCTTAGCGGTATTTGGCACATCTGTTTGGAATTTTGGGTGATCAATGCTTTTCAACTTTGTACTTTTTTTGTTTAGCTTTATAACTATTTTGATATGAGCGTCACTGATGAGTCTAATGTAGACAAAACGCGCGTCTGGCGTATTAAATTATAATCCTGGTACCTTTGATAACTAATTAGACTAAGGTCGCACTTTATGTCTTCTTATCAAATAACAGTGGTTCAAAAAAAAAATAAAAAATATCCAGATATGACAAGATGGTTTAAACTGTTGGAAAAGTAGATAATATTAAAATCAATACTGTCTATTGAAGATTAAGCTGAAAAATGTTTTCTACCAAATATGGAAAATGGATGGAAATACAAAAGCAAATTCATTAGTGCAATTGGACAACTTGTGTATATTTGTGTTAAATCTGTATGTAAAGTATCGTATATTTTGGTTGAAAACTTGATTGCATGCAATTCATAAATTTGTTCTAAATTGTGCTGAATATTCCTCAGTTCCCTATCCTGAAGAAAAATATAAAACCGTATCCAAATGCCACAACTTATAAGTGTGATAGCTCTCTGGGAAAAAGTCACGGATCTGCGGTGAAAATTGTTGGAGGTGTTGTTTACACGAAACACGTACTGACATATGATAGCAATTCGAAAAGAAAACCAATCGCAGTTATCACCCATTAATATGGTTATTTGCAATTTTCTCAATTATTCGTCGATTTAAACATACTTAGCCGATTATAGTAATAAAGCACATAGATTGACAAAATATCATCATGCAATTGATAGTAAAATAACATGAATTTCCTTCAGAAAGATTAAAATGAAAGAAATAATTTTCAAAAATACCACTGCATACAAAACTTTTATTAAAATTAAATGTTTCGAGTGAAATGACTGCGAGTGCTCGTCACCTAATGAAGTTTAGCTGAAGGTGAAGATACTAACATTTCCAAGTTATTGGAAGGCAGTGGTGTTCTCCTGGATATACTGTGATTAATCATAGCGGAGTAGAGCATACGCACTGCCGTAGCCAGTCAACGTATGAGTGGTGTACATCATGCTATTATCTAAATAGCATGGGAGGATGTCCACGGAAAGTAGAATGAGCTTGCACGAGTGGGTAGACAAGCAAATAAGAGTGAGTGAGTGAACGAGTAAGAGTGAGTGAGTGAGTAAACGAACAAACGAGCGAATAAAAGTGATTGAACGAGCGAATAAGAGTGAATGAACGAGCGAGTACGATTGAGTGATCAAGTGAACGAGTCAGTAACTGGGCGAGTTAAAATGAGTGAGTGACTGTGTAGGAGTGAGTGAATGAGTCGGAATGAGTGAGGGAACGAGTAGATGTGAGTGAGTGAACGAGCGGGTAAAAGTTAGTGAGTGAACTAGCGAGTAAAATTGAACGAGTATGTTACTCTGATTAAACGATCGAGTTTTAATGATTTAGCATTTGTGGATCAACGAGCGAGTAAGAGGGATTAAGCGTTTTTGAGTGAACGAAAGAGAGTGAATCAACGAATGAGAGTGAGTGAAAGAATAAGAGTGAGTGAACGAGTAAGAGGACGTGTAGGGGTAAGACTGACTAGTGTGGGTGTAATAGCGAGAGTAATTGACATTGAGAGATATATTATACTGGTAAAAACAATGATTAGCATATTTTTTTAATCTATTATATAAAGTTAAACAAACTTGGAAAAATCAAATTATCTATGTACATGCTTATTTATGTTAATATCGGGTTATATGACTGTCGGCAGTCTACGTACGTCACCTCGACAAATAATGAGATGGATCCTAGACTAAAAGACACACGAAAGGTTACATTATCGTTTCTTTGCATTTTAAATTGACTATTTTACATTTTTTTTTAGTTTGGATATACGTTCCAGTATGTTATAAAGCAAATATGACAAATTTAGTAAAATCTGTGAACAAAACATTTGACAGTTAATGTCCCTTTAAATGATGATACATGAGTTTAATTGTTTGAAAGGGATAATGAATAAATCACTTTCAAATCAAGCTTGAATATTTTCAAAGGCCCCTGAACATGTATAAAGAAGACTTACTAACTAAGGCCTTGATTGACCTGTTAACAAAAATAGAATGATTTTTGCCATCACAAATCTATTGTCTGCAACTCATATATAGCTTTCTTCGGAACTAGAAAAGATGCATACGATAGATATTAATTGCGTTTTTATTTTAAATGCGACTGAGAATATTGATTTATTCATATCAATGTAATATTCCTCATGGAATGCCCTTTTACAATTTCAAAGTTTTAACGTATATCTAAAGTAAACACAAAATAGCAATATATTAAGAGGATAAGGAAACATGTACTGATTGATATTTTGCCTTCGAGACATTTTGTGAATTAGTTGCAATGGTTCTGAACTAGATTGTAGTGACGAAGTGTACACTCAGACCTGCTATTTGAGTCTGTTGTGAGTTTGCTGTGTTTGAGCTTTTTATTATTCTCACGAGGCAAATCTTTTTTTTTAATTTAACTCTGCTTGAAAAACTGAATAATTTCAAATGTCTATGTAAAGTTAGTTAAGCTCATGCATGCATGGGCAAAGTCTTTTGTGTTAGCCCATGTAAGTATGTACTAAGTTACCGTTAATAGCCTTCGTCCATACCTGCATGAAATAAGCTTTGTTCTCAAGTTTTTATGTTTACATAATATAAAAAGGTTCAGTTATACTATCAAGCTATTAATTGAATAAGGCAAGTAATAATGCACAATATGCCTTTTAATCATAAATTGAATAACGTTGAATATGAAAACTATCAACTAAGAAGAAAAAAATGATAGTAACATCAAACAAAAACATAATCAAACTAAAATCATGAAATAAAGCGGTACGGAGTAATACATGTTTTCTAAACTTGATGTTGATATATTGTTATCCTTTAACATATACTAAGTGTTCTTCTGTTAACATCTTACCACATAGCGTTTTAAGATTCACATCCAAAGACATGTAGCATAGTGCTTTATGATAGCATATAACAGCACTTTGTTAACATGTTTATATCCAATGACACAGAGTTTTTGGAGATAACAACATCGAACAACAATACAAATTGTTTTCCGGCTATACCCAATGACATACATGATAGTGTTTTCAAGATAACAAGTAGTTGCATATTGTTTTCATTTTTATATTCAAAAACAGAGTGTGTTTGAGTAAGCATCTAGTAACACATTTGTTCAAGCTTATATCCAATCGTATAGTGTTTCAGGATAACAACCAATTACACATTGTTTTCAGGTATAATCAAATGACATTGTATTTTTAAAAATAACGTCAAATTGCACATTGTTTTTTATGTTTATATCCAATCAATACATTTGCATGTTCTGTTCATGCTTATATCCAATGGTATTGTGTTTTCAAGATAACGTCCAATTACACATTGTTTTCAGGTATAATCAAATGACATAGTGTTTTAAAAAATAACGTCAAATTGCACTTTGTTTTTATGTTAATATCCAATGACATAGTGTTTTTAAAAATAACGTCAAATTGCACATTGTTTTGATGTTTATATCCAATGACATAGTGTTTTTAAAATCAACGTCCAATTACAATTTGTTTTCAGGTTTACATGCAGTAACATAGTGTTTTGTTTTAAAATGTACATTCAAGAACATATACTGTATCAAAGTTAAGATATAATGTCATGAAAATTGATGTGAAACTCTTATTAAGTGACATTTCTTTCTCGTGATTTCACTCACGGAAACTTGTTTGTTTCAACCTGCCTGTTGTCATTCGAAGTAGGTCATATAGAATTTGTTCACTAACATTAAATCTATTATTGTTGTCTTAGTATATTTCTTTATTTTCTTAACAAATACATTCATATCTTTATACTACATTGTACTTAATTTCACAAAAAATAACAACCAAGACTTTCTAGTTGCCAAACAAAGAAAATAATATAGTCATACGATAATTATCCTCAAGAAAGCTTACCTTTCAGGTTGACAAATGACAAAATAGTAACTTGTGTTTCTCATTAGATTAACTAATTAGTATCAAAACGACTGAAATTTTGTTGCGAGTCAATATTTTAAATAAAAAGAGGACATGCTGGCACTCTTCATTTATGCGAAAAATTTTGTGTAGCCAATGTGTTTCAATATTGGTGGCATTTGTTTTATACAATACATCCTGACATAAATATTATTGTATTATTATGCAGATATATGTTTTACATTATGAGGTGCAAGTATGATCAGTTAAGGTTGATCGGGTCGATTAATTTTGTTGTACGAGTCAGCCTGAGGTATCAAAACTACTGAAATTTTGTTTCGTATCAATATATTGAAATAAAAGAGGACAAGCTGGCACCCTAAATTTATGAGGACAACATTTTGTTGTTATTGTATTCTATTATTGCTATCATTTGTCTTATACATTGAAAACTGAATAAAAAATATGACAGATATACTATGCAGCTATATAGATTTACAAAATAAAGGGCAAATATAGTCAGGTTTTGGTTGATACGGATAAAAATTGTGCTGCACAAGTCAGCCTGAGGTATCAAAACTACTGAAATGTTGTTGCGTATCAATATATTGAATAAAAGGAGTACATGCTGGCACCTAGATTTATGTGGACAACATTTTGTAGTTATTGTATTCCATTATTGCTGCCCTTTATATTATACATTGAATCCTGATATAAAAATATCGCTGATTCACTATGCGGCTATATAGATTTACAATATAAAGCGCAACTATGGTCAGTTTTGGTTCATGTGGTCAAATTATCTTATGAAAGGAGTCAGTCTGAGGTATGAAAACTAATGAAATTTTGTTGCTGGACAATATTTTGAATAAAAAGAGGACATGCCGGCACTCTGTATTTATGGGGACAAAATTGTGTAGTCAATGTGTTTCAATATTGCTGTACTTAGTTTTATACAATACATCCTGAAATGAATATTACTGAATTATTATGCAGATATATAGATTTACATGATAAAGTGCAAATATGGTCAAATTAGGTTGATACGGTCAAATGATTGTGTTGTACGAGTCAGCCTGAGGTATCAAAATTACTGAAATGTTGATACGTATCAATATATTGTACATTGTTTGTGTAAAAGATTCACAATTTATTTGTAAAACTTCAATATTTCTAATGCTCTCATGCGTTTATATGTTATTTCCATTACCCGTCCAAACATTTTTGATCGAGTCCCATCAATATATCCTTTTGAACTAGAAATTATGAATTACATATACAACATTATATTAAGATACCTCACTCGAATTTTAAAACAGCAGGCAAAGTAATACCAGATATAAAACCAGGTAAACTCACCAATTGTTTTTATGGGGGAGAAGCCTGTACCAAGTCAGTAATACGAGAATGGATAACTATTCGTTATTTTGGTACGCAAAGTTTGGCATTTTATTTTGTCAGATTTTATGGACTTCCTCTTTTTGAATTTACCTTGGAGTGAAGTTATTTTGGTAATACTTTTTCACTTTGTAAATAATTTGTCGCAAATATAAGTTTTACTATTGCTGCATTAGAAGAAGAAAATACATTCGTAAAGCAGCATATGAGTCAATAACAGACAATGCTCTGCACAGAATATAACTCACAACTTGTTATGACACTTAAACTAAAACATAGTTTGTGTAAACTACCATGAGTATATTGCAGAAAATCGGAATTTTGTTTGAATAAATCGTTCCTTTGTTTTGGATTTACATGATAAACAACTATAGAAAAACAGACATAAACATCACATTATCAAGAGATGTTGTAAACTATTTGGAAAGTATCAAATGTAATAGCAATAGTAATACTAGTTTGATAATTTAACCAATAAATGATTACAGTTTTTATTGTCTTTTTTGTGTTATTTCCAGCCTATTTTGTTAATAGAAAATATTAAAGAAATATGGTTATTAAATAAAAATAATTGACTATTGAACTGATTAGAATGATCACCGGGTGATTACTTGAATGGGAAACACTTCGGTTGCTACTAGTTCAAGGGGATCTGCTTACTCTTCAGGAGCACATGGTGGAGTTCGTGTTGCTCAATTTTCATTTGAATACATGTGACAGTAAAACTTGTATGATGACAGATCACTCATATGTTTTATTGATCTAATGATTAAATTTGAATAAAAAATTACATTACCTGCAGGAAAAGATTCCAAGCTTGTATTCAAATAAATGCAATGACTACAATTTGAGATATTTATTTGTCGTTTGTTGTTTTTTTATAAACGGAAATTACATGCACACCACTTAGACGGAATATGAGCATCTTGGCATGATCTATTCCTCGGAATTTCATTGAAAAGGGAGATGCCTTTTTGACGATAGGTATTCATTCCATGCTGACTGTTGTCGAGATCAAGTAGATGTAAAAGAGTAGAATGATTGTCAAAATGTGTCGTAAGTCTTCTTGCATTTGTTCTTAAATTGTTAAAATAGCTACAATATTTATTTTTGAATCACGGCGGTACAAATACATTAACATCATTGGGAGTCTTTCCTCCAGTTGGCCAATAAAGGTAGGTCTAACTTTACCAGATCTTATACCGTGATCCCCGAACAGTGAGAGGAATGTGTTGTCCAGTAAGCTGTTTTTGAGTAGTCTTTGAAGTGTCTTAGAAATTAGTTTGTCAATAGTTACAGCACGAGTTAGACTATCAAGAGTCATTCGTATATGCTTCGACAATGAGAAAAACGGATTGTCTTTTAAGGTGGAAACCAAATTAAACATTCTTTCGTTGACGGATTGATATGACGGTTTTCCATGAAAGCAACATTAGTATAACTTTCAGTTACCCTTTTCATTTGCGTCATGGAAAGGTTGATCATAATAATCTGTTGGTTGATATTTGAAGCCAGACATGTCCTTTGAGTAAAATGTGCATTCTGCATCCTGTCCATAGTGAGTTGTATAGCCAAATTTTGAAAACTTTTTCCAAATAAATGGATTATTATTATCAACATACAATGACAGATGTAAACACATTACTGTTATCACATACTGATATTTGTGGATCATCAGGTAAAAATTCTTTTATAGATTGATCGAACGGATTTAGTGTCGGTATTTTACATACCTCTGATTCCACAAGAAAATTGGTTCTGTTGCTGAATACAGATAGCACTTCAAAATTACAACGTGACACGTATTCTTTTTCCCGAAAAGTGTATTCCTTTTTTCTATTTATTCTTAACGTTGTACCAATAAGGCACGCAATGCACACACAAACACATACACACAAATAAAGAAAAGATTTCTTTCGAACTATACCGAACATACGTTTCGAATTCATCGTAACATTTATAATAGGTTTTTAGAAAAATGCAATAAACATTTTTATATGTTCTTGGTTAAGTCACTAACGAATGGACTTTATTCAACTTTGCTATATTGATAAAACTATGAATAACATTGATCATGTAATTAATTCGCGTCAAACAAAGTTCAAATTAAAAGTTAAAAAAAAAATTAGGTGAACAGTAGGTAGCATTAAGTGAAATTTGGCAGGTTGCCTTTAAATGCAGTGATTTTAGTATTTCATAATAATAACCAGAAATCTGTTTTAAGTTATTACCTCTCGAACAATTTAGTGTAAGAATTTTTTTTTTCGTATGTTTTTAATAAAAGTTTGTTTTATTATCAATATGAAAAAGAAACATTTGACAAACATTTAATTTATTCAATGCAAATTACTTAGAAGCCAAAAACTGAACACTTTATTGCATATATTTTATTTAGCACCTTAACGCTATTGAACGGATAACCCTTGGACTTACACCTGTCATAAAGATTCTGTTGAAATTTAATTATCAAATAAAATTTTGCACGGTTGACCTCTCGTTCTCTTCGAGTTATGAACTGGTATTTACGTATGAATGTTCAAAGGCCAAACATGAGTCTAAACAGTATCAGGACGAGAACATTTAAGATGTAATTATAATATGCATCTATATATATACTTTGTAGTACAAAGACCGAAAGGATGAGCCGTATTCAATAGATGTCAATGTTTCATAGATACAAAGATTTGGTTTGAAATTTTGGTTGTATATGTCAAACAACTTATTTCAAACGGGATAGTACATCCTAATTCTAACGGAGATATTGTTTACCGAGCCCAGAAATTTCGTTACGATCCTGGTTAATAAACTTTTTTAAAACATGTGGCCAACTCAATACTGCAATTAGATCAGGAGAGCCGTGGTGTAGTGGTTAGCGCATCAGACTACTAACACACAGGTTCCTGGTTCGTTCAACGTTCCGGGGAGAATATTTCGGCACTCAATTTTCGGCTCTCCCTTGAAACCATTTGCGAGTATGGTCTTGTGAAACGATGATAAATCCTCGGAAGGGGACGAAAAAATGGCTGACCTGTGTTAAGAGAGAGACATATCTCTTGCATGTAAAAGACACCCTCGTAGATTTCGAAAAAGAGCAGGCTTATGCCGATACAAGGCAGCACTCGCACCCGCAAAGGTAAAAGGTATTCATACAAGTTGCAATAACTTGTTTCCCAATCCACTATAAATAAATATGTTTAAACTTAATTAGATATTTGAATTTTGTTTTATTGATAAAGCTATTAATTTTGTTATCAGTAAATTGAAACCAAATTAAATATTATTGTTATCTACATATGTGCATTCACGGTTCTCCAAACTGCCGATATCTATATATTGGCATTGCACAAAATCGTGTCTTTCTCTGATTGCTGAGGACGTCTTTACACTATATCCTATCGATCTTGGATAGGTACCGATATAGTCTTAGATAAATGATTTCGTTATTTTTAGTTGTTATTGGTTGTGAACTAACTTGCAGTAACTAAAAGAACTCTCAGATCTGTACCTATTATGGGAATATATAAATACCCTGCCACGTCCGGTATATGTTTTTGTTAGTTGTTTTCTGCTTTGTATAGATCTCATGAGTTAAACCCTTTTCAACTGATTACTATAGTGTGTTCTTATTTTGAACTGTTACACCACTGTCGACAGTTAAGGGTGGGATTGTCGCCAGCAAACTTGTTCAGCCCCGCCATAAGTCAGTGGTTGTCAGTGATTAACACAAATAAATACCCATATGTCCAAACATGTGTGTCAACATTTTACTACATTTGATTCTTTTTAATTATGTTTTTCATTGTGGGAAGGTGATATAAGGGTCATTGTAGAATTGACCGCCAAAGGTGATTGTCAACAAACTTCAGCTCTTATAAAACACCATTTATATCATCTTTATATAGATAAACTGATTTGTATATGATGATTATTTGATTTTTTTATAAATCAAAGGTACATACATATTATTTTAGGGAATTGATCTGAATGGAATATCCTACTGTCATAGAAGACGACGCACTTTGGTTTTGGATTTTTCTGCATTATTATCATTGACTGCAATACACAATAACAGATTTATTGTTAACAAAGGAATGGTCACAATATAAAAACACAACCATTTCATTTCTGAGTGTAAAATACATACCTACTGCAGTGTGCATCCCTTCATTAGTTCCTTTGAAGAGAAGGTATCTTTTAAGGCGTTTAAGATGTTCTCTTCAGCTACACTGATGAGTTATTGAGTAGGTCCTCCCCCTCTCCAGTTATTCTCCTTGTTTTCAATGGCATAAATTTAATTTGCATCTCCTGCTAAATTTCTGAACTTGGTTTTGACATTTCTGTTACTCACACCAAGAGAATTCAAATACCGTGTTATCTTATCCCGAATTGTTTGCTTCTGTACGTCCTTTCCATATTTGCCCCCTCAGCAAAGCAAGCTCCTCGACCACTCTTCTATGTATGAGGTTAACCTCAATATTGGACCTCTGACCTGTTATTCTTATTTGTTTCTTGGGTAGTTGTACTTCAGCTATTTTCAAACAGGAAATTGATGAATTTTATTTTATTAAAATCTAATTTTGAAGATGGAACTATTGGAAAATATTAAAGTGTTGTAAAATTTCGAAACAATTTGTTAATTAATTCAGTCGTTAAATTATTTTGAATAACAACATTTAACGCAGTGGTTAGCTAACAACAATTAACTAGTTGTTGGGCTTCAATAGTCGTTAGCCTTACGACACTTTTGAACAACTTGGCCCAGTAAATTGAAATCAAAATAAGTAATTGTTTTACATATGCACGCACTTAAATTGCTCTATGCATTACACAACGTCATGTTTTTCTCTTACTTTAAATGACGTCTTTATACTAAATTCATTGGATGTTGGATGTGTACTGATTGATATGTTAGTTTTAGATGCATTATTTTCGAATAAGTTGTTATTGGCTTTGAACTAGCTGTCATTAAATGCAAGTTCTCTCAGATATGTACTTAGTGTCTATTTGGTTGTGGGAATATATAAGTACTCTGCAACGTCCGGTCTGTGCATTTGTTAGATGTATTTCTGTTCTTCATCGATCTGATGAGTTCAGCTCTTTTCAACTGATTTTTATCGTTTATTCTAATGTTGTAATCTTACACCACTGGCCTAGGTTAGGGTGAGGGTAAGCGCTTTCAAACTATTTCAACATTCACTCCCCCCCACACACACACACACACACGTGCACACAATCTATATATGCCTGTGTCAAGTCAAAAGCCTATAATTCAGTAGAATAGTTATCAAAAGTACCAGGATTATAATTTTCGAAGTCATTTGTTGCTGTATATCATATTTATCATTTTGAATATAAATCAGACCGTTAGTTTTTCTCGTTTGAATCGTTTTACATTTTTCATTTCGGGCTTTTTATAGCTTACAATGTAGTATGGGTTTTGTTCATTGTTAAAGACCATACGGCGACCTTTAGCAGTTAACTTCAATGGCATTTGGTCTCTGGTGGAGAGGTGTCTCATTTGGTCCGTGAACACAGCAATAGTCCTTAGTGTGGACAGTGTGTTACTTGCCATTTTTTTTTTATACCCCTTCCAAATTTATTTCTTCATGTTTTATGCCTTAAAAGGGAAGTTGAGGGATGAAATTACACTGTCAACAAATTTGGGTTATGAATTTGAAAATCAAGTAGTGATCTGGTCCAGTTTAAAAAGGTTAAAAATTAGCATTTCAGAAGCTGTCAAGAGATTTCAAGACCCCCTTAACATAAAATTGTCCATATTTTGAGTTAGAGTTGATGAAATTTTCTATAATTTGTAGATAGTTTGTCCCAAAAGTAGAACAACACACTGTAAAAATATAATTGAGAAAGCGCAGGTGGATTTTTTTTTAATCTTCATGATTTGTCTAAAAGAAATGCACTACGAAATAACTATGGTCTCGGACCATTTGTAATTTTACCACATACCACATACCAAAAAATTATTAATCTTGTAAGGTCAATGAATTTTACAACTGGGTGGTTGACACTACAGGTTGATGTTTCGTTCGCAAGTAATCAACGCTGACATTAACTATCATTCAATGACATATTTACACTAAATTCATTGGATGTTATATGTGTACTGATTGATATTTTAGTTGTATATGCATGATTTTTGTTGTTATTGGCTTTGACCTAGCTGTTATTCAATGCGAGTCCTCCCATCTCTGCACTATGAGTCTCTTTTGTTGTGAGGATGTATAAGTACCCAGCAACGCCTGGTCTGTGTTCTTGTAAGATATATTTTTGTTTATCTTTAGCTGTTAACTTCAATGTCATTTGGTCTCTGGTGGAGAGTTGTCTCATTTGCAATTTTACCATATCTTGCGTACAAAATTATTTGTCTTGTATCGACAATGAATTTTACAATCAATGGATGATTGACATTGCAGGTGGATGTTTCGTTCCCAAGTAATCAACACGTTTGTGCTGACACTAACTATCAGTGATGTGTTATTTTTCTGTATGTTTACTGCTGGTTTAATGTCAAAACGCTAAGATTGTTTACTCCATTGTAGTAATAGCATAACCCGTATTTAGCACAACTATTCGGAATATTCAGGTATTAATGATTTGCATCTTCATGATATTTGATTTAGCTTTGCAACTGTTTTCATCCGAACGCTTATTATGCGTTGATTAAGACAAAACGCGTGTCTGGCGTAGCTAATTACCAGTCTGTTATCTCTGATTACTTTTACTAACACTAGTACTGTGTCGATGCCAATACCAGTTGACGTTTCGATCATGAGAGTTTCACCAAACCAGTAGTGAGCACTATTGTACTTACCGGAAACATTTTAAATATGTAGAATTTCTGTAAATCAAATGTTTATAAAATGTCGACATATTCAAAACGACAATGTTTGTCTACCTCAAGTTATATATATTTCCTTCGTCGAATTGGCACAACTTTTAGGATTTTCGGTTACTAACGATTTCCAACTTCGTAATATTTGATTTGGACTGTTTTGATTCGAGCGCTTCTGTTTATCTTAAACCGGGTCTGGCGTATCAAAACCAGATAACGTTAATGCGTTTTCTATTTCTCTTCTTGATTAAAAATATAAGTTTAAAATAGGGTATATGTTTTTATCATTACCACAGTTTGCTCTTGCATAACAAAGACAATATAAATGTGTAAAATTGAAGAATTTAGGGTACATACAGAATAGAAATAGAATATTCAATTATGGACCCTTATGGGTTTTAAAATTTATACAATGATTACAATGATTTTTGTTTTGACAATGAAATAATAATGAAAAAAATTACAACACAACAAAGGAAATTTGATCGAGCTTGTTTTACCATTCCACTGCCCGATCATATAAGAATATTTTGCTGATGAATATGAATTAAGGTCATTTCAGGTAACTGCAGAATCATAAAGTTTACTGACTATGATAAGGAAAGTCTATAGCCCTGTATTAATATTTCCCTGGAGTTTTGGACGTCAACTCCAACTAAGAATCTCAAGAGAACCAACAATTGGCTATAAACACTATATGCTCATTTTATGAAGCAGTAGTTTCATACAAACCATCCCAACAATTTATTTGAACAAACATAAAGATAAGTAAGACAAGAATTTATACAAAAGTATTTTTGAGCGTATTGTTTATTCAATACAAACTCCACTACCATATGTGATGTAAATATATTGGATATATTTATACTGATATAGGATAAGCAGTAAGTTACTACTGGTGTTGTAGGGAATTTCTATCTTAGTATCAGTTGGGTCGTAATAATTATTTGAAAAGAGGAATATTGGCAAGAACTACTGACCCAACCAAATTTCCAAGACATAAATGTCCATTAGTTTCCTTAAGTCAACCAAACTTTGTAACAACAGTACTTGAATATTTTGTTGTATTCATTTTTTTCTTTCTGAATCGAGTAATGCTAACTTCTTGTTAACTTTACTCTAATTGAAAATCGATAAAATCACTAATTACCTGCTATATTTGCTAAATGATTATTTATTAAAAATCCTTAAAATATTTTAACATTTATATAAAATGTACATACAGTCTACTATCAAAAGGCTTTCATTTTTGTTTTTGTTTTTGTTTCTGTTTTTTTTTTTTTTTTTTTGGTGGGGGGGGGGGGTGTTAATGCTTAAAAGTCTTGTTTAAGATTGATAGATACAAGAAAATATCGAAATAAGCTATCGAAATGAAGACCGCACTTTGATTACAATTTTGAGATATTTATCTGTTGATTTTTTTTTATAAATGAAAATTACAAGCACACCACTTGGACGGAATATGAGCATCTTGGCATGATCTATTCCTGGGAATTTCATTGAAAAGGGAGATCCCTTTTTGACGATAGGTATTCATTCCGTGCTGATTGTTGTCGAGATCAAGTAGATGTAAAAGAGTAGAATGAGTGTCAAAATGTGTCGTAAGTCTTCTTGCATTTGTTTTTAAATTCTTAAAATAGCTACAATATTTATTTTTGAACCAAGGCGGAACATACATTAACATCATTGGGAGTCTCTCCTCTAGTTGGCCAATAAAGGTAGATCTAACTATTCCAGAACTTATACTGTGATCCCCGAACAGTGCAAGGAATGTGTTGTTCAGTAAGCTGTTTTTCTGTAGTCTTTGTAGTGTCTTAGAAATTAGCTTGTCAATAGTTACAGCACGAATTAGACTCTCATGAGTCATGCGTATATGCTTCGATAATGAAAAATACGGATTGTCTTTTAAGCTTGACACCATATTAAACATTCTTTCGTTGACGGATTCAGAGGACGATTTTCCATTGAAGCACAAATGCGAAAATTGTGGTTTACCCTACCCATTAGCGTCATGGAAAGGCTGATCATAATAATCTGTTGGTTGATATTTGAAGCCAGACATGTCCTTTGAGTAAAATGTGCAATATGCATCCTGTCCATAATGTGTCGTATAGCCTAATTTTGAAAACTCTTTCCAAATAAATGGACATTTATCAACTCCTTCTGGATCTTTAAAGCACGAGGAGTTTTCTATAAAATCCCCAGTTAACAAAGCAGCCATATTTGGTCTAGTATTTAACGCTACTTTGTTATATCCAAGTAGTTCAGTTGCATCTAATGTTTCCAACAAATACTTTCTAGTCTTGCGTAAGTATCGAACAGAATTAATTCTTGAAGTCGACTCTATCATTATGAGTAACACATTTAGACGGGTTTCTCCATGATTATCCATATTCGGTATATTTTTCATTTGTACGACATGTTTTCGTAACTCAGATGCTTTCTTGTTTAGATTTTTTACAAATACGGTATGGAAGTTTTTAGCTATCACTTTATTAAAGGCATCATAACATTGAACTTTTATAAATTCATCCGTGACCCGTACAGATTTCTTGAAATTTACACTAACTTGACCGAGTTTGAACGAATTACTTATGTAATATATAGGTTCATATGAACAATATTCGACTTGGTTTCGGCTTTTCGTAAAATTAATATAAAGATTATTATCATCAACATATGTAAACACATTACTGTTATCGCATACTGATATTTGTGGATCATCAGGTAACAAATCTTTTATAGATTGGTCGAACGGATTTACTTTCGGTATTTTACATGAATTTAGATAACACTTCAAGATTACAGCGTGACACGTATTCCATTTTTGTATTCATCTTCAACGTTGTACCAATTAGGAACGCAATATACACACATACACCTACACACAAATAAAGGACCGGTTTGTTTCTAAAAAAACGGAACAAAGGAATCATGGTGACGTCCTTGCTATGTTTTGAGAAAATGCAATAAATATATAGATAAATATATTATTGGTTAAGGCACTAAAAATGGATTTTGTTAAATTTTGTATAATGATCTTAATCGTCATAAAACATTACATCAGTTCGTGTCAAACAAAGTTGCTATTGAAAGACTAAAGTAAAACAAAGATATGCAGCAGTTGTCAATTCGAGTAGCAGGTGGACTTTTCAGTTGATCCTTAACAATCGATTTTTGAACAGCCGTTAGAATAGCATAATTTAAAAAGGGCTATAAAAGTTAATAATAAAAAAAATTGCACGGTTGACCATTCGTTCTCATAGAAGAATGAATTTTTAGGTAACGTACAAAGGCAAATATGAAATCTATATCAGGTCGAGAACATCTAAAATGTGTTAATGATATACACCTTCTTTTCATCAAACCGACAGAATGAGCTAGATTCATTAGGGATTAATGTACAAGATATAATCTGCAAGAAGACATCTCATCCAGATACAGTTTATAGACTAAGCAACGGCCAGTCTTTGCTTCGATTTTAAATTTCGCGTGCCAACGTGTACAACAGGTGCATATTTGTGTGTCTGTTTGTTTTGTTCGCGCATTGTTATCAATATTATAGAATTTGATGCGACTGTCATACAAGTGAATGTTTTAACTAGCTATAAACCAGGTTCAATCCACTATTTTCCATATATGAAAATGCCTGTACCAAGTCACGTTGGCATCGATTACGGATAATCATCGGAAAAGCCGCCAGAATAAATAATCATAATCTAGAAATAGAGAGAGTTAGATACAGGGTACTTCAGGCAATGGATAAAGGTTGTAATCATTGTAACAAAGAGGGAGATGAACTCCTATTTCTACTAAACTGTTCATCTTAAG
Source organism: Mytilus galloprovincialis (assembly GCA_037788925.1). NCBI lineage: Eukaryota > Metazoa > Mollusca > Bivalvia > Mytilida > Mytilidae > Mytilus > Mytilus galloprovincialis. The sequence continues at coordinate 62,683,958 of CM075343.1, read as the reverse complement.
AAAGTGAGAGAGTTTCCATCATTTCAAACATAGGTAAAAGTTACAAAAATGTTGATCATTTAGTTTATCAATTACAATTTATTATGATAGTGTCAAATTAAGAAATTGTTTCATAGATTGAGTAGTTTAATTAATATTTTGAATACTGTTCGAAAAGATCTATAAGAAACTTAGTAAAGTTATAGATTTTACTGTTACTGTCGAAACACTAAACATTGTCTACTGTTAAAGCTGAACATTGCCTACTGTCAAAACTAGATGTTGTCTACTGTCAAAACTAAACATTGTCTACTGCCAAAACTAAACATTGTCTACTATTAAAACTAAACATTGTCTCTTGTCAAAACAAGACGTTGTCTACTGTCAAAACTAAACATTGTTTACTGTCAAAACTAAACGTTACCAGCTGTCAAAATAAACGCATTATAAATACCAGTAATGAAATTAAAACGTTGTCTACTATCAAAGCTAAATATTGTCTACTGTTAAAACTAAACCTTGTCTACTGTCAACACACGTTTCTGGTTTATTCAGATACATTAAGTTTTTACTGAATTTAAACCTTTATTAAGAAATGTAATTTTGTTTTTATTCCAAAGATGAATTAATACTCGAACACGTTAGTAGCTAGAGCGAACGGCAAAATAGTAACTTCTAAAAAGGTGGTAGATGAGTTAAAGGACAATTTACCCTCTCTTATTATAAAGAGAATTGTCAATATGTTAGAGGATACAGTCGAGGGGGAAAAGAGGGATGACAACCTGATATTCTTTAACATTCCAGAAAACAGTGCAGAGGAGGATGAGTCCTTTATTAAAGAGTTATTATCAGAGTCCTTGGGGCTTGGGGAGACATATGTTACTATTGATAACATGTAGAGGTTAGGGGCTAAACCCAAAGATTTAAATAGTAGGCATAGGTTATTAAAAATAAGCATTAAAAATCATGCGGTAAGAGGTGACATTTTGAAAAGTGCATATAAACTGAAGTAAGCTAAAAAAAAGTGTCCTACATGAAAGTAGGCATACTTAAAGACCTTACACAAAGTCAAAAGAAGAATAATAAGATTTTACGACAAGAATTATTGAGAAAAAAAGAGGAGTGTCCACAAAAGAAATGGGTAATAAGAAGAGAAAATGTGATAGAAGTCCATACAGGGATTCCTCTCAGGCAGTCAGGAGGATTTAAGGGAGAGTTATAATGTTGATGACAGTTTTAATGATGTAAATAGTGTTGAGTTAAACGTTTCTAGTTCAAGTTCTAATAGTTCGTTTTCTAATGTTCGAAGTTCTAGTTCAAATTCGTTTTTTTAGTGGTGACAATTCTGATGTAAATTCAGAAAGCAATGAAGAAAGTTTGTATACAGATGATAAGCAGAAAATGAAAATTTTGTTTTCAAATGTCGATTCACTGAGTAACGAGTGTTCAGAATTATTATCATATTTAGATAGTCAGCGTCCACCTATAACAGATAACAGGTACAGACAAATTATTAGTGGGGTAACTTTACAGAAGCCCAAATTCTACTCCAACAAACAATGACAATTTGTTAGTAGCAATTAACAGAGCTATAGAGCTTAAATATACTATAACTATAAAGGGATTGACTGGATTAACTGTAAGTCAACTGTAGGCGAGGATCATTCAGCTGCAAAATGTTTAAATTGCATTCAAGATAACTTTCTTTTTCAACATGTGAAGTCTCCGACTCGATTTAGAGAAGGTCAAAACCCAGGCTGTTTAGATTTGTTTTTTACAAACGAATAAATTATGATTGATGGTGACGCTTTAGTAATTGATTCACTAATAGGTAAAAGTGACTATAACTGAGTTTAAGTTTCGAACAAGATACAAGTGAAAGATTTCAGTATATTAAAGGTGAATATAAAGCTATTAGTGACGAGCTAGATAAAAAAATTGGAATGTCTAATTTGAAGACCAGAGCATTGAACAAATATGGAACATTTTCACATTAAAATTTAGTCAGTGTGTAGAAAAATTTATACCAAAAAGAAGGGATTGTAACAAATTTACGAATCCGTCAATTTGAATGGATAGGAGAACTAAATCAGCTATAATTAAAAAACGTAGAGCATGGAAAAATGCCAATTTTTCAGTCAAGAGTTTCACATACTAATTATGTATCTAGTAAAAATAATTATACTAACACTATACGTGAGGCTAAGTAATCTTATGAAAGGAAGGTAGCATTAGAGGCTATAACTAACTATAAGTCGTTCTGGAATTATGTCATTTCTAAATTGAAAACAAGAACTGGTGTGGGTAACATAATGAAGTATGATGGCTCTTTAGCTATTAATGACACTGAAAAAGTAAATATACTTAATACTTTCTTTAGTAGTGTATGTACACGTGCAGAAGATTTAAATGAACAACCTAATGTGAAAGATATGGAAGATGTACTTTTAGATAACTCAGTTACTGTTGATGTTTTACAAAAAGTTGAACAATTTACATGTCGACAAGTCAGCAGGTCCCGACAACCCTTAAGTGTTATATGAAGTGAGACAATCTATAAGTTATCCGTTAGGTATAAATTTTAATAAATCCTTATTAGAAGGTGTTTTACCAGAAGAATGGAAAAATGCTATACTTTCACCTATTTTTAAAAATAAAGGTTATAAAAAACAGCCATGTAACTATCGTTCAGTAAGTTTGACATGCGTTATTTGTAAGGTGTGCGAATCACTTATTAGAGACAAATTAATGAAGCATTTATTAGAGAATAAAAAGTTGTCAGATTGTCAGTTTTAGACCTGGACGTTCCTGTTCAATACAACTACTCAAAGTACTTCATCGTTATTGGATAATTTTTTATCAGTGGATACAATTTATTTAGATTTTAGTCGTGCTTTCGACACTGTGCCGCATGAGCGTCTTATTGGCAAACCTTACAATTTAGGAATTCAAGGAAAAGTTTTGGATTGAATAAAATGGTTTTTTTTAACAAATAGACCCCAAGGCAGTGTCATGGGGACCGTTTTATTTTTGGCGTTTATAAATGATATGCCGGATGCAGTTGCTGGGTTGATTAAGGTTTTTGCAGACGACACAAAAGTTTATTCATCTGTAGTTAATGAGCAACAACACCAAGACTTGCAAGACGATTTAGATAAATTATGTGATTGGTCCGTAAAATGGAAATTATCATGCAAGTAAATGTAAAGTAATGCATTTTGGCCAAAATACTAACTAGTCTAGATACACAATGTTAGATAATGAAGATGGTTATGTCCAGGTTAATCCATGTATAAGGAGAATCGAAAAGATCCAGCGACGAGCTACCAAACTAGTACCTCGTATAAGAATGCTAAGTTATGTAGAAAGATTGAGAGCCTTGGGCCTTCCAACACTTGAATACAGAAGAGATCGATATGATATGATACAAGTCAATAAAGCTGTACATGGGATAGATGATATTAAATAGCAAAATATGTTTGAGTTATCTACAAATTTTACAGGAGGAAATCCTTGGAAATTATTTAAAAAGAGGTATAATTCAACTCAACGTCTTCATTCGTTTTCACAAGGGATCATTGACCAATTGAATCAGTTTGTGCAGAATCTGTCAATCTTTTAAAAAATCGTATTAATGATTGAACATTGGAATAGGAAGAAGTTTAATCCTACATTAGATGACATAATATAAATGCAGCAGTATTTAACTGTGACAAGTATTTAAAATATAGTGGAAACTGTCGTACAACATGTATACCAGTACAGGAAAATTAAAAAAAATGTTCTATTTATGCGCACAGCTCATAGTTAAATTATCAACATTTTAATATAAAATCAATTACGAGGCGGCAAAAGAAGCTATCAACTTAATGATCGCCACAATAAGCCAGGTAGAATCCAGGTAGGTAGATAATAGGAACAACTAATTCATTTAAAATTGAAATGGTGAAAATGCCGTGAAAATGGAAAAGTTATTATGAATTTTAATGCCTCTCAATCCTTGCAGAGGAGTTGTTCTGAACTTTATGTTTAAATTCATTATAGCAATTTTTAAAAAAGTGAAACATCTTCTCATAAAGGTGGTTCACCTATTGATGTAGTTTAGTAAGTGTAGTTTTGTAGGAGACTTATTTGTTTCAACCTGTCTGGTGTCATTCGCAGTAGGTCATATAGAATGTATTCACTAGCATTTAATCAATTATTGTTGTTTTAGTATATTTATTAATTTTCTTAACAAATACTTTCATATCTTTACTACATTGTACTTAATTTTACAAAAATAGCACACAAGACTTTCTAGTTACTGCCAAAAAAAGAACACAATATCGTAATACGATATTTATCTTCAAGAAAGCTTACATTTCCAGTTTGACGAATGACAAAATAGTAATTTGTGTTTCTGATTGGATCAACTAATAAGTTTTTAATTGCAATGGTGAAAATGCAGTAACAATGGAAAAGTTATTCTGAATGATGATGCCTCCCGTATCCATGCAGACGGGTTGTTCTTTACTTTATGATTTAGTTCATTATAGCAATTATTAAGAAAGTTAAACATCTTCCCATGTAGGTGGTTCACCTATTGACATAGTTTAATACGTGTAGTTTAGTATGAGACTTGTTTGTGTCAAACTGCATCCTGTCATTCGAAGTAGGTCATATAGAATTTATTCACTAACATTTAATCAATTATTGTTGTTTTAGTATATTTATTAATTTTCTCAACAAATACATTTATATCTCTATAATACTTAATTTCAGAAAAATAACAACCAACACGTTCTAGTAACTGCCAAGAAAAGAACACAACACAGTTGTACGATATTAATCTTCAAGAAAGCTTACATTTCCAGGTTGACGAATGACAAAATAGTAACTTGTGTTTCTGATTGGATCAACTAATTAGTATCCAACACGACTAAAATTTTGTTGCGACATAATATTTTGAATAAAAAGAGGACATGCTGGCACTCTGAATGGATATGGAAATATTTTGTAGTCAATGTGTTTCAATATTGCTGTCATTTTTTTTATACTATACATCCTGAAATAAATATTACTGACTTATTATGCAGATACATATATTTACATGATAAAGTGCAAATATGGTCAGTTTAGGTTGATATGACCAAAACAACTGATTTGCACGAGTCAGCCTGAGGTATCAAAATCACTGAAAGTTTGTTACGTATCAATATATTGAATTAAAAGAGGACAAGCTGGCACCCTCAATTCATGCAGACAACATTTTGTAATTATTGTATTCCATTATTGCTGTCATTTGTCGTATACATTGAATCCTGGCATAAAAAAATATTACTGATTAACTATGCGGCTATATAGATTTTTAAAAAAATAGTGCAAATATGGTCAGTTTTGGTTGATGCGGATAAAAAATTCGTTGCACAAGTCAGCCTGAGGTATAAAAACTACTGAAATTTTGTCACGTATCAATAATTTAAAGGAGTACATGCTGGCACCTAAATTTATGTGGCCAAACATTTTGTAGTTATTTTCTTCCATTCTTGCTTTCATTTCTATTATACATTGAATCCTGATTTAAAACAATCGCTGATTAACTATGCGGCTATATAGATTTACAATATAAAATACTAATTTTAAACCTTTATTAAGAAATGCAATTGTATTTATTCCAAAGATGAATTAATACTCGAACACATTGGTAGCTAGACAAAACCGACAAATAGTAACTTGTGTTTCTAATGGGATCAACTAATTAGTTTTTAATTGCAATGGGCATTGAATTGCAATGTTGAAAACGCGTGAAAACGGAAAAAGTTAATCTGAATTTTGATGCCTCCAATATCCATGTAGACGAGTGGTTCTGAACTTTATGTTTAAATTTATTATAGCAATTATTAAGAAAGTAAAAAATCTTCTCATGAAGGTGATTCACCTATTGATGTAGTTTAGTACGTGTAGTTTTGTAGGAGACTTATTTGTTTCAACCTGTCTGGTGTCATTCGCAGTAGGTCATATAGAATGTATTCACTAGCATTTAATCAATTATTGTTGTTTTAGTATATTTATTAATTTTCTTAACAAATACTTTCATATCTTTACTACATTGTACTTAATTTTACAAAAATAGCACACAAGACTTTCTAGTTACTGCCAAAAAAAAAGAACACAATATCGTAATACGATATTTATCTTCAAGAAAGCTTACATTTCCAGTTTGACGAATGACAAAAAAGAAATTTGTGTTTCTGATTGGATCTACTAATAAGTTTTTAATTGCAATGGTGAAAATGCAGTAACAATGGGAAAGTTATTCTGAATGATGATGCCTCCCGTATCCATGCAGACGGGTTGTTCTTTACTTTATGATTTAGTTCATTATAGCAATTATTAAGAAAGTTAAACATCTTCCCATGTAGGTGGTTCCTCTATTTATGTAGTTTAGTACGTGTAGTTTAGTATGAGACTTTATTGTGTCAACCTGCCTGCTGTCATTCGAAGTAGGTCATATAGAATTTATTCACTAACATTAACTCAACTATTGTTGTTTTAGTATATTTATTAGTTTTCTTTACAAATACATCCGTTTCTCTATAATACTTAATTTCATACAAATAACAACCCAGACTTTCTAGTTACTGCCAAGAAAAGAACATAACGCAGTTATACGATATTAATCTTCGAGAAAGCTTACATTTCCAGTTTGACGAATGACAAAATAGTAACTTGTGTTTCTGATTGGATCAACTACACGGTGGGTATGGTTGTCCTGCGAGAGAACGTACTGTGCTGGTGATTCGGTCCTGACGGGTGCTGGTGGGTCCTGATTCTGTGCTGATGGGTTTGTTTACATTGTATCAGAACGGCAATAAAACGACTGTTTTGTTGCTTAATTTTTCTCTGATGCGTCATAAGTACCATGCAAAGTATATTACAACAATATTATATTGCAAAAGTCGTGCAAGTTCGTTAAACGGAATTGTCCTGACTATGTGCTGGTGATAAGAAAAACGGTCCTGGTTCTGTGCTCCTATGTCCTAGTTCTGTGCCTTTATATTTTAGTTAAAAGTGGCATATATTCAAGATCATTGATGCTGTACTGTTATTGACTAATTAACTGTTGTCTGCTTTCTTGAAATTGACATTGTTATGAATCTGTTTACTGTTATTATGAGAGAAAAATTACCCCTATTTTTTATTCTTTTTAAAATTAACTGTAATTTTATTTATTGGCCTGTTAATGGAACCCTTCTTGCCCCCTTTGAAGATAAGAAAATATGTTTACGATTTTCGGGATTACGATCATTTTGCAAGATCACCAAAATACGTTGTAATTTATACAATACTTATATAAAGTAGATGATGTGGTATGTTTGTTGTCAATGGACAAATTTCCATAAGAAACCAAAGGAAATATGTGTTAACAACCATACGTCATTGTACGACCTTCAACAATAACCCATAAAATAAAAATGTAAAAGGTTTTGCATAAAAATGGAGAGCAAAAATATAGAACAAAGGACTTTCTGAACGTTTGAATCATATGTCTTTAGCAGCTTAAAACACATTTGTTTGTGAACAATTGAGTGCTGACTATAAGAATGACAATAGTATTGCGGATTTGTTTGTGTTTTTTTTGGAGGGGATGTGGGTAAGTTAGAGCGAGGTCACAGTGGAAGTGTTAAGCTTTGAATAGTTTCCCGTAAGATTTAAAAGTTGTATTTTAAAAGAAAAATGTATCTTACAGCTATTAAGAATCACTTGCTGTATCTGTAAGATGTTTTCAACATAATTTTTTTGTCTGAACGGTTATCAGGTATTTTTTTTTCGAAAGTTCGATAGAACACTAAAAAAAATTCACTATTTTATGAAAGAGCAGACTAGAATATGACAGAGAATATGTCAGAGAATGAAGACGAGATAACCTAGAGAACACTTACAAAACTAAGATCTCTTAGCTTTTTCATTTCAAAATTCCAAAATAAATAAATATTTTTGATAAAGAATTACAGGGGAGGAAGTGAACAATGTGTCCTACTTTTCTATATTTAAATATTTTTATGAATAAAAATCAAATGTGCCTTCATTATAATTGAAAATGAGTAAATGGAAAAAATACCCACCTAAAATACACTTTTATTTTAATATTGGTAATATCACAAAGCTTTTAAGTTTTGTGTGTCAAACACACCATCTCTGTAGTAATGACTCCTTACTAAGATATTTCACTTCTCCATTTTGTTTCTGCATTTTTTCATATTGTGAATTCTTAGTATTATTATATTAAAATGTAGCCTTAATTTATATTTAAAAAAACTGAATCTAAAGCCAGATAAATCAAACATTTTTGTTTCCATCTATCCGTTTTCAGGACTTTAACAATCAACGTAAACACGCCTGGAAAGTAAAATGCGTACTCGACTGTCTGTAATCAACCATTTTTAGACACCCTCCTAAAAAACAGGCCGGGATAGGGGTTCAGAGATGCAAATTAAGTACTTAGATCAATATTTTATATTTTCGATTATGGTTTATCTCCCCCTCCTGTGGCCTGTCAATTACGAAAATGTGCAAACTGCAATAGTATCAAAACAGCACAGACAATGAATAATAGAGATATAATTTTGTACATTTACATGTATCAAGGGGAAACTTCTTGCAAAGCATTATTATTTATAGTTCATTATTGTATTTAGTAGAAAAAGAGAATTTGGTGAAAATAAAATCACTATTTTTGTAGAAAATTCACAGACCTTTGTACAGAGATTTTTGTTATGTTTAGCATGGGATCAACACAAGGGTACATTATCTTTAAAAATCTATTTAAAAGTATTTGAAACTAACGTTTGCTTTGTTAATTGTGCCTTCAATTTCAAAAATTAAAATATCTCGTAACTTCATATTACCAATTGAGTATAAAACAAGTATATAAGTTTAAAAAAGAAATTCTTAGATTAAACACCTAGATTTAACTTTAAAAAGTCATAACAGTTTACAACAATACAAATCTACACACACAAACAACTGGCTTAATTTCAACTGATTATCAACCCGAATCGCTATAAGATCATATATAAGCTCCCCTGCGTCGAGGGGTCGTGTGAGGTTCATGTATTGTCTTGGCGTCTGTATTACAATTTACTTGACTAAATGTTACCAAATGATTTTTCAAGAGTGAATCTAGGAAAAACAATATTCATCAACAAACATGACCACTGTCTGTTAAAATGTATTCGAGTTTTTAGTTACAGCCGATTCCATTGAGTATGTAGACAAAGGTTATATCTTTGGTTAGCTTGCTTGTTAGCTAAACCGTGAAGTCATTGTTGGGTAAGGTATATTACCCTCCTTTCGAAGTAGCCTGGTCCTACAGACAGAAAGATGTGTCACTTGTCGGACTAGTCTACTCTTAAAGTAGGGTAGTTTACATAACCTAACAATGACTTTTCTGTTCAGCAAGCAAGATAACCAAAGATATTCCCTTTGTCTACACACTCATTGAAATCGGCTTTAATATTGCAAATGTTCAAGCAATTAGGGCAAAACTTACCGAGTAAAAAAAATCAAAATGTCTATCTACCTTGCACATTTCAGAAAATTCAGATCAGATAACGAAACTGGGTCCAGCAACATTTAGAAGCAATTTAAGATTTTGACCCTCACAGTTTCCATTCACCACAAATATTCTCGTTACAACGAATCATTTTAAATACAAAAATACCATTTGCAGCCTTTTGTTTATCTATTAATACATGTATACGGATAAAGTTATGAAAGGCAGCAGGGTCACCAGGGTGAGGAGTCCATGTCATCTGAAATAAATGCTAAGCATAGATCTAGAAAGCGGCAGATAGTCATGACATTAAAAAAACTCTCTTCTTTTCGACTTTTTTCTAAACAAATTGACACATAAAATGAATTATATATATATAGTATTGTGGAATTTTTAACTTGTGTTCAATTCATTGGTTACACCTTTTACTAGGATAACAATCCTGTCAAGTATGAACTGGGTAAAATATTTCAGAAAAGAAGATGGAAACGGAAAGTTTCCGTGCGTCAGGTGCAACAGCATAAGAACAGCTAACATACCTCGTCAGGGAGGAAGCTAAAAAGTCCACGAAAATTTGATTTAAAACCTTTACTCGTTCCAACAAAGTTATTGAGATTTTACTGAGGATTTAACCATCTACGACAACAAAATTTCTTTTTTTAGAATTTACAGCTCTTCTATAAATATATGCAAAGCAAACCATTGATTAAATTGCTTGCTATGATTGTTTGGATGTTTGTAAACGACAGGTAAGTAGTCTGTTTACTATATACTACAATTTGTTTGGACAATAAACATTAACTTCAATTCCTGTCAGTTTGTATTTGTCCAATCAAATCCCAGTATGTATTGAAACTCCGCCTACCTATTGTTTGAAAACATCCAAGCAAACATAGCATGCAAGTCAATCAAAGTTTTTTTGCATGCTTTTATAGAAGAGCTGTACTATATAATGCAAAGGAGCGTTTAAGTCTTTCGCCCAAAAATACTATCAATTTCTTTTTGTCCTATGTAACTTCCATACCATTTCCTTCCATTCATGATCATTAAATTGAACTGTAAAATATTTCTTGGTACCTGCTTAATTCCTTTATAAGTCTTATGTAAACATAATTATGACAATAAATGTTGTGAGCACAAGATTCACTGAACATTTTTAAAGTTCTGCTTCATCAAACATTGAAATGTGAACTTAAGTTTTGACACGATTGGGATTTTTGTATATGAGAACATGGTTTATCTATTAGTTGAAAATGCAGCTTTGAACTAGCTTTCAGTACCTGCAAGCATTCGTTATTCAATAATGTGTGTCTTTGTGTTATTATTTTATGTAATAAATTGTTGTGTTGGTACACCACTGTAACAATGAAGGAGGAAATGAGGAGGATTGGTTGGATGGAAGTGGGGAGGGGTATGCGGAGCGCTAACAAACATGTCTATGCGGCATGGGCTTTGATCATTGTTGAAGCATCAATGTAAGGGGCATTTAATATCTTAATAAACTATTCTTATTTTAGATACTATATATTGTTATCTGATATTGGACGAAAGATGTTGCCCTTTTATGTAATTATTTAATACAAGTTACGATCATTTGAAAACACACATTAAACAGCCAAATGGATGCACAAGAGCTAAAATAGGAGTCATAGATCCTATTGACAACAATTATCTGCCCAATTTTATTGATTTTGTAACATTTGTTTCAAATATGACCAACTTCTTATCCAAAATCACCAGCACCGTATCAGGACCCACCAGCACAATGACAGGACCCACCAGCACAGTATCAGGACATGAATAAATTGAGAAAATGCTAAATTTTAATAAATTGCAATGTTTTTTTCACAAAATAGTTTTGTCGTGTGGATTGCGGTATAGAAAGCGGACTCTATGAGCATTTTTGTTTTATTTTTTCAGTTCGAGATTTTCTGAAATTGAGTAGTTTTGTGTTACGCTTACTGAAACAGTTTAGAGGGTCAACTTTTTAATGGTTTACATATGAACCCTTAAGAAACAAAAATGGAAAATCTCAACTGTTTTCTTCCATTTTTTATGAGTAAAAACGTCAAAAATCATCATTTTCGTCTTTGTTTACATTTTTTCATTGATCACCAGCACCCGTCAGGACCAAATCACCAGCACAGTACGTTCTCTCGCAGGACAACCATACCCACCGTGAACTAAGTAGTATCCAACACGACTGAAATTTTGTTGCGAGACCAATATTTTGATTAAAAAGAGGACGTGCTGGCACTCTGAAAGTATGTTGACAAAATTTTGTAGTAAATGAGTTTCAATATTGCTGTCATTTGTTTTATACAATTAATCCTGAAAAAAATATTACTGAATTATCATGCCGATATATAGATTTACATGATAAAGTGCAAATATGGTCAGTTTAGGTTGATAGGGTAAAATAATTTTGTTGAACGAGCCAGCCTGAGGTATCAAAACTACTGAAATTTTGTTACGTATCAATATATTGTACATTGTTTGTGTAAAAGATTCAAAATTTATTTGTAAAACTTCAATAGTTCGACTACTCTCTTGCGTTTATATCTTATTTCCATTACCCCTCCAAACATTTCTGATCGAGTCTCATCTTTATCTAATTTTGAACTAAAAAATATGGATTACATATACAGCATTATATTTAGATACCTCTCTCGAATTTTAAAACAGCAGGCAAAGTAGTACCATATATAAAACCAGGTAAACTCACCAATTGTTTTTTTATGGAGGAGAAGCCTGTACCAAGTCAGTAATACGAGAATGGATTACTATTCGTTATTTTGGTACGCAAAGTTTTGCGTTTTTTTTTGTCAGATTTTATGAACTTCCCCTTTTTGAATTGACCTTTGACCTTGGAGTGAAGTTATTTTGCTAAAACTTTTTCACTTTGTAAATACTTTTTGGCAAATATAAGTTTTACTATTGCTGCATTAGAAGAAGAAAACGCCTTTGTAAAGCAGCTATTGAGTCAATTACATACAATTTTCTGCACAAAATATAACTCACAACTTGTTATGCTCACTTAAACCAAAACATAGTTTGTGTAAACTACCATGAGTATATTGCAGAAAATCGGAATTTTGTTTGAATAAATCGTTCCTTTGTTTAAGATTTACATGATAAACAACTACAAGAAAACAGACGTAAACATCACATTATCACGAGATGTTGTAAAACCATTTGGAAACTATTAAATGTAATAGCCATAGTAATACTATTTTGACAAGTTAAGCAATAGATGATTACAGTTTTAGTTGTCTTTTTCATGTTATTTTACATTCTATTTTGTTAATAGAAAATATTAAAGAAATATGGTTATTAAATCAAAATAAATGACTAGTGAACGGATAAGAATGATCACCGGGTAACTACTTGAATGAGAAACGCTTCGGGTGCCACTAGTTCAGGGGTCTGCTTACTCTTCTGGACACATGGTGGAGTACATGTGAAAGCAAGACTTGTATGATGACAGATCACTCATATGTTTTATTGATCTAATGATTAAATTTGAATAAAATATTACGTTTCCTGCATGAAAAAATTCCAAGCTTCTAATTAGAGACATAAGAGCTAATCAAATAAATGCAATGACTACAATTTGAGATATTTTTTTTTCTTTATAAACGGAAATTACATGCACACCACTTAGACGGAATATGAGCATCTTGGCAAGATCTATTCATCGGAATTTCCTTGAAAAGTGAGATGTCTTTTTGACGATAAGTTTTTATTCCATGGTGATTGTTGTCAAGATCAAGTAGATGCAAAAGAGTAGAATGAGTGTCAAAATGTGTCGTAAGTCTTCTTGCATTTGTTCTTAAATTCTTAAAATAGCTACAATATTTATTTGTGAACCAAGGCGGGACATACATTAACATCATAGGGAGTCTTTCCTCCAGTTGGCCAATTAAGGTAGGTCTAACTTTACCAGATCTTATACCGTGATCCCCGAACAGTGCTAGAAATGTGTTGTTCAGTAAGCGGTTTTTGTGTAGTCGTTGTAGTGTCTTAGAAATTAGTTTGTCAATAGTAACAGCACGAGTTACACTATCATGAGTCATTCTTATATGCATCGACAATGAAAAAAACGGATTGTCTTTTAAGTTTGACACCAAATTAAACATTCTTGCGTTGACGTACTCAGATGACGATTTTCCATTGAAGCAAAAATCGAAAATATGTTTTGTACCCTGTTGATAAGCGTCATGGAAAGGCTGATCATAATAATCTGTTGGTTGAAGTTTGAAGCCAGGCTTGCCAACGGAGTAAAATGTATCCTGTCCATAGTGAGTTGTATAGCCTAATTTTGAAAACTCTTTCCAAATAAATGGACATTTATCAACTCCTTCTGAATCTTTAAAGCACGAGGAGTTTTCTATAAAATCACCAGTCAACAAGGTTGCCATATTTGGTCTAGTATTTTCTGCGACTTTGTTATATCCAAGTAGTTCAGTTGCGTTTAATGTTTCCAACAAATACTTTCTCGTCTTACGTAAGTATCGAACAGAATTAATTCTTGAAGTCGACTCTATCATTATGAGTAACACATTTAGACGGGTTTCTCGATGATTATCCATATTCGGTATATTTTTCATTTGTACGACATCATTTCGTAAATCAATGCTTTCTTGATTGGATTTTTTTTTACAACTACGGTATGGAAGTTTTTAGCTATCGCTTTATTAAAGGCATCATAACATTGAATTTTTTTTTAAATTCGTCTGTGACCCGTACAGATTTATTGAAATGTCCACTAACTTTACCGAGTTTGAACGAATTACTAATGTAATATATAGGCTTATATGAACAATATTCGACTTGGTTTCGGCTTTTCGTAAAATTGATATAAAGATTATTATTATCAACATATGTAAAGACATTACTGTTATCGCATACTGATATTTGTGGATCATCATGTAAAAATTCTTTTATAGATGGATCAAACGGATTTACTCTCGGTATTTTACATACCTCTGATTCCACAAGAAAATCGGTGTTGTTGTTGAATTTAGATAACACTTCAAGATTACAACGAGACACATATTCTTGTTCTCGAAAAGTGTAAGCCTTTTTTGTATTTATCTTCAACGTTGTGCCAATTAGGAACCCGACCCACACACATACACTTACACACAAATAAAGAACATATTTCCTTCCAACTATACGGAACAAACGAATCATCGAGAGGTCTTGGGTATGTTTTGAGAAAAATGCAATATACTGGCAAAGACACAAACGAATGCATTTTGTTAAATTTGCTATATCGATAATACTATAAATGTGCATGATCGTCATAAAATCATGAAATCTGTTCGTGTCAAACAATTTTAAAAATTTCAATTTAAAGATCAAAGTAAAACAAAGGTAAGCAGTCGGTAGCAATGCAAGTGGAAAGCAACATGTGGCCTTTTAAGGCGGTGATTTAAAGTCAGTTTTTGTATCTACAAAGCAATTAAAACGGAAAATCTGAAATGCATTTATATGTAATACCTTGATCATCTAAGTGTAAAGGCAAATATTTCGTATGCTTGTAATACAACTATTGTGTTGTATCAATATGGAAATGGAACATTTGATAACCATGCACATTTTTTAATTTCAAGCAAATTACTTAGAAGACAATAATTGAACATTACATTGTATTGTAGCTGTATTGGATCTAAAATCGAGTCTCAGGGTCAATATACAACATGTATAACTAACCTCGAATCTTTACCATGGCTTATAAAGAAACGACCATTTCATAACACTATCATAAAGATCATTAATTGGTACACTTTGAATCTATACCGAAGGAACTAATAAACAAAAATGTATGTGTTTTTACTGCATAATCACTAATATAAACATTACCGTTTAAGCTGATCTGCGGTTTTATCGACTGTTTTCTATTCCCGAGTGTGACATTTTGACTGAGTGTGAATTTGCATGTTCGGTGATGCATGTATAACAGGAGATGCTTATCCTGATGACGAACACAATATGGCTCTGCTTACAGTTCCTGATATTCCCTCAGTTCTGTTTGTTACCTCCTTTTTGATTTACGAAATTTGAACATAGTGAACTAATGTCGCTCTAATTCATGTTCCATCCACCATATATGAGAGTGAACCATTAACAGATTGACGGGTAAATGTATATTCAGAAATTTCCTCCTTTTGATATAATTTAGTCTCATATTGGGACTACATAATAGAAATGTAATACCGTATTTGTTTTTACAAAAATGGAAACGTGTTGTTTTTCTCGAAATGTGTATGCCTTCTTTATTTTGTTCTTTGTGTTGATTCTAAAAATAACATGAGTTGAGAACATCAAAGAAAAACACATCGCACTACCACACACACAAATAAAACAATTTCACTCTCGACATAAAAGGTACAAAATGTTCAATCAATGGTATACATGGTATATTTTGAGTTTGATACAATAAACATTATTGACAAAAGCACTAAGCATAAACAATATAAAAAAATCAAACGTCGTCAAACATATAAAACACATTTTATAACATTAAAATAAATGAGCAATGAATTGATTTATTAAAAAGCGCCATTTATATACGTATCACGCATCTTTTCATTCGAACTTGAGATAAAGAATACAGCAGATACAGTTAAGTCTGCCTCAAATCTTGACTTACATCTATAAATTGTCAATAAGGTCGGTTGAAAACACAGTTTTAGGACAAAAGAATTGATTTCAGCTTCCCAATTGTGAACTTTCAAATTTTATGTAGCAACATACCAGCAGCGTACGGTGTATATATCTCCCGATTGATTCAATATTCCCGGGCTTTAATGTCCAGTCATGATTTCCTTGATAGAGGGTTACTGTTCAGAAGGAAGCTATTAAACCAAGAGTTCCAAATGGCGAATTTGAACTCATCCGTTCGTAAATTTCACGGACGTTATTACGAGTTGGAATATCCGTTTCAAAGATTACAGCGGATATGTTTATAATGTCGTAACTGCAACCCCGTCCACTTATGACGAATGTGACCTACCGAATTAGACTTGTTACGGGGTTTGTATTAACATAAGCAATGCGACGGGTGCAATATGTAGAGCAGGATCTGCTTACCCTTCCGGCACACCTGAGTATAAAATAATGATGTGTTATTAAAGTGTAAAAACGTCTCTTATTTTAAGATCTTATAAACATAAAACAATCAATGTCCATTTTGCTATTTCATCCGAAATAACTAAGACGGCAATTACTCCACATTCTTTTAAATAGTTTCTTTTTTAATGAACAATTGCAAGAACAAATGAACTAAACAGTCCACAGGCTTACGCCTAACCTAAAAACATTATTAGAATTATTGTTCAATAAATACTGCACTGTTTGCAAATGGTTCTCTTGAATAGTTGAATACATATTAATAGATCAAGAGCCAAATATTACATGCATATGATGAGGAGAACATGTCAAATTGATATGAATATTTACCTCCTCTGAATTTGACTGACATACACTTGAGGACGAGATCATGTTAATTTGATATGAATATTAACCTCATCTGAACTAGACTGACATACATTTGAGGACGAGATCATGTTAATTTGACGTGAATATGAACCTGCTCTGTACTAGACTGACAAACACATGAGGACAAGATCATGTTAATTTAATGTGAATATGAACCTGCTCTGTACTCTAGACTGACAAACACATGAGGACGAGATCATGTAAATTTGATGTGAATATGAACCTGCTCTGTACTAGACTGACAAACACATGAGGACGAGATCATGTTAATTTGATACGAATATGAACTTGCTCTGTACTAGACTGACAAACACATGAGGAAGAGATCATGTTAATTTGATGTGAATATGAACCTGCTCTGTACTAGACTGACAAACACATGAGGAAGAGATCATGTAAATTTGATATGAATATGAACCTGTTCTGTACTAAACTGACAAACACATGAGGAAGAGATCATGTAAATTTGATGTGAATATGAACTTGCTCTGTACTAAACTGACAAACACATGAGGAAGAGATCATGTAAATTTGATATGAATATGAACCTGCTCTGTACTAGACTGACAAACACATGAGGACTAGATCATGATAATTTGATATGAATATGAACCTGTTCTGTACAAGACTGACAAACACATGAGGACGAGATCATGTTAATTTGATATAAATATGAACCTGCTCTGTACTAGACTGACAAACACATGAGGACGAGATCATGTTAATTTGATATGAATATGAACCTGCTCTGTACAAGACTGACAAACACATGAGGACTAGATCATGATAATTTGATGTGAATATGAACCTGCTCTGTACTAGACTGACAAACACATGAGGACTAGATCATGATAATTTGATATGAATATGAACCTGTTCTGTACAAGACTGACAAACACATGAGGACGAGATCATGTTAATTTGATATAAATATGAACCTGCTCTGTACTAGACTGACAAACACATGAGGACGAGATCATGTTAATTTGATATGAATATGAACCTGCTCTGTACAAGACTGACAAACACATGAGGACTAGATCATGATAATTTGATGTGAATATGAACCTGCTCTGTACTAGACTGACAAACACATGAGGCAAGATCATGTTAATCTGATATGAATATGAACCTGCTCTGTACTAGACTGACATATACATGAGGACGAGATCATGTTAATTTGATATGAACATGAACCTGCTCTGTCCAAGACTGACAAACACATGAGGACTAGATCATGATATTTTGATGTGAATATGAACCTGCTCTGTACAAGACTGACAAACACATGAGGACGAAATCATGTTAATTTGATATGAATATGAACCTGCTCTGTACTAGACTGACAAACACATGAGGACGATAATATGCTTATGTGGTATACATATGAATCTGCTTTGTACAAGACTGATAGTTTGTACTAGACTGACATAAATATCGGTATAAGCTATCGAAATGAAGATTGCACTTTGATTACAATTTTCAGATATTTATCTGTTGAATTATGTTTTAAAAACGGAAATTACATGCACACCACTTAGACTGAATATGAGCATCTTGGCATGAACTATTCCTCGGAATTTCTTTGAAAAGGGAGATGCTTTTTTGACGATAGGTTTTTATTCCATGGTGATTGTTGTCGAGATCAAGTAGATGTAAAAGAATAGAATGAGTGTCAAGATGTGTCGTAAGTCTTCTTGCATTTGTTCTTAAATTCTTAAAATAGCTACAATATATATTTTTGAACCACGGCGGAACATACATTTACATCATTGGGAGTCTAGGGTAGGTCTAACTTTATCAGGTCTTATACCGTGATTCCCGAACAGTGCGAGGAATGTGTGTTCAGTAAACTGTTTTTGTGTAGTCTTTGGAGCGTCTTAGAAATAAGTTTGTCAATAGCACAAGTAAGACTATCATGTGTCAGTCTTATATGCATCAATAATGAGAAATACGGACTGTCTTTAAAGTTTGACACCATATTAAACATTCTTCGGTTGACAGATTGACAGGACGATTTTCCATGAGAGCAAAATTTGTATAATTGTCGGTTACCCTTTGCGTCATGGAAAAGTTGATCATAATTATCTGTTGGTTGATATTTGAAGCCAGACATGTCCTTTGAGTAAAATGTGCATTCTGCATCCTGTCCATAGTGAGTTGTGAAGCCAAATTTTGAAAACTCTTTCCAAATAAATGGACATTTATCAACTCCCTCTGAATCTTTAAAGCACGAGGAGTTTTCTATAAAATCACCAGTCAACAAAGCTGCTGTGTTTGGTCTAGTATTTAACGCTACTTTGTTATATCCAAGTAGTTCAGTTGCGTCTAATGTTTCCAACAAAGACTTTCTAGTCTTGCGTAAGTATCGAGCAGAATTAGTTCTTGAAGTCGACTCTATCATTATGAGTAACACATTTAGACGGGTTTCTCGATGATTATCCATATTCGGTATATTTTTCATTCGTATGACATGTTTTCGTAAATCAGATGCTTTCTTGTTTAGATTTTTTTTTACAAAAACGGTATGGAAGTTTTTAGCTATCACTTTATTAAAGGCATCATAACATTGAAATTTTATAAATTCATCCGTGACCAGTACAGATTTTTTGAAATTTACACTAACTTGACCGAGTTTGAACGAATTACTTATGTAATATGTAGGTTCATATGAACAATATTCGACTTGGTTTCGGCTTTTCGTAAAATTAATATAAAGATTATTATTATCAACATATGTAAACACATTACTGTTATCGCATACTGATATTTGTGGATCATCAGGTAAAAATTCTTTTATAGATTGATCAAACGGATTTACTCTCGGTATTTTATATACCTCTGATTCCACAAGAAAATTGTTGGTTCTGTTGTTGAATACAGATAGCACTTCAAAATTACAACGTGACACGTATTCTGTTTCCAGAAAAGTGTATTCCTTTTTTCTATTTATTCTTAACGTTGTACCAATAAGGTACGCAATGCACACACAAACACATACACACAAATAAAGAAAAGATTTCTTTCGAACTATACCGAACATACGTTTCGAATTCATCGTAATATTTATAATAGGTTTTTAGTGAAATACAATAAAAATATTAATATGTTCTTGGTTAAGTCATGTTAGCCATGATAAATCTTTGCTGTGGTGCTCGACCATCGGACACATTTTAAGGCTATATACCATGTGTGTAAGCACAGAAGGGAAAAATGCGTTATTTTATCAGTGGGAAGTAAATACTCATCGGTAACGCACGAACAATAAAAAGTAAAACGGACAAATTAGTTATGAAATTTAACCGCATTTAACAAATACATACAGATTAGGTAATCTATTCACGAATTAATAAATACATAAGTTTTGTGTAGAAATTCAAAGTTTTGTGAACAGTTGATTTAAAAGCAGAACCTTATCAATGATTATTAATGTCACCACATAAGTGCTAGCTAAGTGTCTCAAGTGCACGTCGAAATGTAGTACCTTATGCTGAACGTAGTGTAAAAACACACCACCCTCCCATGTCTGGTAAACTTAGATATATATAAATATTAAATAGCTTCCTCCAATTCATTACTCTACTTTTTCAAACATATACCACCTGAATGAAATGTTTGTGATAAAATGTTTCTGTGTTGTCATTGTTTATTTTAAAACAAATTATAAAGAAGATATGTAGACCTTGAGGAATTCATTTATAAAAAAAGAACAGTCATTGACAATACCAGTAAGTAATGATATCTTAAACCTACTATCATCTATAAATTCAACGTGTATTTTGCACATATATTTTTAAATTGAATCTATCTAAAGTCTGGTTTATTTCAACTTGAGTTTGCTACAATACATGTAGCAGGATAAAAGACGATTGATCATGCTTAGCAAACAAGTTAGTGACTGTTGTTCAGATAATCTTTGTTAATTGTGATTGATCATTCTTTTTTCAGGATTCTTTTATTTAAAATTACGTTAATTTACTCGTACATTTGCAGATCTTTTATCCGGTTTATTTCCCTGGTTTCCTTGGCTTGACTTTTTGTGTGTTACTATTATATATCTCAATTGAAAATAAGTTTAAGCCTTTAATGACTGTTTTAGTTAAAATCATCTGAAAAGTCTGAACAATAAAGTATATCCTGTTTTTTAAACAATATATCAATTTGCAAACCTTTCTACTAACGATAAAATTTACTGAAAGATTGGAAATGACGTCGTAATTTTGTTCGGTGCTTCAAAACCTTATCAAGTCACATGGCCGTTTCATGTCATAAGTGATGACTGCTATCCTTCATTTCTTAGGAAATAGAAAGTTATTGTGTTGATAATTAATGCTTGATATACATGCTATATGTAAGTAAATGCTCAACTACTATAAGTTATCATGTCATTTTAAATGCTGGTGTTTGCTATTAAAACCTGTGACATTATTGCCTGTGCTCATTTATACCATATAATGTATAACATCTTATATTGCCATTGAAAATATCAATGATATCCATTGATTAATTAGATATATGCCATCCAATGTGTACAAACTTATACCAACGAAATTAACAAACACAATCAGCTGTAATATCAGCGGTATCATATAAATAGATTTTCAGGAAAGAGTCTTTTGAGACGATTTGAAAAGTCAAACTGACTAGTGAAAAACGTACTGAAAAAAAAAAAACAACATTAAAAATAATCAGTCTAAAAGACAAAAAAGTCTTTAAAACACTACATAGAAAACCGAAGACTGAGTTTAAAATTGAGAAAGGAAATGGGGAATGTGTCAAAGCGACAACAACCCGACCATAGAGCATACAACAGCCGAAGGCCACCAATGGGTCTTCAATGTAGTGAGAAACTCCCGCACCCGTAGGAGTCCTTCAGCCGGCCCCTTATAAAATATGTATACTAGTACAGTGATAATGGACGTCATACTAAACTCCGAATTATACACAAGAAACTAAAATTAAAAATCATACAAGACTAACAAAGGCCAGAGGCTCCAATATTGCCGCGGGGTTAAACATGTTTATGAGATCTCAACCCTCCCCTATACCTCTAGCCAATGTAGAAAGGAAAACGCATAACAATACGCACATTAAAATTCAGTTCAATAGAAGTCCGATTCCGATGTCAGAATATGTAAGAAAAGAAATTGAATAAAATGGCAATAATAATTTTATTATTCAACAAAACATGGTTTTTCATTACAAGCTTTTCCATATATCAATATACAGCTAGGGAATGAATATGTGTTGCTCTATGAAAATATAAGATACATCAATTTAAAAGAGGGACGAAAGATACCAACGGGACAGTCAAACTCATAAATCTAAAACAAACTGACAACGCCATGGCTAAAAATAAAAAAGACAAACAGAAAAACAATAGTACACACGACACAACATAGAAAACTAAAGAATAAACAACACGAACCCCACCAAAAACTAGGGGTGATCTCAGGTGCTCCGGAAGGGTAAGCAGATCCTGCTCCACATGTGGCACCCGTCGTGTTGCTTAAGTGATTACAAATCCGGTAAATAGTCTAATTCGGTAGGTCATATTCATGAAAGGGAAGGGGATTGTAGTTACGACGTAAGGAACATATCCGATATCATTTGTGAAACGGTTATTCCATAACGGTCAACCAACTCGTGATGGCGTCCGTAAAATTTACGAAGGGATGATTTCAACTTCACCATTTGGAACTCTTGGTTTAATAGCTTCCTTGTGAGCAGCAAACCTCTATCAAGAAAATCATGATATGAAATGCAAGCACGGGAATATCGTATCAATTGGGAGATATATACCCCGTATGCAGGTGCTGCTGGAATGTTGCTACTTAGAAATGGAAAGTTCACAATTGGAAAGCTGAAATCATCTCTTTTGTCGTAAAGTTTTGTTTTCAACCGACCCTCATTGTCAATTTCTAGATGTAAGTCAAGATATGAAGCCGACTTAACTGTATCTGTAGTATCCTTTATCTCTAGTTCGATTGGATAGATGCGTTCCACATAGTCACCAAATTTTGAATTGTTTAGTGAAAGAACATCATCTATATAGCGGAAAGTAGAGTTAAAGGATATTGCTAACTTCTTATCTTTCTTCCTAAGAAGTTCCTTCATGAAGTCAGCCTCATAATAATAAAGAAACAAGTCGGCGAGTAGAGGGGCACAGTTTGTTCCCATTGGAATGCCGACAGTCTGTTGAAAAACACGTCCTCCGAACGTAACAAATATGTTGTCAATCAAGAAATCAAGCATCTTGATAATATCAGTTTCAGAGAATTTTTTGTTTGAATCAGAGTGATTCTTTACAAAGTAGGATTTATCCCTCCCTAAGACAAGATACTTGTATCTACGTGGCCATTCTTTTTTATGAAGCAAAGTAATATCAACTCTTTCAATTTGTCTTTTAGTTTGGAATGTGGAATACTTTAAATTTTTAAATTATGTACACAATAAATAATTTCTGTGTAACTTTCCGTGTCTACATTTAATTTACGAGTACAATATAGTAAAACAGAAAAATGAGAAACGGTTAATATACAGGAATACATACAGTTTCGTAAATAGTTGTAATATGTGCAATGTAGATCTAGTGAATTTGAGCAAATTGAAATTATGTTATACATCTAACTATTTTATTTTCCACAGATTCACGAGTTTTCATTTTTACAACCGCGCACGCATAATTATTTTAATGTTTTTTATTTTATTTCTTTATATGTGAACATGTCACGTATATTATTTATTCGTTTGTTTGAATTGTGAAGCATGTGACTTTACTACGACTATACGCATTTAACTCAAGTCGATAAAGTTTGAAACAAAAAACAGTAGATACATCGAGGTCGTTTTGCTTGAGTGATTTACCTGTACAAAGCTTGGATCTCGTCAATGTTTAAAACGAATTAATGTCTTTTTGAAATAGTTTAAAGGGGTGTTGCCTATTAGTTTGATGCATCTTACCACCATCTTGATTTCAATTGATTGACCGCAGAGAAATCTATTTGACTGGCGTTGAAATGAATCGATATGAATTGAAATGAATTAAATATAATTTTGAATTTTTGTTAATCTTTACCAAATGATGATTAATCTTATTCAAATAGCGTTGACGCGTTTTTGTCCGTTCAAGCTAAGTTCGGGTTACTAGTGAAGAGTCTGTCCAAGTTAAGTGAAAATCCATGATAGTTTATGAATCTAATAAATGTTTTAAAACCTTTAATTGCAGACTGTATGTTTGTTAGCTGGAAGAAAAACTAAGTTAATTTATAATTAATAACAGAAAACAGGAACAAATCTTTACCAAAATTTCTTTTGAGATATAAGGATTTGATCATCAACAAGCTTTTGTTCAAGTTTTGTAGAAATTCAGGATAGTTTTTAGAAAGTTATTAAAACTTTAACCGCAGAGTGAATGTTATGTTTCCTGACAGAAAAACTAAGTCCATTTTTAAGTTAATACGGAAAAACAAAGTTTTTATTTTACGAAATTGCCATTGGTTACTATCTTTTGATAACAAACAAGGTTCTGTTCAAGTTTGGTAGAAATCCAGGATAGTTTAAGACATTAATCTTAAAATTTTAAACTTTAACCACAGAGTGAATGTAATGTCCTGGCAAAAGTCCATTTAATGTTAAATGCGGAAAAAACAGGATTATTGTAAACAAAATTTACTTCTGAATAATTATGGTCAAAATCAAGTCTCTTTGCAAGTTTGGTATAAATCAAGGATAGTTTGAGAAAATTATCAAAATTTCAAAAACTTTAACCGCAGAGTGAATGTTTGTTGACGCCCTGTCGCCGACACCGACGGAATGTAAGATCGATATGTCTCACTTTTACGATAAAAGTTGAAGGCTCGACAATAAAGCCAAACATGTACAAAATTGAAGAGCATTGCGGACCCAAAATTCATAAAAGGGTGTGGAAAATTGAATCTGGTTTTAAAACAAGCTAAACCACTCACTTGTATGTCAGTTGCACCAATTTTCATTATAGTGAGAACGATGTTTGAAGAAGACAAGCAGACACATTAGGTAGAAATGTCATAAATAGGGGTAAATAGTGTAATTCGGTAGGTCAAATTCATAAAAAGGGAACGGGATTGCAGTTACAACACAAGGAACACATCCAATATTTTCTGTGAAACGGATATTCCATAACGGTCAACTAACTGTATATGGCATCTGTAACATTTACAACATGATGATTAAAACTTACCCATTTGGAACTCTTCGTTTAAAAAAATCCCAATTTGGAAGCTGCATTCTCTTTTTTGTCGTAAAGTTTTGTTTTCAACCTACCCTCATAGACAATTTCTAGATGTAAGTCATAATCAAATTAATAAATCAAAAGCTCAAAAACACTAGGTATAGACATTTTCTTGTAGAAAATAGTGGATTGAACCTTGTTTAAATAGCAAGCTAAATATCTTACTTATATGACAGTCCATAAAACTGACAACGATGCATGAACAAAAACTAGTCGTTTTTAATCATTTTGGTCATGTTGACTAATTTGTATATCGTACTTAGCTTTACTTTATTTGGGATTGGAGTTTATTTTTTATGATAATATATCAAACACTGCCAACATTTTCTTAACATTACCAATTCAGTGACATCAACTTAACAACGAGTTGTTTAATTTGTCTGCAAATTCATGGAAGATATATCTTGACCTGATGAACAACTTCATTCCTTATAGATTTGCTTTAAATGCTTGGTTCCAGAGATATAAGTATACATTTACACCTATGATCTATTGTTAGCCATGATGAAATTTTTTCTGTGGTGCTCGATCATCGGACACAGTTTAAGGCTATATACCATGTGTGTAAGCACAGAAGGCAAAAATGAGTTATTTTATCAGTGGGAAGTAAATACTCATCAGTGACGCACGAACAATAAAAAGTAAAACGGACAAATTAATTATGAAATTTAACCGCATTTAATCAATACATACAGATTAGGTAATCTATTCACGAATTAATAAATACATAAGTTTTGTGTAGAAATTCAAAGTTTTGTTAACAGTTGATTTAAAAGCAGAACCTTATCAATAATTATTAATGTCACCACATAAAAGCTAGCTAATTGTCTCAAGTGCACCTCGAAATGTAGTACCTTATGCTGAACGTAGTATAAAAACACACCACCCTCCCATGTCTGGTAAACTTAGATATAAATATATTACATAGCTTTCTCCAATTCATTACTCTACTTTTTTCAAACATATACCACCTGAATAAAATGTGATCTATTTAGATTTACTGAAGTGTATCAATTCTCAAATCTGTGTTGTCATTGTTTATTTTAAAAAAAATTATTAAGAAGATAGGTAGACCTTGAGAAATTCATTTTTTGATAAAAGAACAGTCATTAACAATACCAGTAAGTAATGATATCTTACACCTACTTTCATCTATAAATTCAACGTGTATTTTGCACATATATTTTTAATGGAATATATAAGTCTGGTTTATTTCAACTGGAATTTGCTACAATAGCAGGATGAAATACGATTGATCATGCTTAGCAAACAAGTTAGTAACCGGAGTTCAGCAGATAATCTTTGTTAATTGTGATTAATCATTCTGTTTTCAGGATTCTTTGATCTAAAATTACTTTTATTTACTCGTAAATTTGCAGATCTTTTATCCGGTACATCTCCCTGGTTTCCTTGGCTTGACTTTTTGTGTGTTACTATTATATATCTCAATTGAAAATAAGTTTAAGCCTTTAATGACTGTTTTAGTTAAAATCATCTGAGAAGTCTGAACAATAAAGTATATCCCGTATTTCAAACAATATATCAATTTCCAAACATTTCTACTAACGATAAAATTTACTGAAAGATTGGAAATGACGTCGTAATTTAGTTCGGTGCTTCAAAACCTTATTAAGTCACTTGGCCGTTTCATGTCATAAGTGATGACTGCTATCCTTCATTTCTTAGGAAATAGAAAGTTATTGTGTTGATAATTAATGCTTGATATACATGCTATATGTAAGTAAATGCTCAACTACTATAAGTTATCATGTCATTTTAAATGCTTGTGTTTGCTATTAAAACCTGTGACATTATTGCCTGTGCTCATTTATACCATATAATGTATAACATCTTATATTGCCATTGAAAATATCAATGATATCCATTGATTAATTAGATATATGCCATCCAATGTGTACAAACTTATACCAACGAAATTAACAAACACAATCAGCTGTAATATCAGCGGTATCATATAAATAGATTTTCAGGAAAGAGTCTTTTGAGACGATTTGAAAAGTCAAACTGACTAGTGAAAAACGTACTGAAAAAAAAACAACATTAAAAATAATCAGTCTAAAAGACAAAAAAGTCTTTAAAACACTACATAGAAAACCGAACACTGAGTTTAAAATTGAGAAAGGAAATGGGGAATGTGTCAAAGCGACAACAACCCGACCATAGAGCATACAACAGCCGAAGGCCACCAATGGGTCTTCAATGTAGTGAGAAACTCCCGCACCCGTAGGAGTCCTTCAGCCGGCCCCTTATAAAATATGTATACTAGTACAGTGATAATGGACGTCATACTAAACTCCGAATTATACACAAGAAACTAAAATTAAAAATCATACAAGACTAACAAAGGCCAGAGGCTCCAATATTGCCGCGGGGTTAAACATGTTTATGAGATCTCAACCCTCCCCTATACCTCTAGCCAATGTAGAAAGGAAAACGCATAACAATACGCACATTAAAATTCAGTTCAATAGAAGTCCGATTCCGATGTCAGAATATGTAAGAAAAGAAATTGAATAAAATGGCAATAATAATTTTATTATTCAACAAAACATGGTTTTTCATTACAAGCTTTTCCATATATCAATATACAGCTAGGGAATGAATATGTGTTGCTTAATGAAAATATAAGATACATCAATTTAAAAGAGGGACGAAAGATACCAAAGGGACAGTCAAACTCATAAATCTAAAACAAACTGACAACGCCATGGCTAAAAATAAAAAAGACAAACAGAAAAACAATAGTACACACGACACAACATAGAAAACTAAAGAATAAACAACACGAACCCCACCAAAAACTAGGGGTGATCTCAGGTACTCCGGAAGGGTAAGCAGATCCTGCTCCACATGTGGCACCCGTCGTGTTGCTTAAGTGATTACAAATCCGGTAAATAGTCTAATTCGGTAGGTCATATTCATGAAAGGGAAGGGGATTGTAGTTACGACGTAAGGAACATATCCGATATCATTTGTGAAACGGTTATTCCATAACGGTCAACCAACTCGTGATGGCGTCCGTAAAATTTACGAAGGGATGATTTCAACTTCACCATTTGGAACTCTTGGTTTAATAGCTTCCTTGTGAGCAGCAAACCTCTATCAAGAAAATCATGATATGAAATGCAAGCACGGGAATATCGTATCAATTGGGAGATATATACCCCGTATGCAGGTGCTGCTGGAATGTTGCTACTTAGAAATGGAAAGTTCACAATTGGAAAGCTGAAATCATCTCTTTTGTCGTAAAGTTTTGTTTTCAACCGACCCTCATTGTCAATTTCTAGATGTAAGTCAAGATATGAAGCCGACTTAACTGTATCTGTAGTATCCTTTATCTCTAGTTCGATTGGATAGATGCGTTCCACATAGTCACCAAATTTTGAATTGTTTAGTGAAAGAACATCATCTATATAGCGGAAAGTAGAGTTAAAGGATATTGCTAACTTCTTATCTTTCTTCCTAAGAAGTTCCTTCATGAAGTCAGCCTCATAATAATAAAGAAACAAGTCGGCGAGTAGAGGGGCACAGTTTGTTCCCATTGGAATGCCGACAGTCTGTTGAAAAACACGTCCTCCGAACGTAACAAATATGTTGTCAATCAAGAAATCAAGCATCGTGATAATATCAGTTTCAGAGAATTTTTTGTTTGAATCAGAGTGATTCTTTACAAAGTAGGATTTATCCCTCCCTAAGACAAGATACTTGTATCTACGTTGGCCATTCTTTTTTATGAAGCAAAGTAATATCAACTCTTTCAATTTGTCTTTTAGTTTGGAATGTGGAATACTTTAAATTTTTAAATTATGTACACAATAAATAATTTCTGTGTAACTTTCCGTGTCTACATTTAATTTACGAGTACAATATAGTAAAACAGAAAAATGAGAAACGGTTAATATACAGGAATACATACAGTTTCGTAAATAGTTGTAATATGTGCAATGTAGATCTAGTGAATTTGAGCAAATTGAAATTATGTTATACATCTAACTATTTTATTTTCCACAGATTCACGAGTTTTCATTTTTACAACCGCGCACGCATAATTATTTTAATGTTTTTTATTTTATTTCTTTATATGTGAACATGTCACGTATATTATTTATTCGTTTGTTTGAATTGTGAAGCATGTGACTTTACTACGACTATGCGCATTTAACTCAAGTCGATAAAGTTTGAAACAAAAAACAGTAGATACATCGAGGTCGTTTTGCTTGAGTGATTTACCTGTACAAAGCTTGGATCTCGTCAATGTTTAAAACGAATTAATGTCTTTTTGAAATAGTTTAAAGGGGTGTTGCCTATTAGTGTGATGCATCTTACCACCATCTTGATTTCAATTGATTGACCGCAGAGAAATCTATTTGACTGGCGTTGAAATGAATCGATATGAATTGAAATGAATTAAATATAATTTTGAATTTTTGTTAATCTTTACCAAATGATGATTAATCTTATTCAAATAGCGTTGACGCGTTTTTGTCCGTTCAAGCTAAGTTCGGGTTACTAGTGAAGAGTCTGTCCAAGTTAAGTGAAAATCCATGATAGTTTATGAATCTAATAAATGTTTTAAAACCTTTAATTGCAGACTGTATGTTTGTTAGCTGGAAGAAAAACTAAGTTAATTTATAATTAATAACAGAAAACAGGAACAAATCTTTACCAAAATTTCTTTTGAGATATAAGGATCTGATCATCAACAAGCTTTTGTTCAAGTTTTGTAGAAATTCAGGATAGTTTTTAGAAAGTTATTAAAACTTTAACCACAGAGTGAATGTTATGTTTCCTGACAGAAAAACTAAGTCCATTTTTAAGTTAATACGGAAAAACAAAGTTTTTATTTTACGAAATTGCCATTGGTTACTATCTTTTGATAACAAACAAGGTTCTGTTCAAGTTTGGTAGAAATCCAGGATAGTTTAAGACATTAATCTTAAAATTTTAAACTTTAACCACAGAGTGAATGTAATGTCCTGGCAAAAGTCCATTTAATGTTAAATGCGGAAAAAACAGGATTATTGTAAACAAAATTTACTTCTGAATAATTATGGTCAAAATCAAGTCTCTTTGCAAGTTTGGTATAAATCAAGGATAGTTTGAGAAAATTATCAAAATTTCAAAAACTTTAACCGCAGAGTGAATGTTTGTTGACGCCCTGTCGCCGACACCGACGGAATGTAAGATCGATATGTCTCACTTTTACGATAAAAGTTGAAGGCTCGACAATAAAGCCAAACATGTACAAAATTGAAGAGCATTGCGGACCCAAAATTCATAAAAGGGTGTGGAAAATTGAATCTGGTTTTAAAACAAGCTAAACCACTCACTTGTATGTCAGTTGCACCAATTTTCATTATATTGAGAACGATGTTTGAAGAAGACAAGCAGACACATTAGGTAGAAATGTCATAAATAGGGGTAAATAGTGTAATTCGGTAGGTCAAATTCATAAAAAGGGAACGGGATTGCAGTTACAACACAAGGAACACATCCAATATTTTCTGTGAAACGGATATTCCATAACGGTCAACTAACTGTATATGGCATCTGTAACATTTACAACATGATGATTTAAACTTACCCATTTGGAACTCTTCGTTTAAAAAAATCCCAATTTGGAAGCTGAATTCTCTTTTTTGTCGTAAAGTTTTGTTTTCAACCTACCCTCATAGACAATTTCTAGATGTAAGTCATAATCAAATTAATAAATCAAAAGCTCAAAAACACTAGGTATAGACATTTTCTTGTAGAAAATAGTGGATTGAACCTTGTTTAAATAGCAAGCTAAATATCTTACTTATATGACAGTCCATAAAACTGACAACGATGCATGAACAAAAACTAGTCGTTTTTAATCATTTTGGTCATGTTGACTAATTTGTATATCGTACTTAGCTTTACTTTATTTGGGATTGGAGTTTATTTATTATGATAATATATCAAACACTGCCAACATTTTCTTAACATTACCAATTCAGTGACATCAACTTAACAACGAGTTGTTTAATTTGTCTGCAAATTCATGGAAGATATATCTTGACCTGATGAACAACTTCATTCCTTATAGATTTGCTTTAAATGCTTGGTTCCAAAGATATAAGTATACATTTACACCTATGATCTATTGTTAGCCATGATGAAATTTTTTCTGTGGTGCTCGATCATCGGACACAGTTTAAGGCTATATACCATGTGTGTAAGCACAGAAGGCAAAAATGAGTTATTTTATCAGTGGGAAGTAAATACTCATCAGTGACGCACGAACAATAAAAAGTAAAACGGACAAATTAATTATGAAATTTAACCGCATTTAATCAATACATACAGATTAGGTAATCTATTCACGAATTAATAAATACATAAGTTTTGTGTAGAAATTCAAAGTTTTGTTAACAGTTGATTTAAAAGCAGAACCTTATCAATAATTATTAATGTCACCACATAAAAGCTAGCTAATTGTCTCAAGTGCACCTCGAAATGTAGTACCTTATGCTGAACGTAGTATAAAAACACACCACCCTCCCATGTCTGGTAAACTTAGATATAAATATATTACATAGCTTTCTCCAATTCATTACTCTACTTTTTCAAACATATACCACCTGAATAAAATGTGATCTAATTAGATTTACTGAAGTGTATCAATTCTCAAATCTGTGTTGTCATTGTTTATTTTAAAACAAATTATTAAGAAGATAGGTAGACCTTGAGAAATTCATTTTTTTGATAAAAGAACAGTCATTAACAATACCAGTAAGTAATGATATCTTACACCTACTTTCATCTATAAATTCAACGTGTATTTTGCACATATATTTTTAATGGAATATATAAGTCTGGTTTATTTCAACTGGAATTTGCTACAATAGCAGGATAAAATACGATTGATCATGCTTAGCAAACAAGTTAGTAACCGGAGTTCAGCAGATAATCTTTGTTAATTGTGATTAATCATTCTGTTTTCAGGATTCTTTGATCTAAAATTACTTTTATTTACTCGTAAATTTGCAGATCTGTTATCCGGTACATCTCCCTGGTTTCCTTGGCTTGACTTTTTGTGTGTTACTATTATATAACTCAATTGAAAATAAGGTTAAGTCTTTAATTACTGTTTTAGTTAAAATCATCTGAGAAGTCTGAACAATAAAGTATATCCTGTTTTTTAAACAATATATCAATTTCCAAACCTTTCTACTAACGATAAAATTTACTGAAAGATTGGAAATGACGTCGTAATTTTGTTCGGTGTTTCAAAACCTTATCAAGTCACATGGCCGTTTCATGTCACAAGTAATGACTGCTATCCTTTATGTCTTAGGAAATCGAATGTTAAAGACCATTTTTATTTTGTTGATAATTAATGCTTGATATACATGCTATATGTAAGTAAATGCTCAACTACTATAAGTTACCATGTCATTTTCAATGCAGGTGTTTGCTATTAAAACATGTGACATTATTTCCTCTGCTCATTTATACCATATAATGTATAACATCTTATATTGCCATTGAACATATCAATGACATCTATTGATTACTTAGATATATGCCACCCAGTGTGTACAAATCCCTACCAACGAAATTAACAAACAAAATCAGCTATAATATCAGCGGTATTATATCAATAGATTTTAAGGAAAGAGTCTTTTGAGAGGATTTGAGAAGTCCAACTGACTAGTCAAAAACGTATTGAAAAAAAAACCATTAAAAATAATCAGTCTAAAAGACAAAAAAGTCTATAACACACCACACAGAAAACCGAAGACTGAGTTTAAAATTGAGAAAGGAATTGGGGAATGTGTCAAAGCATCAACAACCCGACCATAGAGCAGACAACAGCCGAAGGCCACCAATGGGTCTTCAATGTAGCGAGAAACTCCCGCACCCGTAGTCGTCCTTCAGCTGGCCCCTTTAACAATATATATAATAGTACAGTGATAATGGACGTCATACTAAACTCCGAATTATGCACAAGAAACTAAAATTAAAAATCATACAAGACTAACAAAGGCCATAGGCTCCTGACTTGGGACAGGCGCAAAATATACCTCTAGCCAATGTAGAAAGGTAAACGCATAACAATACGAACATTACAATTCCGTTCAAGAGAAGTCCGAGTTCGATGTCAGAATATGTAAGAAAAGAAAATGACAATAATACATAAATAACAACAGACTACTAGCAGTTAACTGACATGCCAGCTCCAGACTTCAATTAAACTGATTGAAAGATTATGTCTTCATCATATGAATATCAGGCACTGTATTCCTTCATCACAAGATTAACCGATATTTTAAAATTGTAACAGTACGTAGAATTAAACGACACGTTCTGTACGAGTCCCCTCTAAAAAGGCTATTATATATGTGTTAATTCAACGTTTATATACTTGACTTCACCTGACGCAACGTTCTCCCTCACACGCAGATCTTATTTGAAGTTTTAATTTTCATAAAGAGCGCAAACTTTACGGGACAAGTGACTTTTTTGCGGGAGGAAAGATTCAAAGACACGGAAATTCTGACATGTATAGATGTGCCATTTGACTTTGGTATATATTTTTAATGGTCCAGTATGGGGTGAACTCCTCTGGAATTGCATGCATTACAATCTAGATTATGTTTTGTCATCATGATTTTCAATGGAAAGAACCACAGAATAGCGTCCACAATATATGAACCAGCACACATTAATAGAGTAAAGTAAAGAAATATAAACTAAAGACGACAAGTTCTTGCCGACATCAAGTAACTAACAAAATAAGTTGGATTGAGTTAACAACAAAACCTGAGGACAAACCTGTTTTTGTCATTACTGAAATACAGGAACAAAATCGTTAGAGAAGTACAGACAAAGTTGTTGCTGGCTCTAAAATTTTTAAGAAATATAGATAATAAACTTTCTTTTTTCAGAAATTAAAAACTTAATTAGATTCTTTTGGTAGAAGAAAGGGAAAACCATTTGAGTTTCACTTGATACGTTGCACTCGTTGGCACTTTTTAAATCACCTGTTGTTGCTAATATATCTATTGTTCCACTATTGCCAATATCAATCAATTCAGTAAACTAAAAATATAACACCAGCGGAACTTCTCAAACATCTTTTCATTTTGACGTCTTCTGCAGGATCTATAAAAGTACAAAAATGTACTCTGATATCAAAAGCATAGTTCCCTAGCTATCTCACCGCTGGTCCTTATATCTTTTTAACGTGTAATAGTATTATTTTATTTGTCTTTATTAATATTACTTGTACTGTTAAGTCAGTTTTTTGAGATATTCTTTTGAAGTGACTCTGTGGTTATGTAAAACATCATACTTTGAACGACAAAATTATTTCATTTATTAATATTACTTTTACTTATGGATCTTGACATACTATGAATGACAAAACTATTTTATTCAATAATACTACTTTTTCTGTTAAGTCTGTTTTTTATGATATACATTTGACGTGAAACTGTACTTATGTATCCCGTCATACTTTGAACCACACAATTATTTTATTAATTATAATTACTTTAACTGTTAGATCTGTTTTCTGTTATATCTACTTAACGTGACTCTGCATTTATGTATGCCGTCATACTTTGAACGACAAAATTATTTTTATGTCTACCTGTGCGAATTTCAAACGCACATTTTTACACCAGTACTGATAATCTTCTATCCTTTATGGGTAGACTTTACATAGATAAATTAAGTCGTATAAGAAAAAGAAAAACAACATGAGTATGTCAAATTTGATATCTGCCTTTTTGTGCTTCTTCGTTACATTTGTTGTTTTTATAGTGATATTAAGATGATAACACAATATTGACTGCTGTACCCTTATTTTTGACATTTTGTTACTCTTTGAGTATGTTTGTTTTGTTCATGCATCGTTGACAATGTAATGGAATTTGATACGACTGTCATACAAGTGAGAGGTTTAGCTAGCAATAAAACCAGGTTCAATCCACCATTTTCTACGTTAGAGAATTCCTGTACCAAGTCAGAAATATGACAGTTGTTATCCATTCGTTTGAAGTGTTTGGATTTTGCCTTTTGATTTTCGATTTTCCTTTTTGAATTTTCCTCGGAGTTCAGTATTTTTGTGTTTTTACTTTTTAATCCTTGTGTGATTTTGAATAAATAAATTTTGATGAACTAAAAACAGAAATTTACAATTTTATTGGATAAATCAATAGGTTGTATTTCTGTAAATATTGACAATGCAATTTCCCATAGGAACTCCTTTTACGGCTAAAACTGTACCACTTTTACTATGAAATTTTGAAAAATGATGAACTAAATGTCATCTCTACTTTTCTTACAACAATCTAATTTTTATTAATTATTAATTAATAAAACAAATAGTTGACTGCAGGTGTTTTTTAAATCGATTAAATTTGTTAAACCTCAGTAACTTTTGAAATTTGAACACATTTATTTAAAGTTTTTGCTCAAATTCATGTTGCCGTTTCAATTATTGACATGGTAAGTAATATTTAGGTTTAAAAAATATTAGAAATTACAGAACAATGAATACAATTACTTAATATGTCTGTTTTAGTTTAAAATTCAATTTGTAACAAACACAAGAGTTTCACTTCCTTTCTTGCATTGACTGACACGGTTTTGATCCTCATTTTTTATGTATATATCCATTGACCCTCCAATGTCAGTAATAATAGAGTTATGATAATTTAGTTAATTTTGGCACATTCTTATAAAGTTCTGCATAAACAAAAATAAATCCTTAATTAAATTATAGCTAATCACCTATAATCAACCGTTACAGATACAACCCCAAAACCTACACCGCCGTAACAATAGTATAAACTGTATAAATGATTGCTGCTGGTGCAATGGAGATAACGCTAAAAAGGAAATATAAACCCATGTTAAATATGACGTGAAAGTACCATTTTCTCACAAAATTATAAGCTCAATACCGGTTAAATATCATTGAAACGTCATCTGTCTTTAACATTAACAAACGACCGTTGTTACCGTGAAATTAACAATGTTGATTCTGGCGGGTGGTTCTAACGATTTAAAAGATTTGTTTTTTGTTTCTTCCTTTTTTTAATGGCATTTATTATTTTTTAACAATATGAAATATATTCTGCAATCAAAAGGGTCGTCTAGCTGGTAAACATAAAATATCAAAAATACAAGTAAAAAAGTCAAACTATTGAGGACTATTATCATAACCGGTTGTCCATTGGAGCAATAATTTAACATCCTGATAAAAAAAAAGATAAACCACTTTGTAATTGAATTTCCGTCGTTCTGTTTATCAGCGTATAGACATAATGTTTTCATGATTTACTCCGGTTTAAAATGGAATTAAGATGACTGTAATATTCTTCTGCCTATCGAAATAACACGAAAAATATGGAGCATACTTTATTCATAGACAGACAAGATATTCATTCTTTAAATAAAAGTGTGACCTGTCGTCTTTGGTGCATTTCTCAATTTTAAAATATAACATTTGTTCTGCAGAGCAGGATACACGATATTATAGCCTCACAATCAAATCTGATTTTTTTTTCTTAATCAAATTGATGTTCACGCTTGGGGCGTTTTAAGTTGCATTTCTGTAAATATTGACAATGCAATTTCCCATAGGAATTCCTTTTACGGCTAAAACTTATCACTTTTACTATGAAGTTATGAAGTCCACATCTTACTGTATGCCTTTTTGTCAATTAAAGAACACATTTTCTGCCTCAAATGGTCAATTTAGAATTCTTGTCACAACAGAATCATCTGTAACCATATATCTAACACAATTTAGCTAATATATAAACTAGAAGTGTTCAAACAAGGCAATATTTGCAATAGTTGTATGTATGCAGATACCAGTCTGAGATATCAATTCACTTAAAATGTTGCATAACTTCCAAGCATAGTTATTGTTTTCTATATCAAGAACTATAAAATCATAAAATCATAACATGTACAAGTTAAATTATTTGTTTAATGACCCAGGGGGTAGGCAATTTTCTATGTCTTTTGCCCATGGGGCCTCAAATTTCCTAAATCATTCTGCTGTTTCTAGCAATATCGAATATTTAGTACATATACAGGATAGAACACACTATTGTAAGTTTTTTTGAGACATTTTTGTTTTTCTAGCTTGTATTTATTATGCAATGGTGACAAACAAGCAGATTTAGGTGTTGCGGTTTACTTTTGGGTTATCGAAAGGACACAAATACCCCATAAATAATATTCAGGAAGGATCTATGAGTTTCATTGACTGCGAATAGTAAATATAAGCACTTCTAAACAATTTAACTTACAAATATGCAAATATTATGAATTGATTTTGTATCCAGGACTTTAAGTAAACTATGCATACTGTAAACTGTGAATTTATGCTGAGTCTTCATATTTAAGGCCCAGAATTCTATCAATCTTCATT
The DNA here is from genome assembly GCA_037788925.1 of Mytilus galloprovincialis. Classification (NCBI taxonomy): domain Eukaryota; kingdom Metazoa; phylum Mollusca; class Bivalvia; order Mytilida; family Mytilidae; genus Mytilus; species Mytilus galloprovincialis. The sequence goes on along the minus strand of CM075343.1, from coordinate 62,646,224 downwards.
AAATATTTACAAAACTTCATATTTGAGTTAATTTCTTTAAAATCTGTGAAATAAATCAAATTCGGTTAAATTCTGAATGTTCCCCTTTTTCACCCTATATGGGTTGCATTTCTGTAAATATTGACAATGCAATTTCCCATTGGAACTTCTTTTACGGCTAAAACTGTACCATCTTATCCTAGAATTGAAAGTTCATATGCACCACAATTTTTTTCAAAGGTCAAAATATAGGGCTGTGCGGCATATTTTCAACGTTTATATGCCCTGAACTACTCAGAGTTTAAACTAACACTAATTTTCTGAACTACCCCTACCTCGAATGAAAGGTTACCACAGATTTCAATGTAAACAATATGTACATGTTTAGTTACTGGTAACATTCCCAAGTTATGTCTCTGTGAGATAAAACACAGCGAGCATACCTGGGAACCATTATGCAAACAAAATTAATTTTCGATGAATATTCAAGATCTCCCCAAAAGAGGAGTGTTTTGAGAAACAGCTGTATCATGTGTATTTACAAAGTGCAACCTTTAAGTGTATAATTTCTTTGAAAACAAGTGAACTGCATATTCAGTAACTTATAATAGACAAGTATAACTTATAACTGACTGAAGATATTATGAGGGAACTTATCTTTTGTAAACTTCATTCAGGACCAATCAGTTTTATTTTTATTAATTAACAAAAAGGAAATTCTACAAAAAATATTACAAAAAAAGGAACATCAATCTCAACATTAAGTATTTTATTATCTGATGGAATATGACCACATTCAAATAAAAAGGTAATAAAATATGTTACCGCTATATTGTTAATATATTGATAGATTCAAAGACACGGACGGTCTGACATGTATAGCGGTACCATTTGATTTTGTAATATATTCACAATGGTCAAGTACGGGGTGACCAATTGAAATAAGCAAAGAGGAGCGTCCAGAGTATGAACCAGCACACATGAATAGAATAAATTAAAAAAGATAAAACTGTTCGACTAAACATGCTAAAGACGTCAAACACTTTCCGTCACCAAGTACCCAACAAAACTAGTTAACACCAAAACTTGAGGAAAAATCGGGGTTTTTTTTGTTGCTAAAATATAGAAAAACATTATTAGAAAAGAACACACAAACTGGTTTCTGGCTCTCAAAGTTTTAAGGCAATATAGATAAATAAAATTCTTTTTTTTTCACAAAATTTAAAACTTTATTGGATTATTTTAGGTAGAAGAAAAAGAAAACCACTTGGGTTTCACTTGATACGGTGCACTCATTCACACTTTTTAAACCAACTGTTGTTGTAAATACATATCTATTGTTTCACTATTGACAATATCACTCAACACTGTTTTCTACAGTTATTACACATGGGGAACTTATCAAACATCTACATTAACATGAATTATGAGAAATGCACGGTTCTCCATCCGACCGCTTATCCGATTCTCTCTCAAAAACAATTGTTAAACAACTTGATCAACTGAAAACAGAAATGTTCAATTGTATTGGGAAAATTGATTTTATTAACAAGCATAAACATTTACTATTTTGTCATTTAACGGTGTAAGATCAAATTCAAATACTGACATTCAACACCACCAATTCTATTGAAGTTTGACAAACTGACAAATAAATAAAACCTAAAATGTGATTTTGGTAACACAATATTTTGTACTGAATGTGTATTTTAAATTCATTATATCTGTTATAATTGACCAACTTTTCAAACGTAAATTGCGTCATTTTAATACCTTTATTTGAAGCATTTCCTTAAATGTATAAGTGCTCTTTGTCGTTTTAATTGAGGTAAGTGATATTTATATTTAAACAATATTAGAAATAGCAGAACAATGCATACAACCGAGATTTACTTGATATGTTGTACATTCACACATTTTAAATCAACTCATTCTTTTTGTATATACATATATCTATTGACCCTCTAATGTCAGTAGCAATAGAGTTATAATGTCATGGGAAGTTCACAAATATCTTTACCATCTAAGTTCATTTTGGTACATTATCAGGTTCTGCATTAACCATTTTGTAAACGACAAATTGTACACTGACGAAAAGAGCAACTGTGGTTGTCTTATAGATTGCGTCATTCTGATATGAGCTTGTATGAAATTTTCGTCAACTAAGAACAATAATGCTTAACCGTTTTGGGAAAAATATTCTTAAAGTCAAGAAAAAGGTATCTCTATATAGTCAATTTTCATCAGTAAAGTTCATTAAATGTAAAATGTCAAGGGAAAATTTTTCCAATTTTGGTTCTTTGTTTCTCATTTTACATGAACCACAAATGGTGCATTGGTAAATAGAGGATATTTTGTTCTCAACGCTTCTCTCTTAAACATATTCAACATATGTCGATCAATTAAACCACAACTGTTCAGCGATTTTAGAAAAGACATTTTGTTGGTCAATTTAAATAAACAACCTTCATTTTCAACACTTACAACTCTTTTTGTTTTAACTTTGTGATATTGCATTTAAATAATTTTATGTAATTCTGATGATAAAATTCATTATTAAACGAAGGTAACACATTTAACAAAACATGTTAATCTCCCATGAAGCCTTGAAAAACTATTAATACAAATAGAAAAGAAAAAAGATAACAACAAAATAAAATACATAATACAGTAATATATAGCAGCATAAATATTGAATAATATCATATAAATTCAATAGAAAAAGAAAAAAATACATAAGAATCAGAAATCTCCATTCTGTACAATTAGAAAATTGTTTGAACACTTGATTTTAAATGTTTCTAAATTATTTATCTCTTTAAAACTATTTCGTAATTATTTCAGGTTATAAAACCGGAATATTTATATGTTCTTTTTAAAAATTCAGAATTAGGTCTTGAAAACGTCTTGATGTTGTCGACCTGAGACAATAATTATAAAGATCAGTACAAGCATCAAACTTAATAGATATATAATCAGGTGCTAGACCATACATACATTTAAACATTAAGAATATTGTATCTTCGTAAATATAGTTATTCGTGCAAGTTTTTTAAACATTAATATTGATGAAAAAGACAAAACTAATCTTGCAACACGTTTTCAAAGCTGATGTATCCCCTCCAGATTATAGTTTGTGGTAAATTCACATACTGTAAAACAGTAGTCAATAATAGGTAATAAATAGTTTTTTGTAAAAAGGAGTAAGACTCTTTAATGGTAAATAAAGTGTCAACCTTTTTGACAGATACATTCTGTTTGTTATAGTTTCACATATTTTATCAATCGATTCGACCATGATATATTTCTATCAATATTAATTCAAAGACGTTTTTCAACTGCAACATTATCTAAATGTTATGCTGTGATAAAACGCATACACATTGATTGCAGCTTTCCAGTTTTCTGTCGGATCCAAGCATATGGTTTGATTTCTTGCTATCTTTCATTATGATATCATTTTCATTACACCTTTACATAACATTATCTAAGTCTTTATTCAAACATATAGTAAAGGATACAAGCCGACAGCAGTTCGTTCTGTAAAATATTGGACCGGTCTGGTCCGCAATATCTTACAGAATGGACTGTTAGAGGCTTATATCTTACATACATAATTGCTTAACAAGTCAAAAAGGTGACAAAAATGCAATGAAATGAAAGATTATGTTCATCTAATGTGAAATTTGTTTTGTGAATACACTTTCTTCACATTAAAATATATCATACATGCTGGTGACATTTAAACAGAAGCTCAATTCAAACAATGGAAAAAGAGTTGAAGAGCTGAAGGTAAACATTGTCAACAATTATAAGCTTAATGTTGCATAATATGTATATTGAAGCAATTATATCATAGTAAAAAAAACACTACTTGTAAATCAACACCGCAACCTGAAAATTATAAAAATTATATGTAGTCTACTACTTCATGAAGCAAGTTCTTGATTTGTACTTTGTATACAGGGTGAGGTTTTTTTTTATGGTCCTTGTATTGCGTCGTGATCTATCGAATGTTAGAAGCATTACTTTCTAGGTTTTATTTTATTTTCATTTAAACATTGTACATATATTTAAGCAAACAAGACCTATAATTTATCAAATATTCGATTTGATGGGGGGGGGGGGTATTCTTATTTGTAAGATTAAGATGTTAATTTGGCATATTTCGTAGTGTCATTTTGCGAAATTGTATCCAATACTATCTCTCAAAACTGAGATTTTATACTAGCTATTTTTAAGTAGTAAAAGTTGCTCTTTGAAATTCCTGAATAGTAAATGCATTTAATTTTTGTATGTAATGAAATAGTTACAGCTATAGATTACCATATATGAAACAAAGGCAAGTCAATACATAAAACACAAGTATAATGTTGCAACTATGGTGTTTATATTATGGGTTAAATTGCAAAGTATTCGACAATAAACTACTTTATTAAAAAAAAAACAATTGAACGTCTAATGTATAACTGCCGATCCATGAAAAATATCCTTTTATTGGTAAACTTTATACTCAGTGTAACAGATTATAAAATTCGGACAAATGAGTTAACCAATTCAAGCAGGATGTATTGTAGTTACAGGGTACCGGCTCGCGAAATTTTTTGAGGAACACCATACATACATTTAAATTTTCCCTCGCCCTGCTCGTCCGAATTTAAAGTATTTAATCTCTAAATTCAATAGGCTATAAACAAGACAAACACATATATAGGATTAGTTGCTCGCAGTAACATCTTATTTTCTCTTGCGATACAATAGTTTATTTTACTTTAGTGTACATATTTCTTTGATTGAAACAATATGTAAAATACATGACATATATCATTGTTCCTCTTTCGCATTGTTTCTTTTTCCTCGGCTAATACCTCCAACGCCTGTGCGTACAATAAACATAGCAGAAACTGCATATATGACTATGTGAACAACTTCAATTCGACGTAACTGCGAGCACCTTCGATACTAATACATTTAAATGCCAAACTTAATATAGTACCATTAAACCTTACCTGTAAAAATCGCCTAAACTTTCCTCGGGCCTTATGCACCTAACATCAAATTTATAATAGTACATACTGTTACAAAACCAGTATCCGAACTAGTTATACTAGTACCCATCTATAAATAATTACTACAAATAGCAAAGGGGAAACCCTGTTTCAAACGAAATAAAATACATTTATAACAAAATATTTAATACTGACCTGAGACAATGGTGTAACAGTATCATAGTACAATATTAGAAAAAAAACATACAAATCAGTTGAAAAAGGATAACTTATTAGATCGATACAAGGTGGAAAAATAAAACTGACAAGACATTGCAAGGTATTTGTATATCCCTAACAACAAAAAGACGTAAAGTACTAATCTGAGAATACGTGCAACTGACAGCTAGTTCAAAGCCAATACAAACCAAAAAAAAAAAATGACTGTTTAACTCTCTACATAATTAGAAAAGATTAGACAAGGTAATGGCCCTAGGAATTATAAATCATAATCAAAAGCTTGTTTACTTCATGAATTATGTCAACATATAATATAATATAAACAAAAACTAAATAAAATAATTCAAACTAAGAACACTGAAGAGATGATCGATCTTATACTATTCATTACAAATTGCAGATTACACTGATACAAATGACCTTTTCCTTCTTAGCAGGTACTGAATAAAATTTAACATAATGAGAAAAGACATGGCTGCGTCAAATTCAAATTCATATTCGATTGAAGCCAACAAATCTACGATCGCAACAGGCATAATAATCAATAGAATTTCTGTATAGAATTTGTCTGCTTGTTATGAGAGAGCAAAACTTAAAGAGACATACTAATCTGCTTACATATACTTTTTAGTACATAACAATTCAGCGAAATGTATTTGAAATATTTAACAATACCCTTTTGTGAAAGGGCAAACATCACCTATCTCAGTTTATAGACTGTAAAAATTTAGTATATGAAAAGTAAAAATATAAAAAAGAAGTTGTAGTATGATTGCCAATGAGACAACTGTCCACAAGAGACCATAATGACACAGACATTAACAACTACAGAACACTGAAGAGATGATCGATCTTATACTATTCATTACAAATTGCAGATTACACTGATACAAATGACCTTTTCCTTCTTAGCAGGTACTGAATAAAATTTAACATAATGAGAAAAGACATGGCTGCGTCAAATTCAAATTCATATTCGATTGAAGCCAACAAATCTACGATCGCAACAGGCATAATAATCAATAGAATTTCTGTATAGAATTTGTCTGCTTGTTATGAGAGAGCAAAACTTAAAGAGACATACTAATCTGCTTACATATACTTTTTAGTACATAACAATTCAGCGAAATGTATTTGAAATATTTAACAATACCCTTTTGTGAAAGGGCAAACATCACCTATCTCAGTTTATAGACTGTAAAAATTTAGTATATGAAAAGTAAAAATATAAAAAAGAAGTTGTAGTATGATTGCCAATGAGACAACTGTCCACAAGAGACCATAATGACACAGACATTAACAACTACAGGTCACCATACGGCCTTCAACAACGAGAAAAGCCCATACCGCATAGTCAGCTATAAAAGGCCCCGATATGACAATGTAAAACAAATCAAACAAGAAAACTAACGGCCTTATTTATATAAAAAATGAACGAAAAACAAATATGTAATGCATAAAAAAACGGCAACCATTGAATTACAGGATCTTGACTTAGGACAGGCACATACATAACTAATGTGGCGGGGTTAAACATGTTAGCATTTGAGTTTTTCTTGATATCATTGTTAAAAGGAGTAGGTCCGGTAAGGTTCGGTTTTGGCCGCCAATTTCAGGTTACTCTGATGAAAAATTTTGGACACTTTTTAAACACTTACGTGTCCATTCAGTCAATTCAATTAGTAAACATTATAGATTTGAACAGATTTAGTCATTACAGACACTCAAATTCAAGCTTAAATATGCAAAATCTCTCAAATATACCATAATATGTCACTTTTCAAATGTTTTTTTGTCAAAATTGAAAGTGGCTGCATCTGTGTTCATTCTCAACTTTTATATATGTTATGTATTATCAGCAATTACAACTTACATTGAAATATTAAGAATGAACACTAATGCGGCCAATGTCAATTAAGACGGAAACCCTCTTAAATTTAACTAAAACGCTCAATTCGTGAAGATTTTTGATAATTTATCATGATTTAATGCTGTTATTACTCGTTATATGTGCATTGTATTGTCAAAACAGTCCATATTTATATAGCAGAAGTATTCTACTTTCCAATACATAGCTAAAAGTTTACATTTTACCAATTTAGTAAAAGTGCTATATTTTGAACCAAAAAGGGGTCTAACTGAACCTACTCCTTTGCTTGTTTATAAGAATATTCTTTGATAAGGCTCATCTTATACTAGAAACAAAACTGGGCGTATTTTCACCAAAAGTTTGATCCGATTACAGACAAACTTGTTTATCTGACAAAGTTTGATGTTATTTACAGATATAAGATCAAGTGCATTGTTTTTGTTTCAGAAAGATATTTTGAGAGTCAATTTTAATAGCAGGCATACAATTGCAACGTTTATTGTTTTATTGTCATTATTTAACAATGTAATCATATCCCCTTGAAATACTAAATTAAAAAAAGAACAATTATGTTATTGTTTTGATATACAAAAACAACTCAAATTTGTCACCGCTTCTTATGTTGACTGAATGTGTCTTTTAAATCGAATAGATCTGTTCTACATGACAAAATTTTAAAACGTAAATCGGACAGAATTATGGTCAAGTTTTCTTACATGCATACAAATGGTTTATATTTCGTTTTGATTGTCAAGCTACATATCACTTATTTAAACATTATATTGAAACTGAATAATACATATAAAAAATAAATATTTCCGTTTCAGTTCGAATTTGCTTCTGAACATTTGTTTACGTCATCGGTATTCATAGTTTTAATAGGAACCAAAATTACTCTACAAGCTCGTCAAAACTGTAGAGTAGTACTGGACAATTTCATTCATAATTTGCCAAATATTTGAAAATGTAGGCTTAATATCTTACTCTTTTTTCGAAAAATCTTCTAATTTTTCTAAAATTCTGTGTACACTTGGTAATGAATCAGATAATGATTAAAAATTCTTAAAACATTATTCATTACACTAACCTTTTAACTATACCATTGATAGCATTGTGCATCAGATAGTTAAATTGTTCAATCTCTGGTTTTTGTATTGCATCGAAGTTATTTAAGTTGAAACGGAAAACCCGTTTAAGGTCAAATCCTTTTATAAAAATAGATATTTATAGTGTGACAATATATTAAATTAGAATAAAGTTAATACGACGAATAAAAGTTAAATTAGACAAATCGGGTTACATATTTGCAAATTCCAACTTTGCAATATGAAAGTCTTTAATTTTGACAATGATCTGCACCTGATTTATAAACATTCAACTTAAATATATGGTAAACAAAAACAAAAATGTTTGAGGTTATTGTTGTCAAAGTACCTAATTTTTCAAGATTTTGACCGGATTCGTAATAACATAAGGAACACGACGAGTGCCACATGTGGAGCAGGACCTGCTTACCCTTCCGGAGCATCTTATATCACGCCCAAATTTTTGGTGGGGTTCGTGTTTCTTAGTCTTTAGTTTTCTTTGTTGTGTCTTCTGTACTATTATTTGTCTGTTTGTCTTTTTTAATTTTTAGACATTGCGTTGTAAGTTTATTTTCGATCTGAAAGATTGACTGTCCCTCTGGTATTTCTCGTCTTTCTTTGGTACGGTTATAAAGTTGTATAGGGAACTTAATAGAATAAATGTCAAAGAGGAATAACTCTTGTTATACTTTAAGAACAAAATCAATCTCTCTCAAATGTTTTGGACTTACAAAAGAAGAGATATGAAAACAACAGCATAGAAACGGGCCAGTTAGGCTCATCTGTTCCATTTGCACCAAATATAAACATGAAATCAATTAAAAAGGGATTTTTTTCTAAGGAAATGGAGAGCGACAAAATTATTGTGTTGGAGGTTGACTTTGATAAAAAAAGAATTCTAATTATCTTTTGTTATTTGGTTGTATTTTTCTTTTCACATGATGAAACGGAAATGAGATTTTTCAGTGATTGTAATACCATTTATTTGTAACAATCAGTTATGCTACCTTCAGCTGTCCAATATTTTTAAGAAAGATGAGGGCTATTTTTTAAAATAGGGGACAGTTAAAGGTAACATAACGGTTTCTTGCTAGTAAACGATAGTCCAGCAGGTACTGAATAAAAGTTAACACAATAAAAAAACGACATGGCTGCGTCAAATTTCAATTCATATTGCATTGTAGCCAACAAAGCTACGACGCAACAGGCATAATAATCAGTAGAATTTCTGTATAGAATTTGTATGCTTGTTATGAGAGAGCAAAACTTTAAGAGACATACTAATCTGCTTACACATACTTTTTAGTACATAACAATTCAGCGAAATCTATTTGAAATATTTAACAATACCCTGTTGTGAAAGGGCAAACATCACCAATCTCGGTGTATAGACTGTTAACATTTAGTATATGAAAAATAAAAATATAAAAAAGAAGATGTGGTATGATTAACAATGAGACAACTGTCCACAAGAGACCAAAATGACACAGACATTAACAACTACAGGTCACCGTACGGCCTTCAACAATGAGCAAAGCCCATACCGCATAGTCAGCTATAAAAGGCCCCTATATGAGAATGTAAAACAATTCAAACGATAAAACTAACGGCCTTATTTATATAAAAAAAAATGAACGAAAAACAAATATGTAACACATAAACAAACGACAACCACTGAACTACAGGCTCCTGACTTTGGACAGGCACATACATAAATAATGTGCCGGGGTTAAACATGTTAGCATTAGAGTTTTTCTTGATATCATTGTTAAAATGAGTAGGTCCGGTAAGGTTCGATTTTGGCCTCAAATTTCAGGTTCATCTGATGAAAGATTTTGGACACTTTTTCAACACTCAAGTGTCTATTTCAGTCGATTCAATTAGTTAATGTTAAAGATTTGAACAGATTGAGTCATTACAGACACTCAAATTCAAGCTTTAATATGCAAAATCTCTCAAATATGCCATAATATGTCACTTTTCAAATGTTTTTTTTATTTTTTGTCAAAATTGAAAGTGGCCGCATCCGTTTTCATTATCAACCTTTATATATGTTATGTATTATCAGCAAATACAACTTACGTTGAAATATTAAGAATGAACACAAATGCGACCACTTCCAATTAAGATGGAAACCCTCTTATATTTAACTAAAATGCCTAATTTGTGAAGATTTCAATAATTTAGCATGACTTAGTGATGCTAGTAACCGTTATATGACCATTGTATTGTCAAAAACAGTCCATATTTATGTAGCAGAAGCATTCTTCTTTCCAATAAATAGCTAAAAATTTACATTTTACCAATTTAGTAAAAGTGCTATATTTTGGGCCTAAAAGGGGTCTAACTGAACCTACTCCTTTGTTTGTTTATAAGAATATTCTTTGATAAGGCTCATCTTATACAAAACTGGGCGGACTTTCACAAAAGTTTAATTCGATTACAGACAATCTTGTTCATCTGCCAAAATTTAAAGTTATTGCTAGATTTACAGATATAAGATCAAGTGCTTTGCTTTTGTTTCAGAAAGATATTTTGAGAGTAAATTTGAATAGCAGGCATACAATTGCAACGTTTATTGTTTTGTCATTATTTAACAATGTAATCATATCCCCTTGAAATACTAATATTCAAAAAGAACAATTATGTTATTGTTTTGCTATACAAAAACAACTCAAATTTGTCACCGTTTCTTATGTTGACTGAATGTGTATTTTAAATCGATTAGATCTGTTCTACATGACAAAATTTTAAAACTTAAATCGGAAAGAATTATGGTCACGTTTTCTTACATGCATACAAATGGTTTATATTTCGTTTTGATTGTCAAGCTAAATAATACTTATTTAAACATTATATTGAAACTAAATAACACAGATAAAAGATAAATATTTCCGTTTCAGTTAGAAATTTGCTTGTGTATATTTGTTTACGTCATCGGTGTTCATAGTTTTAAAAGGAACCAAAATAACTCTACAAGCTCGTCAAAACTGTAGAGTAGTACTGGACAATTTCATTCAGAATTTGCCAAATATTTGAAAATGTAGGCTTAATATTTTCCTTTTTTTTTCGAAAAATCTTCTAATTTTTCTAAAATTCTGTGTACACTTTGTAATGAATCAGATAATGATTAAAAATTCTTAAAACATTATTCATTAAATTTACACTAACCTTTTAACTATACCATTGATAGCATTGTGTATCAGATAGTTTAATTGTTCAATCTCTGGTTTTTGTATTGCATCGAAGTTATTTAAGTTGAAACGGAAAACCCGTTTAAAGACCAAACAACCAATTGTTTATGCGCATCAGCTAACGCAACTTGGTAGTGACATAAAAGCTCTATGACGTTGTTTCTGGCAATGAAAAAAAACGTCAAATTACAACGTCCTATTTCGCGTTTTTCACAGGTTCCAACATGGTGTACGCTACGTAGGTACGCTACGTCTCCCAAGAAAAGAGGAACTATTATGCGTCGCGCTACTTTAATATCCTGTTGAGATTTAACACAAATGGACACATAAGATACTACACTATATTTAACCTTCGTTCTAATAAAAATAATAAAATATAAATTTTGATCTCGACTTTTTGCATTTGCGCCGTTCTGCATTTCATTTTTTTTTATTCTTTCACATGCGTAGATTTTGTCTCATATTTGCGTCGATCTGCATTTCATTTTTTTTCTTCTTCACTTGCGTAGATTTTGTCTTTCGTTTGCGCCGATTGTGTACAGGTAAGGTGAAAGTTTTTTTTTGCCCGATTTATGAGCATTATGTTTTCTGGTCTGTGCGTCCGTTCGTTCGTCCGTCCGTCTGTCCAGTTTCAGGTTAAAGTTTTTGGTTACAGTTTTTGGTCAAGGTAGTTTTTGACGAAGTTGAAGTCCTATCAACTTAAAACCTAGTAAACATGTTCCTTATGCAATGATCCTTCTAATTTTAGTGTCAATTTTTTTTTAAATAAAAAAATTTAGTATTCACAAGGTTAGGCCGATAATCAAATATTCCTAAAAGTTTTGACATACTGGCAACATGTGCATGTAACTGATGTCTGGATGATTCTCGTAAAATAATGTCCGATCTTGCAATGAAGTTAAAATTTATTTATACTGCTTATTTGACAAAATCTTATAGTAAAAATAAAATGATAACAAAGGGTCATTTTTGTTTGTCATTTGTTTCATTTCAGATTGTCTTCAGGAGAAATGATAAACATATTGTCTAATCTCACTGAAGCTTACAGCTAATTTCCTAATGTATGTAGATCAACACTTTGGTTTGCCTGCTTGCTTTGTTTGTATATTTTGTATAATTATATTTTGAGAACGTCCAATTCAATTAAATAGCATGTATACAGGTTTACATACCTATATATAAAGATGTCAATCTTAATAACTTGAGTCAACATTAATTAAGGAAGCCAACCAAAGTTTCACCCTACATGCATTAGGAAATTAGCTGTAAGGCAAAAAGTATTAATAAAACTAATACTCAGCGAATGTGAATGTGAATTAAAATCAAAATTTTCGGTGTTTAAAACTAAATTGTTGTAAGTTTAACTTATGAGAAAAACAATTGCTCCAAGAATAACATCTTACATAAAGTCGATCCCTTTCATTTAGCTACAACTGTGACCGGAAAGATTGAAAACAAATTTCGATTTTCAATGCCGGCAACAACCTTTTCTTTGTTTTAATTTCCAAAATGAGCAATTAGATTTATTATATTTTATCCTGTTGGAAAAATCTTACTTTATAGTTTTCAACGGAAAATTATTTCTAAATTAATTTTTGAATCAAAAACTTTTTGTATTTTTCTCGTTTATTGAAAACACATGAGGTAGTAATAAAAGAATTGTATTTTAAGATAGATGTATAACGTTTTAGAATCAAAACTTTCATTCATATATTATACCTATAATTTTAATTTCCTTATATCTTAAATATTCTAAAATAATGAATTCACAAACTCGATGCAATAATTTCTAATTGTCGTCCTAGGTCAGGAAAAATAATGGTATAAAGAACTCCGTCCATGCTTTTGTATGTCCGTCTTTCAACACTACCGAATGAATTCGTTACGGCAATCTTCTGAAATTGACGCGAAAAAGAAACAAGCACATCTAGTCTGGTATAGTCAAATACTCTGTAAGTTAACCAGTGCCATCTTTCATTTCTTTTTTTATTTTCAATCATTTTGCTTATGAGGACAAAAACAGACTTTCCTAACAAAAGCGGCGTGAAAGGTTATTTTAAACAATTTTCCATTCCGACGGATGGTGCTACTGAAGGTTAATATTGTGCGGCAACATCGTTAGATCTGATACTGACACATGCATTTAATCTCTTGTATTACCGGATAATAAAGTAGGTGAATATAGTTGTCATTCTTTGAAATTTAAATGTGGGTTTGCGATTTTTTTCAAATAGTGCGCCAGCAAGGAAAGTTTGTACTATGACGTCAGATGCAATGTTCTGAAAAAAGACAACTCTTTTCCTTCAAAATGAACGAGAAAAAAACATGAAAATTACTCATTTTTTGAAAGGTCGGTGAAATACGCTTTTTATTGCCTTATTTTGAAGAGTACACATTGCACTTTCCTTCTTGAAATTATTATGAAGAAATCACTGGTAGATATTTTTTAATACTGGAAACGTTTTTCATTTTTACGTTTTATTTTTGGCGGGAATGAAATAAATCATATTTTTAAAGATAAAAACAATACGTGTCTAAAACTCTTGAACCTGTATTTGATAGATACAAATCTACTGTTTAACGTGAAACAAGAATTATGCTTGTAGGTTTGATAAAAAGTATTTTTTGGAGAGTTTATATAACAAGCACATATTATGTTAATATTCGGGAAAACATGAAACTGAAGTTGCTATAGCGACAAAACTAAGTCAGTGACCCCCAATTTTTTCATCATATTTTGTTCCTCAAATCATGAAATACCTTCACACAAAATTTTAAGGAAAAATCACTGGTAGAAATGAATAGGCTGTTTGGTTTTTAAGGTCAAATTCTTTTATAAAAATAGATATTTATAGTGTGACAATATGTTAAATTAGAATAAAGTCAATACGACGAATAAATGTTAAATTAGACAAACCGCGTTATATATTTGCAAATTCCAACTTTGCAATATGAAAGTCTTTAATTTTGACAATGATCTGCACCTGATTTATAAACATTCAACTTAAATATATTGTAAACAAAAACAAAAATGTTTGAGGTTATTGTGTCAAAGTACCTAATTTTTCAAGATTTTGACTGGATTCGTAACACATTGTAACATAAGGAACACGATGAGTGCCACATGTGGAGCAGGACCTGCTTACCCTTCCAGAGCATCTTATATCACGCCCAATTTTTTGGTGGGGTTCGTGTTGCTTAGTCTTTAGTTTTCTTTGTTGTGTCTTCTGTATTATTATTTGTCTGTTTATCTTTTTTAATTTTTACCCATTGCGTTGTAAGTTTATTTTCGATCTAAAAGATAGACTGTCCCTCTGGTATTTTTCGTCTTTCTTGTGTACGGTTATAAAGTTGTACATGTATAGGGGACTTAATAGAATAAATGTCAAATAACTCTTGTTATATTTTAAGAACAAAAACAATCTCTCTCAAATGTTTTGGACTTACCAAAGAAGAGATATGAAAACTACAGCATAGAAACAGGCCAGTTAGGCTCATCTGTCCCATTTGCACCAAATATAAACAAAAAATCAATTAAAAGGTTGACTTTGATAAAAACAAATTTAATTATCTTTTGTTATTTGGTTGTATTTTTCTTTTCACATGATGAAAACAATTGACGGAAATGAGATTTTTTTTTCAGTGATTGTACTATCATGTATTTGAAACAATCAGTTATGCTACCTTCCGCTGTCCAATATTTTAAAGAAAGATGAGGGCTATTTTTTAAAATAGGGGACAGTTTAAGGTAACATAACGGTTTCTTGCTAGTAAACGATAGTCAAGCAGGTACTGAATAAAAGTTAACACAATAAAAAAAGACATGGCTGCGTCAAACTCCAATTCATATTGCATTGTAGCCAACAAAGCTACGATCGCAACAGGCATAATAATCAGTAGAATTTCTGTATAGAATTTGTGTGCTTGTTATGAGAGAGCAAAACTTTAAGAGACATACTAATCTGCTTACACATACTTTTTAGTACATAACAATTCAGCGAAATCTATTTGAAATATTTAACAATACCCTGTTGTGAAAAGGCAAGCATCACCAATCTCAATGTATAGACTGTTAACATTTAGTATATGAAAAGTAAAAATATAAAAAAGAAGATGTGGTATGATTAACAATGAGACAACTGTTCACAAGAGACCAAAATGACGCAGACATTAACAACTACAGGTCACCGTACGGCCTTCAATAATGAACAATGCCCATAACGCATAGTCAGCTATAAAAGGCCCCTATATGAGAATGTAAAACGATTCAAACGATAAAACTAACGGCCTTATTTATATAAAAAAGGAACGAAAAACAAATATGTAACACATAAACAAACGACAACCACTGAATTACAGGCTCCTGACTTTGGACAGGCACATACATAAATAATGTGCCGGGGTTAAACATGTTAGCATTAGAGTTTTTCTTATTATCATTGTTAAAATGAGTAGGTCCGTTTAGGTTCGATTTTGGCCTCAAATTTCAGGTTCAAAGGTTGAAAGATTTTGGACACTTTTTCAACACTCAAGTGGTCCGAGAACACAATTATTTCGTAGTTCGTTTCTTTTAGAACATAAATGAAAATAAAAAAAAATACCACCTGCGCTTTCTCAAAGAAATTTTTACAGTGTGTTGTACTACTTGTGGGACAAATTATATCAAAATTATAGAAAACTTCATCGGCTCTAACTCAAAATATGGACAATTCTATGTTTAGGGCGTCTTGAAATCTTTTGACAGCTTCCGAAGTGCTAATTTTTAACCTTTTTTCAGCTTGACCAAATCACTACTTTCCTTTAAAATTCTGGACCCAAATTTTTTTACAGTGTAATTTCACCCCCCTACTTGCAATTTGAGGCATTAAACATGGAGAAATAAATTTGGAAGGGGTATAAAAATTAATGGCAAGTAACCCACTGTCAACACTAGGGACTATATTCGTGAACAACGAAAATCAAGGGACGACAATTGTGGTCTCGGACCAAGTGTCTATTTCAGTCGATTCAATTAGTTAATGTTAAAGATTTGAACAGATTGAGTCATTACAGACACTCAAATTCAAGCTTGAATATGCAAAATCTCTCAACATGCTCAAATATGCCATAATATGTCACTTTTCAAATTTTTTTTTTTGTCAAAATTGAAAGTGACCGGATCCGTGTTCATCATTAAACCTCTATATATGTTATATATTATCAGCAAATACAACTTACGTTGAAATATTAAGAATGAACACAAATGCGACCACTTCCAATTAAGATGGAAACCCTCTTGTATTTAACTAAAATGCCTAATTTGTGAAGATTTCAATAATTTAGCATGACTAAGTGATACTAGTACCCATTATATGTCCATTGTATTGTCAAAAACAGTCCATATTTATGTAGCAGAAGTATTCTACTTTCCAATACATAGCTACAAGTTAACATTTTACCAATTTAGTAAAAGTGCTATATTTTGGGCCTAGAAGGGGTCTAACTAAACCTACTCCTTTGTTTGTTTATAAGAATATTCTTTGATAAGGCTCATCTTATACAAAACTGGGCGGACTTTCACCAAAAGTTTAATTCGATTACAGACAAACTTGTTCATCTGCCAAAATTTGAAGTTATCGCTAGATTTACAGATATAAGATCAAGTGCATTGCTTTTGTTTCAGAAAGATATTTTGAGAGTCAATTTTAATAGCAGGCATACAATTGCAACGTTTATTGTTTTGTCATTATTTAACAATGTAATCATATCCCATTGAAATACTTATATTCAAAAAGAACAATTATGTTCAAATTTGGCACCGCTTCTTATGTTGACTTATTGTGTCTTTTAATTCGATTAGATCTGTACTACAAGACCAAATTTAAAACGTAATCGCGTTTTCTTACATGCATGCAAATGGTTTATATTTCGTTTTGATTGTCAATGTAAATAATACTTATTTAAACATTATATTGAAACTGAATGATACATATAAAAGATAAATATTTCCGTTTCAGTTCGAAATTTGCTTGTGAACATTTGTTTACCTCATCGGTATTCATAGTTTTAATAGAAACCAAAATTACTCTACCAGCTCGTCAACACTGTAGAGTAGTACTGGACAATTTCATTCAGAATTTGCCAAATATTTCAGAATGTAGGCTAAATATTTTACTTTTTTTTCGAATTTTTTTTTTTTAAATTCTGTGTTCACTTTGTAATGAATCAGATAATGATTAAAAATTCTCAAAATATTATTCATTAAATTTACAATAACATTTTAACTATACCATTGATAGCATTGTACATCAGATAGTTTAATTGTTCAATCTCTGGTTTTTGTATTGCATCGAAGTTATTTAAGTTGAAACGGATAACCCGTTTAAGGTCAAATCCTTTTATAAAAATAGATATTTATAGTGTGACAATATGTTAAATTAGAATAAAGTCAATACGACGAATAAATGTTAAATTAGACAAATCGGGTTATATATTTGCAAATTTCAACTTTGCAATATGAAAGTCTTTAATTTTGACAATGATCTGCACCTGATTTATAAACATTCAACTTAAATATATGGTAAACAAAAATAAAAATGTTATTTTTGTCAAAGTACCTAATTTTTCAAGATTTTGACCGGATTCGTAATAACATAAGGAACACGACGAGTGCCACATGTGGAGCAAGACCTGCTTACCCTTCCGGAGCATCTTATATCACGCCAAAGTTTTTGGTGGGGTTCGTGTTGCTTAGTCTTTAGTTTTCTTTCTTGTGTCTTCTGTACTATTATTTGTCTGTTTGTCTTTTTAATTTTTAGCCATTGCGTTGTAAGTTTATTTTCGATCTAAAAGATTGACTGTCCCTCTGGTATTTTTCGTCTTTCTTGTGTACGGTTTTAAAGTTGTACAGGGGACTTAATAGAATAAATGTCAAAGAGGAATAACTCTTGTTATACTTTAAGAACAAAATCAATCTCTCTCAAATGTTTTGGACTTACAAAAGAAGAGATATGAAAACAACAGCATAGAAACGGGCCAGTTAGTCCCATTTGCACCAAATATAAACAAGCCTACGATGGGATTTTAATTTACGTACTTCAACATCGATGATCTATTTTTTTAAATTAAAAAAGTACAAAGCATGGAAAACATTCATTTTAAGTAAGATTAGCAGAAATTCGCCATTGGTTTGAATTATGCACTAGTGTTGCTGTCTTTTATCGCCTCGCCTCTGAAATGGACTGGGAACCGTTTACGGCAGAGTTAGTTCATTTTGGCACAAGCCGGTCTAACATGACAATGCACTCATAGGCATACAGATCCGTATGTGACCATCGCGCACTATCACAGCACTTATCATCAAAACTGAATATTGCAGCCCATCTCTGAAACTTACAGTATATATGTTACAGTGAATTTGTATAATCTGGGATTATGTAGAATCCCTGATTATTCAGGGAATATGTAGAACCACCAAAAACATTAGTAATTATATATAATCCCTGAAAATGACCAGTGATTTTACATAATCACTGAACATTTGAATAATTATTCTACAAATTCCCTAACATAATTTCAGGGATTATGAATAATTTAAGGATTCTTTGTTTGATAAAAAAAAATAAAAATAAATATAGACAGATCAAATTTATTTGTTCATAGTGTGTTAATTTACCATTTATTTTATTGAGTTAAGCCTTCAAATTGATATTTTATCGTGTGTTTTCTATGTTGTGATGTTATACTATTGTTTTAGAAAATGGGAGAAGGTTTGGTACCATTTAAACTTTTAATCCCGCTGCAAATGTTTGCACCTGTCCTAAGTCAGGAATCTGATGTACAGTAGTTGTCATTTATTTATGTAATTTATACATGTTTCGCGTTTTTTTATATAGATTAGACCGTTGTTTTTCCCGTTTGAATGGTTTTACAGGTCTAGTAATTTTGGAGCCCTTTATAGCTTGTTGTTCGGTGTTAGCCAAGGCTCCGTGTTGAAGGCCGTACATTGACCTATAATGGTTTACTTTTATAAATTGTTATTTGAATTGAGAGTTGTCTCATTGGCACTCATACCACATCTTCCTATATCTATCAAATTATCATTTATTTTACTTTCATATTCCTTGCCAGATGAAATAATTTTGCTTTTAAACACAGAGGATGGTCTTATAGTTATAACCATACAGGGTTTCGAGATAAAGTTGAAGACTTCAAAATTAATAATATCAAGATTCCCTTTATAGCGATAACTTTGAACCTAGAAATACAGTGTTAAGAAATATTCAACATCGTTTTTTGGCTGTAATTGTCTTGTAAAACGACGTCAATTGCATCAAACGTTACACAATGATGCAGTAATTTTATTCTAGTATGTTTGTATGAAGAATGTAAGGAATATGATACTTATTTTGAATATGGTCGTTTTTCTGAATTAATAATATGGAGTGAAGTGGTTGTGAAAAGTATTATTGGAATGTTCATCAGTTTGTTATGATTGTTTATAAATACATGAATTATGTAGTAGGTGCTAAGAACTATTGGAAGTGATCAACTACACTCATTTTGAGATTTTGATCAATGAATTTTTTTTTTTCATAATGGACGCCTTTTTTATATAATGAAATTAAAGCATACATATTTTGAGATAGTAAAAAGTATGTTGTACAAACATGAAATAATATAATTATATATTTTGGAATTTAAATATTCAGGTGTTTCACTTTTTTCTCTAAAAAATAAAATTTTGTAATATATGTTGAAATGAACGGTACAAAATAAATTTATCGGAATATTCTTGTAGTAATGTTCTGCTCAAAATAAATTTATTTTGTGATTTTTGCAAAAATCTGTGGTAATGACTGGTACAAAATAAATTTATTATGAGATGTTTATATCTTCGTTGTGATGACCTGCTCAAAATAAATTTATTTTGTAATTTGGAAAAAACTGCTGAAATGAATAGATGATGATTATTTTGTGGTAATGACCTGCTTAGATTAATTGAATCATGATTCTGTAACCTTTGTTGTAATGTACACAATAAATTTATTTTAAAATGGTGATACGTTTATGATAATAATGAGCACAAAATAAATTTATTTTGGGATAAACATAACAAATAGAATGCTATGTGTTTGTTGTTAAGCCATCACAGATTTTGTTTGTCTGATTCTATTCAAAATAAATTTATTTTGAGATATTGATATTGGATAGAAGTTATATTTATGATTAATAGCTTCCAACTACAGAATAAATTTATTCTGAAGTTGATAATTTAGTTCGACTGTATGGTTTCTGTGTACTTTGTTTCTTTTTAATAATATAATATACAAGCAAAATAGGGTTCAGAATAAATTTATTCTACAGTAAACATTCATCAAGGCCTACACCAGTGACAGAATAACAAACATTGGCTAATAATATTAACAAAATAAGGGTTTCAATAAAAAAAAAGGATTATTGGATTTTTCCTCTTTCATTTTGGACTCAGTTATATATTGTTTGTTTTTAAAAGCCAGCGTCAAATGGATATTCATGTTCTATTTGTAAACTACAGAGCATGTTATTTGTGGTACATGTAAAACAAATGATGAAGAAGATCATGAAACATCTGTATTTTGGTGTTTTTTTGGGTTTTTTTTTCTCAAATGAACAAGAAATTCAAATAGATAGAACTTACGCATTTAAATGTATAGAAAAACTAAGGATTGACAATTAGAACAAAATTGTAGAGGAAGCTGGAATTTGGTGTTATTCTCATAGCAATTCCACACGGTAAAAAAGGAAAGGAAATCCCAAAAAAACATAATTGTAATTGTTCACCAAGAAAAAAGGATATCGCCTGGCCAAAAAAAACATGGGGTCTTGCAAGAACCAGTTCGAGGTTGCTAATTCTCTTTTTTGGGGGTACCTACAGATGTTTTTACTGAACACTTTATTTCTCTTAGGCGGGACATAAAATCTGATTCGACGATATGTGAAGGTAAATGTTTTCTAAAATATGGATATTGTGGTAAAAACAGATGTAAAGCATATTATTTTAATATATTGTGTTTAACATTTTGATATATATTGTGCCTAACATTTAAAAAATAAATAAAGTTATAATTTTGATATTTTGTGCTTAACATTTTACAATTTATGTTTATACAGTGTAATGCTGTTTTAATATATGATTTTATAGCATACATTATTTCATTATTTGACTTTTATTCATTTTCTTTATAAATAAAACTATTTCTTCATTTCAGTTATTATGTATAATCCCTGACGTTTTTTCTAGTGATTATACATAATCTCTGAAAATTTTAGTGATTATATATAATCCCTAAACTGGTCAGTGATTCTACATAATCACTGAAATTTTCAGGGATTCTACATAATCACTGATTATACAAATTCACTGTAAAATATATAAGACCACAAATTTTATAAATTTTGGTTCTAACTAAAACAGTTACCCATTTTTATTACATTTTAGGTTGCCACTTGACGTTAAGCAACCAAAAATCAATCAATCTATTTGAGGTTGTAAATACTAGATGTCGTAAGTACAAATAGTCAAACAGCCGTGTGTTTCGTTGTATCATTGACTTTACACCGGTAAATATTAACTGATCTTAACTGACAAGTAAAACAAAATTAACAAAATTAACCTGCTGATAATAAAATTCGATTTACCGGTCGTATGCAAAACGGCAACTTTTGTAAAGTCTACCTAGTTGTCAAGGTTTAACTGAAGCTATTTAAAGTGAGGTTATAGGTAGGTTTCCATTTAAAAAAAGATATTCTTAATCATTAATGGTTAATTATTCAATAAAATGCATTAATTTAATGTAAACAAATATAGGGTTAAGCATCGGGTGTAAGCTAGTTACACACTTTGGGATACGGTGTGTCTGCATTAGATACACAAATTCCTCAGTGAATAACAATTACTTTTATAAACTGCTTTATATGACCGACATTAAGAAATAAACGCTTATTAGTTTCGTTACGTTTACAATCAAAAAAAATTAATTGTATCTTTAAAATTACTTATATCCAAGAAATGAGAGATTACAATAATTGAATTTTACTTATATTACTTCAATTATAATAATATGAATGATGCACAACAAACGGAATATGTTCAATATCGACAATTAAATTTCGTGAAAAAACGCGGAAATCAAAAAACGGACTTTAGTCAGTATTGAAAATACTAAATATATGACAACTTGATGCAATTCGTCAATATAAAAATAGTCATAAACAAAATTGTAACTGAAATAGCCTTTTCACAATATATATTTTAACATGTCGACAAAAAATCATTATGGAGTGAAAGACATAAAATAGAAAGAAATAATTTTCATTTGTATAAATAAGTAGTAATCAAATGGTTAAGTATTCAAATTAAAATCTTTATCTTTCTACCATGTCTGGAAACATATTTTTGTTTATTTGTCATGTGTTCATATAATGAGGTCATATTTTAAACACTTAACACATAAATTTTAAATTCATTATTTATCTCTAGGTTGATTTTTGATTTTGTAACCATATGATGCGATGGATGTACAGATAAGTATATAATCGTGTGGCCTTCAAATTACCACTTGAGGTAAGCAAAGAGTTATTGTCATGTAGTTTTATAATTACGCTGGTAATTAGCTTATATTTTGCTATAATTTAATTTTAGATGTAACGCGTCTTCTGATTGGCTGACGTTATTTTGTTATGAGCCCATAGACATAATTAAGTCATGTGACCATGACGTCATCAACGTTTTTTCATGGTTTTCTACGGTTTAAAATGGAATTTAGAATAAAATTTTAAGAAATGACTGTAATATTATTTCTGTTTATTCGAAATAACATAAAAAATGTGGTACACACTGTTAAATAACCCGCTATGCGCTTTATTTAGTGTGCACCAATTGTTTTATGTTATTTCTTCATAGACAGAAATATATTATAGTCATTCCTTAATAATAGACTTAGTATTTGGCACAACTTTTTGTAATTTTGGATCCTCAATGCTCTTCAACTTTGTAATTGTTTGGCTTTATAAATATTTTGATATGAGCGTCACTGATGAGTCTTATGTAGACGAAACGCGCGTGTGGCGTACTAAATTATAATCCTGGTACCTTTGATAACTATTTAGCTTGTTTGCTCTTCATTGATATTTTCTCGCTGTGTTGAAGACCCAAAGGTGGCTTTGTCCTGTTTTCTGCTCTTTGGTCGGGTTGTTGTCTCTTTGACATAGTCCCCATTTCCATTCTCAAATTAGTTGATGTTTTACTGTTTTGTATCATTTATTTCTATTTTTGAGTACATGTAAAGGTGTATTTTGACATGAGAACACTATATATCACAATTAAGTTTATGAAATGCATTACGAAATACATGTTAGAGACAATTTTATTTGAGTCTTTGCGGCAGAACATATTAGTTAAATATTAATTTATATCTTAACATTATACCATAACGCTAGGAACAACCACAAATATTGCAAAACTGTATAAAGATATGGAAAAGTTTGATGCTTTACTACGAAATGCAAAACATTCGCGAAATAGAATCTTATTAGTTGGTAATCCTCCCTTCAATCGTTCGGGACGATTCGATTACGAACATACAGAACATATTCCTTTTCTAGGCTTCTCTCTAGAATGTAAATTTTGAAGATGCTTGGAATTCAAATAGTTGCAAGGGAACAGGCGTGACTTCTACTTGGTAAATGACGTCATAAGGGTGTGCATAATTGACGATCTTTTCCGGTGAGAGATATGAATTGAGTAATAGTCATTTATCACACATTTTGAATTTAAATTTTGTTCTGTATTTATACATGAAACGTCATCTAATTTCAGAATGGAAAAAGAAAAGGAAAATTATTACAGATTCATTTGCGTAATATACGAAGTAGGTGGCGACGTTCAGCGATGCCGACTTAAACGGTCTTATATCAGTTCAAATTTTCAAACATTATCGCACTTTTTAAACGATCGTGATGTGTTGCATACTCTCTTCCATTTGTTTTTTCCAACACACTTATGCTGCTGGAAAGGTTGTTGTAAAACACAGCGAGCCAAAGGGTTTTCTTCCAATCAATGGGATATTCTTTATGACGCTGATCCTAGTCTCTGTTGTAAACAAAATGAAAAGATATGCATCTGCTGTGTGACCGCAAAAAATGTGAGTGAAAGTGATCTTGATATATCTCTCCTGAGCTTAATACTAAATAATTGCTGCAATTTGACACCTAACGAAAAAAAAGCTGTCCAAAGTCTTCGAGATATGAAAAATAACTACATAAGTCATCCGACAAATATGAGTTTGTCGAATTCGGATTTTCAGAGTTTATGGTGTCAAGTAGAACATCAAATTAAACATCTTGATAGTACAAAGACATATCTGTATCAGCAACAAATTCTTTTACATAGACCAATGGATGTCTCTCTAGTGCAGAAGTATTTTAATAATTGCTTTGATGCAAGTGCACAATTGGATTCTAAGGTAAGATATAAGCGTTCCATTTTCATTTAAACAGTTTTACATTTTTTGTTTTTTCTCAGCCTTCCTATTATCATATCCAAAAATATAACAATTAATGTTTACTAGTTGTTAAGGGTGAACTACTGCGCGAATATATCCATAATAAATGAATCTTTATGCATAAATTTGCTGCATGTTCCAAATTATAGTTACCAAAGCAAGGTTTAATCATCACGTTCGATGACAATAAAGGATAATTTGATAAGAAAACTTTGAGAGTATATACAACAAACATACAGTTCAACATGTAAAATATTTTAACAAAATCTGTTTTTTTACAACAGAAATTCGAATAGTAATTAAACAGAATTTCATTTTGTAGATGAAAGATCTTCATGCTATTATTGCTGGAGGAGAAGAACGTGTGATTGAAGCTATTAATGACAATTTTAGCCAGGTTAACAGAAAGCAAGAACATATCTTAAAATATCTACACAAACTCCAGTCCACGAAAGAGTACAAACAGAGTGGTATAATATCAGTTTGTAGAGATAAGACAAGTCCTCGTTTTTCTACGTTTTCTGTGGATAACATTGACTTTTTTTAAGAGACATTTTTACATATTAAGGGCTACCAACTCCTTAAGCCGATCAAACTTACTATAAACATTTGATATCTTTGTTTAACCTTGTCAACAATAAAAGTCAATTATTGATGAGTAAATTCAGAAGTTTGAAGAAACAACTAAAAATTTTTGTCAAATTTCATGAAAGTATAATTTGGAATTTTATTATTTCAATTTACTGGCATTATACGAAATGTTAGTAAACATGATATTAGCAACGCCAAAATTTAAAACATTACAATAGCCAAATACAAATGAGTTATCAAATTTGTTTCCACTGAGTCAAAAACGCTTTGATTGACGATTAAATCAGTACTTTTAAAATGAGATTATTGCCCTTATATTTCATCTCTACGATTTTCATTTTACACCGACGCACTCCAATTTCTCATATTGCAATGTATACCATAACCAGCCTGATGCATTATTAGAATAAAAAAAATTGTATTCAATTTCCCTTTACAATATTGTTTTCCATTGCTAACTATTTTAGTGTAAAAAGACAATAATTCTGATTAATAGGTGGATATGGATTTTAAGACCATACAATTGTGTTAAATATGGTATCGTTAAACAGTCATAATTAAGATAACACGCTTTTTATATCTGTCATAGTGTTCTTGATTATATGCTTAAATGCACAAACTCATCAAGAAGTCATATAAGGAAAATGGGTTTTTTACCAACCGGAGGTGATTTTTTTCCCCAAATATATAATGATTAAATATATAACATCCCAAGCCCTAAGCCAATAGGGAAAATTCAAGAAATCACCCAAATTAACCAAAAACAGAAAGTTTTACCGCATTCTTTAACTTTTTACTGCTTTCTTAATATAAAACCGCAGAAGTGAACCTGCATATAAATAAGGAAAAGTTGAATGAGTTCCATTGAAACAACCCTCCATCCAAATCACAATGTGTAAAAATAAACAATTGTTGGCTCTAGTACGGCTTTCAACACGACCTTTGGCGAAAAAAATATAAATATGCGTGATACCTCGAAGGATCAGGGGTGCACGCGTAACTGTAATAAGGGGTACACAAATCATATGTGTACATGTAATACAATACAAAACATAACATGCATTGTCAAAACATGTCAAAAGATTATTCAAACAAACTTTTAATCAGTCTTCACCATTCTCTACGTTTTTCTTTATTCCTAACCGATATTTCTTTCACTCTTTGCTGTAAGCCTACTAACAGTCTTTTCGAAAAAGAAAAAGCAAGAGCATTTGACAGTCCTCGCAGAAATTTCCCTTAATTGTTCAACATCGATATTGTTAGAACAAGAAGCCTACTTTCGTTGCAAACGTCATACAACCCGTTCATCCAAGATGAAAAAGAGAGGGGTTGTAATTATTTTATAATCTTTCACATTGATATACTATTTCTGTTTGCCTTGTCCTTCTGTTCAGATATGGAAACAAGCATTTTCAAATTAAAGAGGCGTTAAACTAAATACAGATTTTACACACATGAACGGTTTAACATGACATGCAAAGAAGCCCAGCTGCGATTAAAAGCTGGTGTCAGAAATTAAACTGTCAATAGATAAATTGTCTATTATTTCAGGTGATACGTAGGCAATTTTTTGTTAGGCACTACAAGAAGAAAATGTGTAATGGATAATTTCAATTTAGTTTTTCGACAAACCCCTAGTTTCCAGTCAATTTCCCCCTGCTGATATATAATTACTGTTCGCGTTCCATTTGTGGTAATACATTATCTAAATACTCTATAAATTGCTCCTTTGATTAGTAGTACATATTTGCAGATTTCAATTTGTTGACCATTTTTCTGCTTAGACTGTCAATAATTTATAAATATCAATTATTTTACTCTACTGTTAATATATTATAGTTGGTTTAATTTGCTGTTGACATAATTCGTTTTTAAAGCTATATTAGCTTAAATGTAAAATGTTGTGCGCTTGAATAATTCTGTAACAGTTAATTATTACAATTTTTTTAATTGAAAAAATGATATATCGTATTTGTAAAGATAATGCAGCAGTAACGGCTTCTAATTTTATATATTTAATTTTATTTCACAATGTCCATTGCTCTTGATAACGACATTATGGTCTTAAATATTAACATCTATTTTTCAATTTTTAGAATCAAATAATGCAGGAGATTGCATTACAACAAAACGAAAACGACATGAAATAGCAGTTTGTTCAGATATATCCAATGGTATGTGTTAAATGGTTCATGTTTCATGTTCGCCTTGGTGGTATTTCTGTGGTTTCGTGGTAGCGTGTTCGTATTGCGTGCTAGATGTCTTGAGTTAGAATCAGACGGGTTAAACCAAAATTTGAAAATTTATGTTTGCTGCTTTTCTGGCATTATGTTAATTTTATAATCTTCTATAGAGATGAACAAAAGTGGACTGAAAATCCACTTTTGTTCATCTCTATAGAAGATTATAAAATTTATAAGCATGCAACGAATTAGACTTTTATTTATCCAGGGCATGGTATGCCTTTAAACGTTTATATATACACATGTGTGTCTGTACTAAGATTAAATTGAGAATGGAAATGGGGAATGTGTCAAAGAGACAACAACCCGACCATAGATAAAAACAACAGCAGAAGGTCACCAACAGGTCTTCAATGTAGCGAGAAATTCTCGCACCCGGAGGCGTCCTTCGGATGGCCCCTAACAAATATATAATGGTTCAGTTAAAATGAATAAGAGTAAGAATAAGAGTACATTTTGAGGTGATTACGCATCCATTTTAGCCTGAGAATCAACAAGAACCTTAAGACACGGATGGCAAAGTGTAATTTTAGTTCGACGTTTTTGCTATTTAATTTCACCTGTTTTCGTGCTTTAAAATCATTCACCGTGTCTATTGAAACATGTAATTAGGTTTTTTATGTTCGATTTTTCCATTTTATTTTACTTTTATCCCATATTCCCTGTAAAAAAAATGACAATGGCATGCGTTGCATGTTTAAAACAGTAGAGCAATAATATTTGGAAAAAAGCAGTGACGACATACATAAATAATATAAGTAGGATGTAAGATAATTTATATATATATATACTCATGTAAACAAAATAACATCTTTTTTCCCGACCAACTGACCAGACTTTTTCACATAATAAATTCGTGCAGGGATACCGGCGATCCCCTCTATTCAGTAAATAACGTCATCACGGCAACGGGTGAAGGACATAGGTATGCATTCATTTTATCTTAATCTTTCACGTTATGATTTTGATACTGTATATGCAATCATTTACAGAATAATTTTTAATGCAAAATCATATTTAATGGAAAATAATATTTTTCACATTTTAAGAAGAAGAAGATAGAAATGCAGATAATTACATGTCCAAAAAAAGGAAACAACAAAAACTGGAGCGTTTGAATCTGTTTAAAGGTTTGTGTTTGAGGTTATTTCTTATTAGTACAAATTGTTCAGTAATCATTGCAATAGATAAATCAGCTAAATGCAAAATCATAGTTAATGAAATATAAAATCATTGATAGCAATAACTAACTATATTAAAAAGAGTTATGAAATAATTTCAATCCAGGCTCATTTTGATACGGGACTTAACTTTTGAAAAATTAGAGTTTGAAGACCTTTCACGTGTGCAATATGCTAAAATAGATCAATATCAAGATGATTTATAAAATTGAGAAAGTAACCAGCAAATATGTCAAAGAGATAATAATCCTATCAAAAAGCTAAAAACAGCCAAATCCCAATAAAGGGTATTCAATACAGCACTCACACACAGACTTCTGCTGTCCCCTAAACAAAATTGTAACCAAAATGAATATTAGGCCAGTGAAAATGGACGTCACACTTAACCCCGAAACACATACAAAAATAACAAAGGCCAAAGGTTCATGAGTTAGGACAGGCACAAAATGCGGCGACGATAAACATGTTTTGTGAGACGCCAATCCTCCTATACCCCTATTCAATGTAGAATAAACAAACTTACATCAAAACTGAGTTTAAACGAAGTACAAGTTCGATGTTAGAATGAGTAGCAGAAGAAACTTGAATCAGAATGACAGTGATCAACATAAGTTAAGAAAGGTCTGCTATCAGTTACTCCCAACTACAGACCTCAATTAGAATGGTTGAAAAATTATAATGTTTTCATCACATGAAAATCAAGTACATATGTTAGCTTACGCAGCTGTGAACGAGGACGAGGTATGATGCCAACCTTGAACGAAATCGTCCTTAATTTATACAAGTATCAAGTTAGGAAGCATTTTAGTGATGACGTGAGGTCATTATCTATGTTAACCAAGAAACTCGGACTTATTGCGTTGTATTGATCCGATGAGCCCTTCTGAACTGATTTTCATAGTTTGTTTATATGTTTACAATACTGCTACAGTTTAGAGGAGGGTTGGTGTCCACTGACAAGTTTTAAGTCCGCCACATCCTGCATGTATCTGTCCCAAGTCAAGAGCCTTTAATTCCGTGGTTGTTGTTTGTTGCTGTTTATCTTATTATAATTTCGTTCATTGTTTTTTATACATAAGCAGGTCGTTAGTTTTCTCGTTAGATATTTGTTGCATTTGCCATTTCTGGGCTTTTTATAGCTGGTTGTGATGTGTGCATTTAATTTCCCACAAGATTTGATTGGGTTCGTGTTGCTAAATTTCTGTTTTTCTATGTAGTATGATGAAGAAAGTTCTTTTGTCTTTCTTTCATATTCCGTTTTTCGTCCTTAGACTTATGAATTTTTATATCCCTTCCGCCTCTATTGCATATCTTAATCATAATGTTGTTATATCCTATGAAACTTCTCTCAGTGAAATTATTTTGTATTTGTATAATTTTTGTCTAGTATAGTAGAAGAAAAGTGATTTTTTTTAATCAGGACAGATAGATGATTTGAGATATAAACTACCAGACACTAAGCCTCTTGACGAATCGAAAGGTATGTGTTTAAAATATTTAAAGACTCCGTAATTACACATCATATATATATAAGAGTGTTTATTTGATATGATACATCATGGTCATCTAATATTCAATACTTTACCATGTTCTGTCATAGGGAATCTTACCAAAATCAACTGACTTGCAAAAAAGGTGAAATGATCGGAACATATAAATCTTCCTTTTGATAATACGAAAGTCAGTTCGATTAATGTTGATGTCTATAAGTACAATTATGATTACAAACTGTAGGCATAGTAAGTGAAACTAAGTTTTTGTTAATAATTATGCCCTATTTTGGACCTGAAAATAAAAACATGTAATATATTGCAACATATAAACAATTCAAATGTTTTATCTTAAAATAAGCCACTCCATTGGTTGTTGAATTCGTAAAAAAAACTTTGAACAACGATTTTTAATCAGTAAAAATGGTATCAATGTCATTATTCTTAGAATAGTTAATTCTGTATCCAGCATGTCAGTTTAAACGTGATAAAAAAAAGTAGAAATATCTGAACTTTGGTGTACTTGAGCACGCGAAAAAATCACTTCTAACCAGGACCAATGCTCTAGATCTACTGAGTTGAAAATAAAACGATTTACGACAATTGTAAGAGAAAAGGTAGACAATTTTTTGGATTACATTTGTGAAACTGATGGTATAAAATAAAAAAAAGCAGTTTGTAAGTCATATATGGATGACAAAAAAGAATCTAGATACACTGGTGGGAAGCAGATGGTCGTAACTTAAAGTTACGACCATCCGGAGTTTTGCTTCTTTCATATGTTTAGTAAATACATGTCATAGCTTATTATAGATACTTATAGATATGCTACAATATGTAATACTATATGCTAAATTTGTTGATTTAGTTTTGCTTGTTTCATATTATATTAAGTAAATGTATGCTTGATGTATAGCTCAGGCAATGGGCAGCATTATGGTTAAAACTTGTACATACACTATTGCAGAAATGTAAGACAAAATTGTCTTAAACAGTCCAATAAGATTATTACTGAAATTCATGATTACAAATTTTTTGACGCAAGATATAAATCTTTTTACATCTCAACAGTGTAACGGTCAGAACATTGATAGTTTCAAGTAAAATACAATGAAGTTTATATCCTTTATTCATGTATCATTACCACTTAACTCTACATTTCAAAAACAAAAACTTTGGATTTAAACTATACATCAAGCATGAATTTTTAGAGGAAATCACTGTCAGTTTAAGTGAGCTGATATTATATGTTGGTGATTCTTAGATCTCTCTTGTCTATCTTTATAATGCCTTGCGTAAGCTTACATTGAGATGTGAATTGCAGATGAAACCATGCAGTACTGACGGTGATATGAATTTTAAGCAAATTTGACCAGATCTGATGAGAGAGCACAAAACAATGGACATTGTTTCCTGTGTGATCTCTTCTCTTTTGCTATATTAATCCTGTTCATTATTCAAATGTATAATAGAGTTTACCAATTTGAATAAATATTTTATTATCATAAAATATTGACATGTATTACAAATAATGAAGTAGATCAATATACATTAAAGCTTACATATACTAAAAACAAATTTAAGTTATCTCCCCTTCGACACAAGTGTAAATCTGCATTAGAAAATAAAATTTCTTAGTCTTTTAAATTTGTTTCCCTTTAACTTGTTTTTGTTTATTTCATGCATATATTTTATATAAAATATGGAATTTTGTTACTTGGCACATATATGGTATATTTTTGAAGCAAATAGAGCATTATGTAAACAGTCCTGATATCTCAACTAAACCTTTCACTCCTTTGTGTTGGCAGTTATCCACTTTCAATTCTTTGAAGATTTCTTATTGTAATGGAGGGTAAAAATATTAAAATAATGTCTCATAATTGTCAAGGACTTCAAATGAGAGAAAAAAGGATGGATAATTTTAATTATCTGCATTCAAAAGATTATGATATATATTGTCTTCAAGACACACACTTTGTAGAACAAGATGAAACCCTGATAGGAAACCAGTGGAAAGGTCAATGTATTTTCAATTCTTACGCATCTAATCAACGAGGAGTTGCTATCCTGTTTAAAAATAATTTTGAATATAAAATACACCAATTTAAAAAAGATGAGGATGGCAATTTGTTGGGATTGGATATTAATATTGAAGAAAAGAGATTTACTCTGATCAATGTGTATGGGCCGAATACTGATAATCCTTGCTTCTATGACAAACTAACAGAAACCATAGACTTTTTTATAATCAATTGTGTCTGATTTGTGGGGACTTTAATCTTGTTCAGAATTTTGACCTAGATTTAAACATTCACGGTTAGATTTCTTTTTGATCTCTGAAAGCCTTATAGATGACATATGTGCTATAAACATTGGAAATAGCTACAGATCAGACCATTCACCAGTAATTTTGACTTTAAAGATAAATGAGTTTATAAAAGGCAGGGCCTCTGGAAATTCAACAACTCCTTCCTTCAAGATACTGAATATGTAAAATTAATTAAAAAAGCAATTATTAACACAGTTGAGCAATATGCAGTGCTAGGTTATAGCAGAGATAATTTCAACAGTATTATTGATGATTTTGATATACAATTTACAATCAGTGGCCAATTATTTTTTGAAACACTTCTCAATGAGATCAGAGGTAAGACTATTTCTTATTCGACATATATAAAAAGGGAAAGGGTAAAACAGGAAAAAAAACTTACAGAAGAAATACAAAAATTAGAACAAAACACAATCACTGAGGACAATATAAATGCAATAGAGATTAAAAAATGTGAACTTAGAATTTTGCGACAAAACAAGATAAAAGGTCAATATGTTAGGTCAAGAACCCAGTGGATTGAAGAAGGAGAGAGACCAACTAATTATTTTTGTAACCTAGAAACACAAAATTTTATAAATAAAACTTAGTCTATTAAAAAAATTATTATTAATGATAACACTGTAGTAGAAAATCAAAAAGAAATATTGACGCAAACAAAATTATTTTATGAGAAGCTTTACAGAAGACAAGAGTGTATAAAAGATGTCAATCTATCAGGGGAATTACCATTTCAAACACCTAAATTAAGAGATAACGAAAAAGATTCTTTAGAAGGTAATATTACCTTTAGTGAGCTAACACAAGCATTAAAAAGGATGAAAAATCATAAAAGACCTGGTTAAGATGGCTTCACAGCAGAATTTTTTTAAGTTTTTTGGATAGATATTGGAAAATTTGTCTTCAGATCAATAAATGATGCATATGAAATAGGGGAAATGTCTGTCACACAGAAACAGGGAGTAATCACATGGAAGATAAATCAAGACAGTTTTAAAAAAAATGGCGTCCAATTACCCTTTTAAACTCAACTTATAAACTAGCATCTAGCTGTAAAGCAGAGAGAATAAAGTCAGTTCTTAATAAACTAATTAATTCTCACCAAACAGGCTTTATTCTGGGGAAATTTATTGGGGAGAACTGTAGACTTATATACGATATTTTACATTTCACGGAGGAAAATGACATCCCTGGTATGTTACTCTTGATTGGTTTTGAAAAAGCATTCGACTCTATCTCCTGGTCATTTTTATTTGAGACACTTAAATATTTTAATTTTAGAGAATCCATCATGAACTGGATAAAAACATTTTATAATAATATTTCTTCAACAGTTACTCAAAATTGTTGTCTGTCAGATTGTGTGGAAAGAGGTTGTAGACAAGGAGATCCTGTGTCTCCTTACCTCTTCTTGCTATGTGCAGAAATACTTGGCATTTTAGTCAGAAATAGTAATGATATTAAAGGTATTACGATAGATGATACAGAGTTTATAATGTCTCAATATGCTGATGATATACACTTATTTTAGATGGACCTCCTTCTTCTTTAGATGCATCCCTCCGTATCTTACAATTCTATGCTGAGATATCAGGACTGAAAATTAACAGATAAAACAAATGTTATATGGATAGGAAGTAAAAAACATAGTCAAGATAAAATATGCGTAAAGTGGGGATTGAAATGGGGTTCCAGAACTTCAAATTATTGGGTATCACTTTTTGTGTTGATTTGAATAGAATGTTAAATCTAAATTATGCTCCTCGAATTCAAGAAATAGAAAGTATTATACAAAAATGGTCAAAACAGTCGCTTACTCTGTTTGGTAAAATAACTATTATAAAATCTTTAATTATATCAAAATTGAATCATCTGTTCTTATCCATACCAAGTCCAGATGAAAATGTACTACCACAACTCAATAGTAAAATTGATGCTTTCATTTGGGATGGTAAACCTGACAAGGTAAATCAGGAGCTCTTATGTCAAGAATACTGCAGAGGTGGTTTAAAAATGATTAATTTGAGAAATTTTATACAAGTGCTAAAATTGACCTGGGTTAGGAGATTATTTAATTCAAATTCAAAGTGGGTCAAATTATTTACTGCTACACAAAATATAAAGGAGTAGGTTCAGTAAGACCCCTTTTTGGCCCCAAAATTAAGCAGTTTTGCAAAATTGTGAAAATGTAGCTATTTTTTGGAAAGTAGAATGCTTCTGCTACATAAATATGTGCTGTTTTGACAATACAATGCACATATTTCGTGTACTAGCATCATAAAGTCATGCTAAATTACTGAAATCTTCACAATTATAGCATTTTAGTTAAATTTTAGACGGTTTCCGTCTTAAATGAAAGTGGCCGCAATCGTGTTCATTCATAATATTGAAATGTAAGTTGTATTTGATGATAATACATAACATATATAAAGGTTGAGGATGAACACGGATGCGACCACTTTCATTTTTGACGAAAACCATCTGAAAAGTGACGTTTTTTTGGTATATTTGTTAGATTTTTCATATTCAAGCTTCAATCGGAGCGTTTTTAATGACTGAATCAGTTATAATCTTTTACATAAACTAATCGAATCAATTGAAATAGACACTAAAGTGTTTAAAAAGTGTCCTAAATATTTCGTTAGATGAAACTGAAATTTGGGGCCAAAATCGGCCCTTACCGGACCTAATCCCTTTTTTACAGAGTTGGCTTATTTAGGAACAACTAAAAAATTAGATAACGTTTTTTTGGAAAGAAGTTATTTATCTTATTTGCGATAAGACGTGTCACGGTACTTGGCTATCCCAAATTCATGTATTTGGTTTTGATGTTATATATATGTAATATTTGTTATTCTCGTGAGATTTTGTCTATGTGTCTTACATTTAAGTGTTATGTCGTTGTTCTCCTCTTATATTTAATGCGTTTCCCTCGGTTTTAGTTTGTTACCCCGATTTTGTTTTTGTCCATGGATATATGAGTTTTGAACAGCGGTATACTACTGTTGCCTTTATTTATTTGTGCCTGGCAAAACATGTCGAGATTCCGACATCCTCGCTGTTTTGAGGAAGTCATATCTTCATCTATATGGAATAATGAGAACATTTAAATTGATAACGTCAGTGTTTATTATAGAAGTTTGGCACTAAACGGGGTATGGACTGTAAATTACCTTCTAGATGAACAAGGAAATATATTGTCTTAAAAAAATGATTACAATCTATGGAAATCAACACTGAAAGGGAAAAAACAACAAGCTCTGTTACCTTTTAATATTAACATTTTTTTCAAGTCAAACAAAGGTTCAAAAGACATGTATAATATATTAAATCAAGGTGCGATTGCAGATGTAATAGCAGCTGAGCGAAAATTGGAGGGTGTATTGAATAACGTTGTAGGGGATTGGAAAACAATCCAAAACTGTGTCACTAAAATTTCAAAAAATACCAAGCTCTGTTGGTTTCGATACCGAATTATTCACCGTATTTTAGGTACTAATACTTCACTTTTAAAGATGAACCTTGTACAGAGTAATGTATTTACATTCTGCAAGGAAGAACCAGAAAGCATAGAACACTTATTGTTGGGCTGTCATATTGTAGCAGACATTTAGCACCATTTGTATGCCTGGAATATTTGAAACAACACATATTGAAATTCCACTTAATGTTTGGTCTTTATGATAACTATTAACTAAATTTTATAAAAAATAAAGTCATTTTACTAGTTAAGTATTTTATATACAGATCAAAAATGCGAGAGGAAAAACCTCATAAAAAAACTATATCAAAGAAAATTTAATTTTAGAAAAACATATTTCCTCAAAACATATGAGTGTGAAAGATTATAATATGTACTGAAACCCCTGGGATAAAATCATTAATTAATTTAATAGTGAATTATTATGTATAGATGTGCCTGAAATGTAATTTCCATTATCACTATATATTGTTTTTTTTTATGAAAATGTTATACTAGATCCATATTCCGTTATATCATAACGTATTATTAGTATTTTTTTTATTTACTCTTTTTTTTGCTTGATTATGCTTATTTTTCTCGCTTGCTTTATTATGTGCCACTATAGATAATTTATGTAAATGCCTGTTAATCCATGATGAATAAAAAAAAAATTATAAAAAAAATAAACCCAACTGTACTGATATTTGTAGAGTACATATCTTCAAACTTGATAGGATCTAAATTACCAACACCAGTTAGTCTTCAAATGGATTACAAAGTTTGCACCATAAAAGATTTAACGAAACAACAAGGTATATTAAAAAAGATAATTATTCTAATTACTTTAAACATATTAAATACTATAAGATTTAAGTGTTGTAGTACCCTGATACGATAAATATGGGGTCAGTACATTCCATATGGGATGAGGGATACATCATGTACATAATTGTTGTATTAGGTCACTAGCACACTGTAACAAATTCATCATATTTAGATAGTGGCCTATTAAAGTGATCAAGTTTTAAATAAAGAACATACTCCTATCGTTCGATACAAAACCAAATACCAACAATTCATGTATTTTCTGCATTTATTTCGATCATCATCAATTTCTATACTTGAAGAAACAAAACAGGATTTTCCTCATCTACTTATTGTTTTAATAAAGGGACGAAACACAACAACTAACTGTGTATCTGAATAAGCCCCGCCAGCTAACCTCATATGAAATATATACAATATTCATGCGAAAGCTTTTAATTAATGATATTCTCAGAAATAAATAGGAGGTAATATAAATTTCCTTTGACCTTTCACATTATATCACTCATATTTCAAGATATTTATTTTGTTGCGCATATTGCAGATGACCGTCTTTAGTTCCAATTTCCTGAGGTTATGTTAAAAACCGTAGAGGTTTATTTTTTTCATGAGTTTAGGAGATTTTTTGTAAAAATAATACCTAATTTGAAAGACACTAAATGGTTTATAAATCTGAAATAAGTACTAACGAACATAACAGAGGGGCAAAAGAGCAACATGAACCCCAACCAAAAACATGGGGAAACTAATTTCAGAATTGTGGAAATTTGGCATTGTAAGAAAGGAACTTTAAAACAGCTTATATAACCTGTATTATGATCAAAACAATATCAAGGATATGTGGTTTTCTCATTGTTAAAGGCCGTACGTTTGCTTATAATTCCTTACATCTACTTCATTTTCGTGACTCTTTGTCATATTGGCAATCAGACCACATCATCTTATTTTTAATGGACTTTCTCATACTGGACATGTTCTTTCTCAGATTAAGTATCTCTAGCTCTAGGCCATATTCTAATCTTTATTCATATCAACTAACAGAGCTTATTTAATTTGGAGGTTTCACTGTTAAGTCTTATTTCAAACACGATAAATGCATTAATTATCCATTTTGTTTCTCGTGTCATGTCTGTCTCTCGACCTGTACTTCATTTACCATACAGCAGTAAGAAAAAGTTTGATTGATAGGAATCATTGAAAATGAACT
The DNA here is from genome assembly GCA_037788925.1 of Mytilus galloprovincialis. Lineage (NCBI taxonomy): Eukaryota > Metazoa > Mollusca > Bivalvia > Mytilida > Mytilidae > Mytilus > Mytilus galloprovincialis. The sequence continues at coordinate 62,608,013 of CM075343.1, read as the reverse complement.
TCACACCACATCTTCCTATATCTAATTGATAAATGAATTTTAAGTATTAAGAGATGTCTGTATCAATTATATGATTTTTTTATTAGACAATATTTTCTAATCATTCATTCAAAAGACAGATGCAAAACATTGATTATGGGGCAAATAATAAAACTTTGTGTGATACACTTAATATAATTTTCGTCAAAACAAATGATGCATGGTTGTTTTAACGTTAAAGGGTTCAAAAAGGCAGACAAATATATTTGCGGAGAATGTGATTGGCTGACTATTTCGTTGTTTGAGTTTTTGAAACATAAACAACAGTGTGAAATGCGAAAAAAGGTTTGTACTAAAGAAATTGTAATTTACCTAAACATTGAATATCAAAAAAGTTACTTGTGGACGTTATAAATGATCAAATAATTTTGCACTTTGTTTTATAGATTTTTAATATCAAAATACAAATAAATATGAAAAAATAAATAGCATTGCTGTATTGATGTCATTAATATTTTAAGCTTTACATAAGGATGAATATATCACTAAATGCATAAGATGGAAAACTATTAAATTGCATGGTTCCATGTCAGACCAGGTTGTTAAATCTGTTGATATGCATCGTCAAACGATTTCATTCATTATTATAAAAATTTGAAAATGATGTGAAACATGTTGAATGTCACTAATTCTATAAAACGTCAAAAATGGTCAAGTTATGATCTTGGTACATACTAATTACCAACTATTTCTAGATGGCAAGATATGTAAAGTACATGAAACATGAGGGAAAATGTAAAATAACATAAATGTAATCGTATTCACTTCAAAAATATACAGGCGTATATTTAATTCTTCAAACCTAAATCACAATCAGTTCATTAACATTTTTAATGGTTTCTTAATTTGTTTTCATTTCAGTTGAAATTACTTTTTTGTTGTAGGAAAACGAACATGTTAAACATGAATACAAGAAATATGTGGGTAAGTAAATTTTCCACCGTCATGTGAAAGAAGATATTCCAGATGATTCGTTTTATACATCTAAGGACTAGTTACAATAACATTGTCAAAATAAAAATGAAATTTTAATTTAGAACGAAACGAGAAGGTAATATAACTTTCAAAATTGGAGGCGCAGTTTCTGGCAGAAAATATTTTAAATGCTGAAGGACAACTAGTCAATTAACTTTTTTCTCTCTTTTGTAGTGGCAAGAATTACTGTACCGACAAAAGACAAAGATCTTTCTTCCATGATAGAAAAAGAGTGGCAGCAAGGAAAAATCAATCCACAGCATAGTTCAATAGAGGTTTACTATATCACAACAGGTTGTGTTGTGATATGGGTCAAAAGCGATTTACTTTTGTTCCTAAACATTAGCAAGTTTTATTCAGCACTTGATAATTTGGTTACTGATATATTCCAGAAATATGAGATCAACTTGCCATTATATAGTGTTGAGGTTTATGATATTGCAACAGGTATGAGGACTTATACAAATATATTAACACTTCAACTTATGAATATCAAAGATTAATATGGTTTAACACTTACAGAAATGTTAATTTTGTTAATAAGCATGTCAACATATATTCTGTAGAAAGAGAAAATCACTAATATGTTAAATAAACACCTGTCAAAAATGAAGAATGAAAACGGTCATAAGAATTATTTCTTACTAATGACCGGTTAAGATAGCTGCAAAACCAGTAAAAACCACCATTATAATTTAAGATTAACGAAAATTCAAATTTACAACCACCGTAACTGGCATAATACTTAAAAATGCTAAAAAACAATTGGCTGTATTGATATTCACCAAAATAATCTAAGTTTGTTAGGTTTTTTATATTCATACTTTTTCTACATGATTAAATACCTTTTCCTGTACCAAGCCAAGAATATAAAACTATTTGTTTTATTTGATTGAGCTTTTATTGTTGACATTTCGAATTAAACTTTTCGTTTTGAATTTTCCTATCAGACCATTATTTCTTTTATTGTACTTCTTCCATTTAAATTTATTAATAAATCTTTACATAATTATATATTAAACAAATGATATAATTTCTAAACAAAACCTTTACTACTGTATTTTATCAGGATATGTGGACAATCTAACTGACGAATTTACCTGTGGAGATTGTAAGCTCAAGTGTAATACACTTGACAATTTCATATCACACAAGAAGACGAGGTGCTACAATTATGTTTTTCCCGAGGTAGGTAAAAGAATTTGCGAAAAATTAAAAAGTCTTCCTTCTTGATATTTTGGCCTCTGTATTTTTTGTCTACGTTCTATTGTTAAACTTGTATAAAACTCAAAAATTAAAAAAAAATGCACTTTCTCCTGTGTTTCATTTATCAAAATGGATCATCCAAATTTGCCTTCATTCATCAGTTCTAAAGGCAAAAAATCGTGTGCGTATTTCTCGTCATTCGTCCATATATGAATAAAAAGTTTTCATAAAAAAATATTTCCCTTTCAAAGGTATTTATATTCCAAATGTATAAGACGTTTTAATATGTTTGGTATTTGTTAATGTGATATCCATATCATTATATGATCACTGCAACTTAATTGATGTTATTATAGGCAAATGCTGGAGCAATAAATATTAAGATGGTGTATTAGTGACTGCAATCATCGCACGGCTTTCAAACATAAGCGTAAACCCCTACAGCAGGATAAGGTTTAAGTTGCACATGATCATCACAACGGGTACCACATGCGGAGCAGGGTCTATTCACTCGTCAAACGCACTTGAGGTGCTACAATGTTTCGTGAGCAATCGTCTTGTACAGTATTTAGATTTGTTAGTAGTTTAGACTGTTGTTTGTCTTTGCTTTTATATTCATTCACAAATAAATAAGGCCAAACAATATTTAACTGGGAAATATGAAAAATAATCAACTTGATACATGTTTTACAAGGGGACATCATGTTGTTTATTTTACAAACCCTAGCTTAGCCTCATGGAGATAATGTTAATGACAAATGCAAAAAAATATTCGAATACGTCACTGTATCCATCAGAAAACAATAAATGATGCTATGTGCAAAACTTAGTAGTATTCTATTTTTCAACTTGTGATTTGCAAGATATTACATTAACAATTCAGAGTATAATCAAAATCATAGTTCAATTTCAAAAGATTATTATGATCAGATAATATATAGCCACTAGCATGTTCAACCTTTAAATGAAGGTTAAATAACTGATATATTATGTTTTAAATATGGTGAAATTATAATAACCGTATTATTTTATCTAAAGAATGAGTGTTTATTTGAGAACGTTCAACCCACTAGCTCTGTCACATTGGAGTCCAGAAATGTGATTTATAAAGGTGTTGTCAGTGAAATACAGCAGGAAAAGCCATTCATTATCACAACAACAGGTTCGATACGTGTAATATTAACATTTAACAGACAATCAATAATACTAACAAATCAATGAAGGGCTGATAATGTGATAAAATCAGAATTGACAACCATACATCTAATCTCAGTTAAACACCATTGTTCACCTGCATTATTTTTCAAAACATTCTTCCTAGAGTGTTTCATTTTTTAAGGTAATATTGCAAAATTGCAAAACATGTACATCAATTATCGTTCGGATTTCAAACTGCATGTTAGAGCAGAGTCTGATAATTTTGGTAAAAAATGTGTACGGCTTCAAACCTTTTTGTAATCTTTTTTAAGAATGTGTACAATGTTTTTTTTTCTAACTTGTTTATTAAGAAGAACAAATTATCAAACTTAGATCGAGGTTCAACAGTTTTTAAGAAGCTGAAGTTTGACAAGGTTTACGGACATATACATTTGCACTGTACCAAAAGGTTTATTCAGATGCAGATGAACATCTTTTTCACCAGATTTTGAGCTGTTATCGAGAAAAAAATCACAGTTCCACATTTAAACTTTTTTCATTCTTTCAATAAAGCTGAAGTGGACTTATCTGAATAAATATAGCTGAATAAATGAAATGGGATGTACATGCTTCTTGTAAAAATATTTTGTACCCCTCATTCATTTTCTCAAAATTTTGGCTAAAAAGATTGACTTGATTGGTAGTAAAATTTGAAAACTGGATTACTCAAAAACTATTCATTGTAAACACACAATGATTTCACAGAGTTATGTTTGATGATAATATTTTAGAAATTCATTGGTATTTCCAATTTGTGTCAAATGTTTGGAAATAATTCCAGAACGAGATTTCAACGAGACTGAAACGTCAGAAGAATGCGTCCTTTAGATCTTTTATTTTTATACTCTCGCTTTGAAAAAGTGTGGGTATCCTGTTTTAGTTCTGTTTCGTCCGTCCGGCCATTCGTCCATCAATCTGTCAGTCAGTCCGTTCGGTCATTCGTCCATGCATCTGTCAGTCCGTCTGTCCGTCTCGTGAGCTTCCTCTGTATGCTTTTCCCTTTATCCGTTTTTCCATCCGTCTATCTATCAATCTGTTAGTCTGTCCATTTGACTGCCCATCCGTCTGTCACGTGAATATTGTTTTGTTTTGCATCTTTCTCATGAACTACACGACATAGATTTGTAAATTTGGTTAAAGGGTTTATATATGTCAGCTTAACCGTGTGATGCGTTTTCATATTTCTCCCACAACGACTACCTATTTAACGAACACTTACATCATTTTACACATGACATCCAAGTTGGAAATGTTGTCACAGTTTCTCAGGACCTACATTAAACTTAGTTTCAGGGTTTATATAGGTCGATTATACCGAGTGGTCCATTTGCGGTTTCCTCACTTAACAACTTTCTGTTTAACGTCAAAAAATTGATAGTTTTGAAGATGAAGAAGGTATATTTATACTTGTAAATATTGGAAGTAAATGACAACATATTAACTATAGTTAATTTATATGCACCTTATTACCCACACACTAGAAATAACTTTTTTTTTAATAATTAAATTATTATTGGATAAACATATCACAGAACAAATAATCATGGGAGGTGATTTTAATGACATATTAGCTCAAATAGATTCAAAAAATAAATCTAAACAAAGAAAAAATTTAAAAAAAAACGCAGTTCACTTTGTGTAGAAAAGATAGATCTGAAGCACCAAGAATTGACTTTTTTGTTTAATAGAACCTGAAGTTTACAAAAACTCCATTTAATGCGATATAAAACCTATAGTTCTGCAACATACTGATCATAATTGTGTTTCATTAAAAATAGATATAAATAGAGGTCATATAGGCAGGGGATACTGGAAATTGAATAGCAGTATATTAGATATTGGGGACTATGTGAAAACAATTTCTAATTTAATAACCAATTATAAAAATAAAAGTTTAAATTATCCCGATCTCGACCTACTATGGGATAACTTTAAAACTGAGGTCAGAGATATTTCAATTAATTATTGCACATCTAAGGCAAAGGAAAAACTGAGATAAAATTAACATTTTAGAAAAAGACTTACAAAGACTTAATATCCTTATTATACTGAAAACAGTGATACAATTAAAACAAGTGTATTGCAAACAATAAAATATACAGAAGAAAAATAAGGAAAGTTTTACCATGAAAAAAGGGTCACCAAATAAGAGCTGAGCAAAATGGGTGGAAGAGGTTTTGGGTAGAATTAAAAACTTGAATAGTATCAACATTAAACTATTGCTATACTAAAGGACAATTGTCAAACACACTCATTCATAAAAAAAAATGACCCATTGTCGCTTGATAATTATCTACCTGTAACACTTTTGAATTATGATGTTAAACTGCTGGCATATGCCTTGGGGCAAAGACTTAAACCACTACTTCATAAACTGGTACATTCAGATCAAAAAGAATACATACAAAATAGATACATTGGTTTCAACATTAGACAGATACAAGATGCTATTGACTATTTAGAAGATCTCAAAATAGATGGAGCTGTCTTATTTTTCGATTTTAGCAAAGCTTTTGACTATCTAGAGTGGATCTTTATGTTTGAAACATTAAAAAAAATTTGGTTTTAAAGAAAAAAAATAAAATGGATAAAACTAATGTATTCATATATTAAGGGATGTATAACTAACAATGGCTGGGTTTCAAGTCGCTTTAAAGCATTCCTTATTATTAAACAAGAATGTCCGCTATCTTCGTTATTTTTTGCTCTTGCTGTAAAAATAATGGCTATAAAAATTAGAGAAAATAGAAATGTTATAGGATTAGAAATTAAGTAAGAAAGCAGCACTAATACCCTAAAAATATGCAGACGATACTTCTCTGTTCCTACATTCTAAACAGGACATTAGAGTTGCATTAAATTTAATTGAAATAATTCTGGCCTTAAACTTAATAGAACTAAAACTGAAGGAATATGGCTTGGCAAATTAAAGCACTGCAAAGAAATATATGAAAATATTGATTGGAGTAATAAAACTATCAAAAGTTTCGGAATTTATTTTGGACACAATAAATCAGAATGTCAAAATCTTAATATTGAAAAACAAATATTAAAATGGGAAAAAATAATAGCAAACTGGGAAAAAAGGAAACTAAGTATATTAGGGAGAATAGTAGTAACTAAATCTTTAATTCTACCAAACTTAACATATATAGCATCGAATACTGTAATACCAAAAGATTCGCTTCAAAAATTTAAAACCCTTATAAACAATTGTATATGGAATGGTAAAAAAGATAAATTTAAATTCAACTCTTACTACAGAGTACAAAATAGGGAGACTTAAAATGATAAACATTGATATTTTTTATGAAATCCATACACATAGGCTGGATAACAAAATTATTTAATACCGAAACGGACAATTGGACAGTTATACCAAGATTTTATTTAAATAAATTTGGTAATAACTTGATCATATTTCTAATGAATCTAAAAAATATAAATGATCTAGATAAAACAATTTTCAAAAGTGTTTCAGAATTTTATCAAGAATTAATTAAAACTTGGATTACATGTAGTGTTAAAAAAGGTGGGTCATCATATCCACATGACTTTCTACAAATAAGAACACAATTTATAAGGGGAAATAATGTTATCAGACTAAATGGAAAATCTTTATTTTTTAAAGAGTGGGTAAAAAGCAATTTGTTTTTCATAAATGATATCATAGATGATACAGGTCAAATTTCAGAAATATATATACTTTCTAAACTAAAAAAAAAAACAACATTGGATCAGGCAGATATCTTGCATTAAAAACAATACCATATGAATGGCTTACCATAATAAATCAAGATAATTAATTAAAACTAAAGTTAATATTCATAAAACTATAAATATTCTAAAAATCACTTCTAAAATGAGTACAAAACAAACTTATAGCATTATCATAAATGAAAACAAACCAGACACATCTATAGGAGTTATAATGTGGGAAAAAATGTTTGCCAAAACCTTTACTTCAAACTAGAAAATAGTTTCAACTTCATTTTTAACAACTTATCTGACAATAAACTGAAAATCTTTAGAAGGAAATGTATATACTTCCATGCAATGATTTATTAGTAAAATGGAAAATACTCACAGATAATAAATGTAATCATTGCAGTATAAAAGAAGATTATGAACATTTTTCTTGCAGTTAAAACAGTGATTTTATATAAAAAAAACATATTGAACCTTCTTAGATATAGGCCTTTGTGTAGCTCGGTAAATGTCATAAATATTTTTATGCCCCACCTACGATAGTAGAGGAGCATTATGGTTTCTAGTATATGCGTCCATGGGTCTGTTCGTCCGTCCGTTCGTCTGTCCTGCTTCAGGTTTAAGTTTTTGGTCGAGGTAGTTTTTGATGAAGTTGAGGTCCAATCAACCTGATACTTAGTATACATATTTCTTTATGATATTATCTTTCTAATTTTAATGCCAAATTAGAGTTCTGACCCCAATATCACGGTCCACTGAACATAGAAAATGATAGGACGAGTGGGGCATCTGTGTACTGGGGACACATTCTTGTTAACTCTAATCCTCGACGTAGACGCAGTCATGGTCATCTTCATTATATATCACTCGTCATGATGTATCTATTAATGACTTGCTGCCCTTCATACAAAGGCCGTTAGGTATTAATCACACTAAACTTTATTCATTACCCCTTACAAAACTTCGTACTCTGTTAAATTGGTGTTTACAAAACCTCATTCAAACCAATACAAACTTACAGCTATAATTGCAAGTCTCAGTCTTTTTAAACCAGACCGCGCTGGAAGAAATGATAAAGAGAAAAAAAATTTAAAACTCCTTTGCCAACAAAGGTCTCGGTGGCGTTCACTTAGGCAATATCCTTCATCATAAATTAGTTCAATCGAAAATACCTCCTTATTTCAAACATCTAAACCTCCCGATTGCACTTGTGCTAGTTCCCAAGTCACATATAATCGGGGTAATTACGTTATTACCGGTGACCTCAACATTGTAAAACACACTTCCCTGCGAAATGTGTTATCAAAAGGTCCGAAGTATCGTGAGCCTAAATCCATCAATTGAAAATACAACTTTAAAATTTTGATGTATTAAGTCGAGGATTATGCCAGGAAATGGACTAAGCGTGAGAAGGGAGACGTAGACACTCTTTCTGAATGGATTAAGGCGGTGATGTCGTTGATACAAATCAGAATTAAGAAACTGAATGGTTCTCTTCATGCCCATGCTACGTCAATCTTTAAAGACCCAAATGTTGCAAAACACTTATCCTACCTCCATGACAAATACGTTGTTGTCCACGCTGATAAAGCCCAAAACAACATCCTTGATAAACGAATTAGGTATTGACAATTCGCTTTGAAACTCAAAATATACCCTCACGACACTTACCAAAGAGGAAATCCTGAATAATCATAGGTCTGTTCTAACCTCCTTTGGAATTTCAACCAAACTAAATCTTCCATCACTGTATTGGATAGCTTAACTACATAAGTGTCCTTATAAACAATGGTATATTGCTGGGTCTTCCAAGTGCTCCACGAAACCTCTTTCTAAATTATTAACTATCTTATCTATTTTATCAACAATCAAAGACGGGCTTCAAAGTTATTGTGAAACTGCCTATTCTAGAGGTGGCGTGAATCAGATGTGGATACTTAAAAATTCAAAAGATCTTTTAGAGTACATACAACCTAACTCTCTTTCATCTTGCAATAGTATAAAAACATTTGATTTTTCTACACTTTACACAAGTATTCCACATTTCAAACTAAAAAGCAAAAAAAAAAAGAAAGATAAGTATAGCTTTGTTTCATAAAAAAAAGAATGGACAACGTAGATATAAGTATATTGTCTTAGGGAGGAATAAGTCTTACTTTGAAAAGGATAACTCTGATTCAAATAAAACATTCTCTAAAACTGACATTATCAAGATGCTTGATTTTTTTATTGACAACATATTTGTTTCGTTCGGAGGACGAGTTTTTCAAAAGACTGTCGGCATTCCAATGGGAACCAATTGTGCCCCTCTTCTTGCCGACTTGTTTCTTTATTATTAGGAGGCTGACTTCATATCGCAACTTCTTAGAAAGAAAGATAAGAAGTCAGCAATATCCTTTAACTCTACTTTTCGCTATATAGATGACGTTCTTTCACTAAATAATTCAAACTTTGGTGACCATGTTTGTATTTTGGAACATTTGACTGTCCCTCTGGTATCTTGAGTCCTTCGTTCCTAGTCTTCTGGTCATGGCGTTGTAATTTTATCGTTTAAACTTAATAGATATAAGTAGATGTGATATCAGGGCCAATGAAGTATTCGTAATCGTGTTGCTTATTCTTAAGTTTTCTATGTTGTGTCATATGTTTTATTGTTTGTCAGTTTGGCTTTTTCATTTTTGGCCAAGCGTTGTCAGTTTATTTTCGATTTATAGGTTTGACTGTCCCTCTGGTATTTTGCGTCCTTCTTTCCTAGTCTTCTGGTCATAGCGTTGTAATTTTATCGTTTAAACTTAATAGATATAAGGAGATGTGATATCAGGGCCAATGAAGTATATCTCCATCCAAGTTACAAGTAATAAAGGTAAACCATTATAGGTTAAATCACGGATCACTGGCTCACTTCAAACAGCAAGCTATAAAAAGTCCAGTAAATGCTACTGTTTAACCATTTAAACGCTTAAACAAGTCTAATCTGTAAAAACAACGAAAAAAGATAAACAAAGACAACTACTGATAATCAGGTTCCTGACTAGGAGCATGGTCTAAGAAAGCAACAGTATTGTTTCAGGGAAATCAAGATAAGAACTTTCCTTTTGTTTTAAAGTTTTTGATACCGAATTAACTGGGATATATATACTCTATATGCAGGCGCTGCTAATATGTTTTGTTTCAAAAGCAATCTACATACATGCAGTGATAAATATTTTTTGTATGAGTCTCATCAAATTGTTGGAGTATTTCTTCTGCTTAAACCTGTTTAAGCATATTTTTTATTATACTAGAAGTATTGATTATATTAATTTAAAGACATTTTATATTCTATCGAAATATAGCTACAACAATACAACAGTTTTACCCGAATATCATAAAGACGGTAGTTTATAATTTAAAATTTCCAGAAACGACGCAAAGACTGCAAAGTTATGCCTTAAATAACAAATAAAAAGAGTAATTAGCTTTATGAACTGGCACAACTCGAAAATTCCAAAGATGACGACGAAAACTGCGCATAAATACATTCCCAATAAGCAGCATTGACCGATATAAGCTGGACAAGGTTAATATATCAAATTTGACACGGAAGAGTAATTGAATTATATATATATGATATATATAAAGTAGTCTGAATTGAAAACAAGATTTAAACCTATGATTGATAGTTATATACGGTCGGATTTATATTACTACATATATATGTAGGACTATAAAGTGGGATGGTATTCTAAAGTGCGATGGTCACGCTAAAGTGCGATGGTCTACGCTGAGGTACGATGATGTATCACGATAAAGTGCGATGGTTGTTTGTTTGCTTAAATACGATTGGATATCAAGCTAAAGTGTGATGGATCAAAAGGGTTATGTTAAAAGCTTAAAACGTTAAAGAACACGCATGTTAAAAATAATATGTTTGCAAAAGCTTGAATGCGAAGGTTTTATAACATATGTGTAAGGCTTTATGATTATCTGTAGGCTTGAGTGATTGTTTCTAAATTTAAAAGACCGACTACGTGACAATTGCTAAAATAGTAATTTAGGTGTGACAAAATCTATATACTCTGTATATGACTATTTTTTTTAAATTCGGGCGTATCAAATATTTGGATAATTTATGTAACTTGCCGTTCACACAGTCTATCACAAAATTGTGAACATCTTCCCTTGAGGTCGTGATTGTAAATTACAAATACAAAATTCGTTCATTGCGTAACATTTTTTTGTATCAGCCTTTATTTAAAGGAGAGAGAAATGCAATATTCTCCGAGCTTTCTCATTTTTCGCAGCCAGTACAAATACAGGTTGTGTTTTCCTACAGTGTACAAACTAATGTTTTAGCGGACAAAATACGTTTTACGCATGAAAACATGGACCTTTATTTTACCGATTTTAATTTTCGATATAATCGACAATAGTTTAACGGGGACCGCAAAGTATACTGCAGCATAACAATGATTTCAATGTATCCGTAAGCTTCTAATACAAACAAGATAAAGGGCGTATGCGTATACTTTTGTATCTGTATGGTGAAATGGTGGATGCAGGACACAAGTCCTTCTTCCAGCACCCGAAAAAAACCGCATTTGTCTCAACTGACAAAGAACGGTAGGTTTACATTAAGTAAGCCAGTAGCATTTGGTTTAAAGTTGTTAATCAAATAATCGACATTTATCTTTAAGCGTATTAATTTTTTTTTGTATAAACGACGGTTAATGTCATAATTCAACAACGTTTCATACGTCTTTTCTTTCGCGAAACATCACACTTTAGCGTATTGAGGCATCGCACTTTAGCGTATACCATCGCACTTTAGCATGACCATCGAACTTAAGCGTCTCCATCGCACTTACATTTTTGAACCAGTAGTTATATCGAAAGTATGCTCTTGACTTTGACCTTCTTATTCATAATAAACAGTCGTGTGTATTATAGAACTAAATCCTGTTGAATTCCAACCACATCAAGATACTCGAATACTAGTGTGCGAGCACGGAAAATCAAAGCAAAAGAAGACAGATACAAAACCATCTAAGGAAATGGATAAAAACAGTTCAAAGAAATTAAAACTGAAAGTATTGGGGGTGAAGTATGAAATTCTTCCATACTGTTTGTTATTAAAATATCATAACTGCTTCGTTTTTTAAATTAAGATAACGATGATAACGTTATTTCAATTGATCAAGCCATGGGCAAACAATTCAACAGAAATGTATGCAGTTTTTTATAATAATATTTTATACCTGAAATTTAGCGTTATATTGTGTATTGTTCGGGGAATGATTTATCTTCAACTGACGATTTCGAAATCTATTAATACTTATGGTATTGAATAGAATGCTCGCAAATTAAATGGCAGTATAAGACTATTCTTCTATGCATATAAGAAAATAATCATCACAAGATATAAACCAATCAACTTTTCACAGCCTTTTTTACCTGTGTACAGGCTTCAGTAACCTGGTAACTTTAAGTTTCAAAAACATTCTATAAAAAACAAATTAGAGTATAAAGGGGCCTTGATATACCCAAGATCTATGTGTATGACCAAGAAATGTTTTACTGCATTTTAATGTAGGAATGATTACCTACAACTGTCGAATTCAAGGGCATAATTTTTCGACCTCTTTTCGTATGAATCCGGATGTGATATACTATATGTTGGTGGTATTACACCTTCAGCAGTTTCCCTCGATTTGCAGAATTGTTCTTTGATTTGTTTACTAGTAATTGCAAACTTTCTGTGCAATGCTTTGTCAACTGTTCTGTTATATTTATGTTCACTTATAGTTTTGATTGGCCACTATTGTATTTTTTAGTTTGAGAGCAGTGTTCAAATTCACAAAATAAGATAATTAATTGTAGAAAATATAGTTTTTGAAAACAATTTCTGTACATGGTGCCATTGCAAACTTAAGAATAAAAAATATGTAAGAACAAGAACAAAAACTAATCTTTGCAAATAATACAAAAGGCTTTTATGTTATTGTCTATAGATTTGTAATGTAATTCGTAAACTGTATTTCAGAAAACGACTTTCAATTGTGGCAGCAATTGATTTTTGTTCAGCTTTATCATTCAGAGAGAGAAACCGAATAGAAAAGCTTATGATACAAGAAAAGAATAGGCTCATAGAGGACGATTTAAACCATGATAAAATCCATGAAGCGTTAGAAGATCGGGCGGGATGTTTGTATTCAAAAATGATTCGTAATAACCTAGACGAAACAGAAATATTGTATTTAGACAAATATTTTCAGCTGTTTACGGTAAAATTCATTCATTTCTGTTTATATTTAGAGTAAGGAGTAAAAATGATTTTATTTAGGAGGTAATATAAGAAAAAATCGTGCTACATACCATATCAGGAATAGAAAGACAGAAGATAACTTGAAAAAAAGTAAAAAGAAAATTACGAACAATACAAACAATACAAACAATACACGTAAACCTTGAAAAAATAGACGAAATGGAAATCAACATTGGCTACTTAAATAAAAAAAAAAGGATATGAATTCTAATTCTCAGTTTAATATTTCAACTTCACTCACAAACTATAATAAATGTCAGTTTTTTGTTATAATGCTAAAATCTTTTTTAAAAATAGTGAAGCTTAAAATTGCCTTTGTTGTTGGTGTCTTTGCCATGTTTTTAAAAGTGACCACATCTGTCTGCATAGGTCATTGTTAACTAGAAAATACAAATGATAGTGCAAGTTTGTACAAATATCATTAAGTAATGACTATTCCATCTTGATATTAAAACACGTTACGTAATGTCGAAACCATATTATGTAAAGACAAAATATAATAAAGTACTAATTGAACAACACAACGTAATATCAGAGTTCAACATCAGACAGTTGTGGTGTTCTATGCTTTTTTCCTGCTTCTAAGCGAATATAAATCCATTTTATATTTTCAGACAATGTGCATTATTAGGAACACCTGTGATCACTCCAATATTTTGGTGGGGTTCGTGTTGCTTAGTCTTTAGTTTTCTGTGTTTTGTCTTGTGTACTATTATTGTATGCTTGTCTTTGTGAATTTTTAGCCATGGCGCTGTCAGTTTATTTCTGATTTAGGGACTTATCATTTTTTATCTGGGAGGGTGGGCTGGTCAAAATTCAGGGGAGATCAATTTTTTTTTAGTTTGTGGAAAAGGGGGGTTCAAATTTTTTTATAAATTCAAAGTGGGGGATCAATATTTTTTGCACATGGAAATGAGTAGTTTTAATACTTCAAAAGACAAAATGTCGAGAAGAACATTACGACAGTCAAATGGAAATATATTTTACCACCATACATATACAATTGAGTAAGATATACCCCCATAACATTGGTAATGTAGTAAGCTGTCATTTTGTGTCATTTTATCCGTTTTAGAATGCATAGGTGCTTCATAACCCGAATAATCCAGTCATTAAATTTCACTCACTGCTTTCACTACATTAACAAGCATTAGTGTCAATTTATGTTATAATCAGCCTAAAAGTTTGAGAGAAATTAGTATAAGTATAAATTAAAATGAGATTTACAGCGATTTGTGCGAAGAAATTTGGTCCCAAAATTCAAATCACACTGCATCATGAAAGAATATAGTGTAGAGCAATAAGTTCTGCAATAAATTTTCAAATGTTCTGCATACAAACAGTTGAATATTGATACAAAAGATCATTTATATCAGATTCCTTTGGGTCCATTTATACCTCTCATATCCTCAACGTTTGTACTTTTTAGGCTAATAAATCAAAATGTTGGGTTACTATCACACATTTATAAATTAAATATGACAAGAAATGAGTAACTGAATGGTTCAAGCTGAAAGAGAGGGACATTTAATAGATCCCTCTTAGTAAATTATGTGCTTTTACTGTTTTAAAAAGTTTTCTTTAATAGCCCAATGGATCAAGAAAATTAGAAAAAAATCAGAAAATTTAGCCTCCCAAAGCACCGCCAGTCTTGCCCTACCCATTAGTATAGTAGAAGAGCCCTACATGTATGTCAAGGCAATTTTCCCTCAAATATTGTTTTAGACTCAATCCACTGAGAATATTTCTTGTTTTCAATATTTCTGTGAAATAACATACAAGTGTTTTGCTTATTACAATTTTGGCATGTTTATTAGAGGGTGGCACATTTTTAAAATGTTTTTACAAGGGGAGATCAAACAAAAATAGATCAATTTAAAAAAAAAATGGATCAAGAAATGTTATACGTTTGATTTCAAAATGACCAGCCCCAGGTAAATAATGATAAGTCCCTTATGACTTTGACTGTCCCTCTTGTATCTACCTTCCCTCTATTATTGTTTTTTTTTCTCTTTAAACAATACTTGAAACTAAAATATAAATCATTGTAACTTAATTCTAAACATTCAGAAATCGATTTAGTTTAAACACAGACCGCGACTAGTTTCCAAAAAATAACTGGTGGGAAAACATTATCCATATTACGGCTTGCTCAACATAGAAGTAGGATAACAGGAGACTTGTACAAGTAAGTAAGCAAGTAAGTAAGTAAATAAATATTATTCAGAGTAGGGCATGATATGTACAAATAAACAAGGTAAACATGAGCTCTACAAGTACAAATAAAGCAAACACTTGTTTGCTTTATATTTACTGGTAGAGCCAATTTTGCCAATTTTTGTACAAATAACAGGTATACCAATATATTATCCAAAGGCAAACATAGTGACATGTCAACAAACGAGAAATTTTCAAATATATTCAGATAAGGAAAAATCGTTGGTTTTCCTCATGTACAAACTTTCCAGTTTAAAAAAAAATATGAAAAAACTATAAACGTCTACGACGAAAACAGATATTTCCGAGAAAAAAAATAATAGAACCACATGAATAATTTTAATTGTTTTTAGACAGGAACACATCACGAAAATTTAGCATTAGAACCAGCGGTGGCTGCATTCCATCGCAAGTACTTAGATATGCAAAAAGAATCAGCTTGGGAAAGAACAATTATGCTTGCTGGCTGTACAAAATATAAATTTGTCGTTATTTTGGGTAATTTTATTCTTTTTGAGATTAAGTTAAAGTTAAATGAATAAAATGTATGTATGAAAGATAACAACAGATGTCAATTTGAAAGGAAATTTGTTACATCAATTCGAAAAAAAAAATCAGATAAACTTACAACTCTATCAAATATAAAGAAATCACCAAGAAAAGTATAATCTCTTTAAACATAATCTTAAAAAAGTCAGCACTTCTGTGTTGACTTGAGTTTTCATTGATATGTTCCTAATTAAATATTAACTGTTAACAAAACTTTGGATTTTTGGGATACAAAGGCTTTTTACCTCAAATTACCTTAACTTTAGTTGGCAAAATGTTTAAGAATTTTTTGGTCCTCAATGCTCTTCAACTTCTACTTTAAATGGCCTCTTTTAGTTTGATTCGAGCGTTACTGGTGAGTATTTTGTACTGAAACGCGCGTCTGTCGTAATTATAAAAAATTCAATCCTGGTATGTAAGATGATTTCATTTAATGACCTTTCATGAGAATTGTAGTTATGTCAGGTTTGCTACAACTGTTTGTCATAATTGAATGTTGTATAGTCTTTATGACCTTATTTGGTTTGCACGTGCAGTAATTGTGCATCATCTGCACAATTTTCTCCAGAAATAACAAAAAGAAGATGTGGTATTGTTTAGTCTTGTATGGTATTTAATTTTAGTTTCTTGTGTATAATTCAGAGTTAAGTATGACTTTAAAAAAAGATGTGGTACTATTGCCAATGAGATAACTCTCCACATGAGACCAAATGACACAGAAATTGACAACTATAGGTAACCATACGGCCTTCAAGCATCTAAGACTAAATCATCAATCAGTTCACATCAAACATCCGATGAATTATGTAGAAAGACGTAATAAACAGTCAGAGAAAAACATGACCTTGTGCAATGAAATTTTTTTCAAAAGCTTAGTGCGAAGTGTTAAAATATTTAAAAATTCACAGAAAGACCATACTTTTTATTATCTTATTAGTTGTTACTTGCGTTGGACTAACAGTCAGATATGATACACACGAAATGCTGACATATATATAAGCAGGTCACTGATTTGTTATTTTGTTTTTTTATTTGTAAGCTCTCTGTACGCGTAGAAAATTATCAAAGGTACCAGGATAACAATGTATTACGTCAGACGTGCGTTGCGTCTACATAAGACTCATCAGTGACGCTCATATCAAAATATTTGTAAAGCCAAACAAGTTCAAAATTGAAGAGCATTGAGGATTAGAAATTCCCAAAAGTTGTGCCAAATACGGCTAAGGTAATCTATGCCTGGAATAAGAAAATCCTTAGTTTTTCGAAAAATTCAAAGTTTTTTTAAGCAGGAAATTTATAAAAATGACAACATTATTGATATTCATGTCAACCCTGAAGTGTTAACTACCTGGCTGGTGATACCCTCGGGGACGAAACGTCCACCAGCAGTGGCATTGACCCAGTGGTGTAAATAGTTATCAAAGTTTTGTAAACAGGAAATTTATAAAAATGACCACATTATTGATATTCAAGTCAAAATCGAAATATTGACTACTGGTCTGGTGATACCCTCGGGGACAAAACGTCGACCAGCAGTGGTATCGACGCAGTGGTGTAAATAGTTATCAAAGGTACCGGGATAACAATTTAGTACGCCAGACGCGAGTTTGATCTACATAAGACTCATCAGTGACGCACATTTCAAAATATTTATAAAGCCAAACAAGTACAACATTGAAGAGCATTGAGGCAAAATTCCAAAATGTTGTGACAAATACGACTAAGGTAATCTATGCCTGGGTAAGAAAATCCAAAGTTTTGTAAACAGGAAAGGACAAGGTACGATAAGGCCCGTTTTTGGCCCCCCTATTTTTCTCATTTTATAAATTTTGTTTCGGAAAGCTACTTATCACGTTAAAATATGCCCTTAAGTTTGAAATTTGTTTGAAGTAACTTCAAACCCATTAATTGCAGAAAATGGGTGAGGTTAGGGGATTAAAAGGTCATCAAAAACGTCAAAAGAAGGAAAAACAACGATTTTTGGCCATTGTGTCAGACAGCAAATTTAACAGCGTGCGCCTACGTGACCCAGAAAAAATTATGGCGATTTAGAGACATTGGAATAAAACGTAATTGCAATATTTGAATGATAACAGAAAGTTAACCCCCCCCCTCCCCCCTCACCTCACCTCACCCAGTTGCAAAAACTAGTGGTTTTGAAGTTCATCCAAACAAACTTCAAACAACAGGGAATGTTTTAACACAAAAGGTAGCTTTTCAAAACAAAATTTGAAAAAATGAGAAAATAGGGGTCCAAAAACAGGTTTTATCGTACCTTGCCTTTTATGAAAATGACAACATTATTGATATTCATGTCAACATCGAAATATAGAAATTATACGTCAAAATCCAAGTTACATTGCATTTAAGCTATTCATTCCAGTAATGTCGGCCATTACAATAACACTTTTCAACTGTTCAACTTTGTTCTATTATTTGTATGATTTTGAAACAGGTAAAAGCGCTTATTATATTGTCAATATTACTTAATTTTTATTGTTCTAGGTCAACTAAAAACATTGAGCCAGACGTCCGAAATGATTCAAATATTTGACCTTATGATGGGCTGTGTATGCAATGTCCCGATGCATTTATTATATATATCTAATGACATGGATAGTTATGAGATAGCTTTGTCAAAATATTTGTTTCGTGTTTACCTCAAAAGATTAAATACCTGCCAAGAAACAACAGAAGGAATTGTTGTTTGTCGTCAACAATACTTAAATGAAGATCGTCGCCAATACTTAGATGAAGAATTTTTGAAAGAGCTATATCAAGATGACATATCAAGTACTGCACTGTCTTTGAGGTAAGATCAGATCCGGATGAAAACTCCTAATGTATGTTTATGGTTAATGACGGGTTCTTCGTATTCCACTTAGTTTCTTTTATATTCTAGGAAACATTTATTCAAAGTTGTACAAGAGCTGTCAAAGAAAGATGTGAGAGTCATGATTAACAAACCAGAAGACAGTTTGAAGAATTATTTTCCCTCAGTTAGTCGAATAAAAAAAATTGTGAGAAGTGAGTAAATACTCGAATTCTTCAACCATTATTAACAATACACTTTCATTTTGTGTATATAATTATTTGACATTGACTTGATGATTTTACCACCTTTTTGGAACCCATTTAAAGTAGATTTTTTTTTATCATCTTGCAATCAGTGGCGGATCCAGAATTAATGATTTTTTTTTCACCAACGAAATCACAAAAATTACAACGTCTTACGCCTTATGAATTTTACCACAAAAAGGGTACACAGGGACAAAATACTAGTTTGAAAATCAGATTTACAGTTATGTATTTGTTTGCAATGAATTATATTGATTTCCCATTGAAAATAAAACCGATAATTTCACATTTAAAATAAATGTGGTCATTTCACTGCTCTGACGTCACGTAATAATATGCGTTGTCAAGACGTCTGATCAAAACAAATTGTGAATGCGTGGAACAAAATATATTTCCTGATAATATTCTATAATTTCATAAATAAAAAAACATGTGCTAATGTAGCAAAAAGAATAAATAATCAAAGAATTCAAATATCGAACAACACTGATAATTAACTCATGCGCTAGGCGTATTCATGAATTATTGTTTTGTTCGGTCAATCTTTGAATCTTTAATATAAAACTGTGTGTTTGGTGTTCAGCCTAAATGCAAGTGACAACGATTATGAAAAATCAGAACCTATGGGTAGAAAAATATAATTGTTTCCAGGGTTTACTTTTATAAATTAATTAATCTATACCTCCCATTTTTTTTCTTCTTTTAAGCATTATGTATATAGTACATTGCAGGTATCAAGAACGTCAGGTTATCATACTTCCACTCTCTCTTGATATATACATTGTTTTTTCTCTTGATGAAAAGATATCATCTCAATGTAACCATTTTAAGTATACTCAAATAGTAGCTAGTATCGGAAAATAGTTTATACTGTTTGAAAAAAACAAATATATAAAACAAAAAGAAATATCATATAAGATTATAAACATAAAACACGTTAATATGCAAACAGGAAAACACAGAATGTCTCTTAGAAAACTAACACAATTACAATGTGAACAGATGTATGCCGGAAGGGCATCAACTTAGAAAGAATGAGCAGTCTCTGTTAATACGTATTCCCTATTTTTAGATTTGCTAGTCGTTATATTCAGTAAAAAGTTCCAAGTGTCATGAGTAAACCAATTAACATTCGCGTGCACATCAGTGTTTTAATATTGGCCTCAGTGCATATTTTGATTTATTTTGTTTTTTTTTTAGATTCTAGATCGAGTGACTTCTATCTTTTTGATCAACGCTACGCAGGTGAGATTATTTTGCATGTTTATTTAATAGTATAAATTCTCTTCTCAATTAACCGACTCATTTCTTTTTCGTCCTCCACTTAATGTAACTATATACAGTAGACTCAAATAAATGAGTAAATCAGAGTCAGTAGTAATTTTCCAATGTTCAAATCCAATTAATCCTTAGGAACATACAGTATTAGTATCAGCCACCATGCGGATCAAAACTCGGTCCCAAATATTTATAATCGGTAATGAGAGACCAACCGAAAATGCGAAAACGACTATATTTATAGCATTTACAGATCGAAATAGAAAGAAAAAACATGTAACAGGTTAGCTCTTCATCTTTTATATAAGCTTTGGATTTCAAATATTTTGGCCACGAGCATCACTGAAGAGACATGTATTGTCGAAATGCGCATCTGGTGCAAGAAAATTGGTACCGTTAATTTTATTACTACCACTGGGTTGATGCCTCTGCTGGTGTACTATAAGTCCCCGAGGGTTTCACCAGCCCAGTAGCCAGTACTTCGGTACTGGCATGAAAATACGGATTTTTTGTGTTATTAAAATTTGCTGTTACACAATATTAGAAATTATTATAAATTAAGGAATGTATCTCCCTCATGCAAAGCTATGATTCCTTTCACGGATTTGGCTATACTTTTTGGACCATTTGAATTATAGCTCTTCATCTTTTATATAAGCTTTGGATCTCAAATATTTTGGCCATGCGCATCTGGTGCAAGAAAATTGGTACCGTTAATTTTATTATCGAGATGCAAACAGATCGTTTCCGTCAACTGATTCGTGATTTTGATCGTATCACTTATCAATTGCGATTTCCATGGTTCAAGAATGCTCTCCTTTTTAAGTTACTAAATGCAACGTAGTACATGCTATGATCAACATGTATTCGAGTTAATTACTGAGATAAGATGACGTATATTTTCAGCACATCTTATTCAAAATTACAGACTATAATTTAAAGAGTGTTTTACAAAATTTTCATTTTAGAACTGTAAAATATTTACATACTTTTGATAGTTCTGTCGGATTTACTTTTCTCATTTGTTGATCAATAAACGATATGCGATATATGTTTTGCCAGTTTAAATCTTTTAGTTATTCAAAAATACATCCGATGTGTTATATTACTATATATTGAAAGTCAGAATAGAAACAGGTGATCTGGGATGTAAATGAAGAGAATCAAAAATTGTAAAATGACAAATTGGATTTATTATTTATAATCAAAAACATGGATCCTTTTTTAGGAACATGTATCATAATCAACAACACCAAGTTTGAAAAAAACCTTTTAGAGAGAAAAACGTCTTATCTTGACGCTGGTGAGTACAATATTTCTTACATTTACATTTTAAATTTACTGTAGCCAATCGGGCCTTGAGTACAGGACTTTTGCATGACTTTATTTTGCTGTTTAAACTTTCAGATAAATAGTGTGTATATCGATCTACCAAAGTACAAAAGGAACTGTTGCTAAAGTTTGTGTTTGTTTTACAAATCACATAATATCTTCAATTAATCAATGCACCAAGTTCTTGGTTCTTTCTTATAAAAATCACAGTTAAATTTTATATAAAATTTAAACTAACTCGTTCATTTTTCTCTCACCATTGTTTTCTTGATTCTACGTTTGTAACTTTTTCAGATGAACTCTTTAAAACTTTCAGCCAATTAAATTACAAAATAGAGAATCATAAAGATCTCAAATCTCATCAGATACTTCAGATTGCTGAAACCTTCTCAAAACAAGATCACAATAGGAACAGTTCTATGGTACTTTGTGTGCTATCCCATGGTAGTCAATATTCCGTGTATGGTGTTGATGGACTTGCAGTGCAATTAAGAAGTCTAACTGAAAAGTTCACGGCGTCAAATTGTAAAACTTTATTTGGAAAACCAAAATTGTTCTTCATTCAGTCTTGTCGAGGACATCATAAGCCAATGTGCCAACGTAAGTTAATTCTATGAAGTTTTATGATAATTAAAGTATACAAAAGCATTATCAAAAACACATTTCAATGCTGTAAAAAAATTCGGTACTTATTACTTGAGTTAACGAAATGCTAGGTAGTCTCAAACTATTTTTACGTCATATTTTTATTTTCTTTAAATTTTTCACGGAATTTTATGTGAGGACATCACACTTAAAAAATAAATTGGCAAGTTTGTCGGAGATCACACCGTTAGTTTGTGGGGTATATTTTATTCAATGCTGTGTTTTGTTGTTATTATGTCACTTAATTGTTTTGCTATGGCGTTGACAGTTTGTAATAGACTTATGAGTTTGAATGTTCAGTTGGCCTCTTCTGCCTTTCTTTTTCACTTTATACGGAAAAACAAACATATCGGCATCCATCTCAAAAGATAGTCAAACTTTTAAACATATATTTTCAAAAGGGATATAGTTACGAATTGTCAGGTCGTTATAGGTGGTATTTTTATGGAGTTTCATAGTAATTCACTCGTAGGGACTGAGCATTGGACACATATTTTTTCCATGACCAGCTGTTAAAATGATACAGGTTATTTTCTTTTCCTAAATTTTATGATGGTGCGATAATGAACCTCTTACGGAATTGATTATGCATGATTTTCTTATGATGAAACCATAATTTGTCATTCATTTTTATTCATGTCTGGAGCAGTAACTACTACAATGTAGTTGTCATTTGTTTTTTGTTGTATAATTGTCAGTTTGCTTGGTTTTGGTTATTTTCTGTTACATATTCTTACATTCGACTTCTCTTCAAAACAAAGTTTAACTGTGCTTATTGCTGTGTGTTTGTTTAATTACATATACTAGAAATAAAAGGGAGGGTTCAGATAAAAAAAAATCATTTTTAACCCAGCCGCATTTTTGTGTCTGTCCAAAGTTAAGATCATCTGGTCTTTGCTAGTTGCAGTTTAGTGTGACGTCCGTTTTAGATGAACTAGTACACATTTTGTTAAGGGCCAGCTGATTTTGTTTCCGGGTAAGAGATTGTATGGTAGTGTAGAATACCCTTTGGTGGCCTTGTGTAGGTTTTTGTTTTTTGTTTTTTGTTTTTTTTTTTGCCTTTGATCGAGTTGTTGTCATTTTGATGCATTCCCTGTTTCCAGTCCAATTTTAAAGACAGATTTCATCTGAAATATTGGCGTAAATAAAGGCAGTAGTAGTGTACCGTTTATGTTTCTGTTCAGTTCCATTTAATTGTATTTAATAATTATTATTTTGTTTTTACTTTTCTCTGGAAATCGTATGTAAATCAAATTATTAAAAGTAGCAATATTTAGCTTAAGTATGTTTAAATTTTTCATGGACATAATTATTGTGCTTAAAAAAAGATTACAAATTATATTGAGCATACTACAAAATGTAATTGAAATAAAAAAAGGTTTACTTTAAAAATTTGAATGCAACAGTAAATCAAGAAATATCCTAAACTTACAAGCAAATAAGAAGTTATATAAAAAAGATGTGGTATGAGTGCCAATGAGGCAACTGTCCATTAAAGTCACAATTTGTAAAATTGGTAAAAGCAAACCATAATAGATCAAAGTACAGTCCTCAACACGGAGCCTTGGGTAATACCGAGCAGCAAACTATAAAGGGCCTTAAAACATGATTAGGGTAAAACCATTAAAACAGGAAAATCAACGGTGTAAACTATATAAAACATTAGAACACATAAGTATGTATGAAGCATATCAAGAAACAACAAACACTAAATATTTTTACGGTCAGAAATCACCTTCAAATTGTAGCCAACAAATGACACAAATCAATAATAATATTTAACAAGATTTATTATACAAAAGTTTACAAAAAGTATTACACAAATATTACTGTCAACTTAACTGTCAAATTAGTCCAATCTTTTATCTTTATCTGTATCCGGATATCTTTCGGAATTCAATCTGAATTTTAGGTTCACTACTAAGGTCACAATCCAGTATGATGTTGTTTGTAGAATAAGAGTGTCAATCCAAATGCTGTTAATACTAATGTCTATCGATGTCTAAGTCTAAGTCTGAGAGTTTAACTTTAGTGTCTGTATATATATACATGATATAGTTGTCATGGAAAATTCTAGAACACTCTAGAATGGAACGTCCTAGAAAGTTACAACGGAAGTTTCTAGTAAAATGTAAAAGTTAATATAACGCATCTTTTATTAGGATTATTCTGGAATCATTATGTAAGTCAAATGGAAAGTTCCAATCATTCTGTGATTGTTCCATTGATTTATAAACTGCACTGTTCTAAGATTATTCTGTAAACAACTATCAGGCCACACAACACAAATCAGGCCAACATAAATAAATACAATAATTACAATATCATAACAATATCAGGTTACTTGAATTTATAAGCAAATAAAAAGTAATTCATAGTAACATTGCAACAAGACAATGTTTTTCATAACTTTCAGAAAACACGTTACTTACAAGACCAGGAGCATATGATGTATTAGCTATAGAAAAAGACGGAGATAATACTGTTGAAGATGTCATTCCTGACGAAAGTGATTTCTTATTAGCCATTTCCACAGTGCCACGGTGTTTATCAAACGGACATCATAATAACGAATTGTACTTCATACCGGCACTTTGTGAGCAAATACAAAAACAGTTTATGAGGTAAGTATTTTCAATGTTCATTTCTTTAGTTTGAATGTCCTAAAAATTTGATATTCTTTGTTTCTAATTTAGAGACCGTCATAATGAATAAAGATTTGAAACGGGACGGGATAGAGAAAAAAACACTCCTGTTAAAATAGCAAAAAATAGTCCAAGGCAACAAATGTGTCTTCAACATGTTCAACACAGCAAGACATTAGAATTGATACAAGACTTTCAAAAGCCAGGGGTTCCATATATTTTGACTCGTCTGTCATGAAATGAAACATGCTGCCACTTGTTGATGTCAATAAAAGTTATTGTGTCAAGGTCAACCCGAAGCCTATGCTATGAGTCGACCATCTCAAGTTTAAATTACAAATTGAACTTTTATTAGTACTCAGTATAATATATTATTTATTTCAAGTAATTGAATTCATTTAAACATTCTCTATATCTAATATTTTCCCGTTGTATTCGACATGGCAAAGCTACTTACATTCTGTTTATCTTATTTTTTATCTTTCTAGGCACCATTTACTCGATATACTAACAGATCTTCATAAGATAGCTAGGAAATTTAGTTTACCAAAAGAAGACGGCGAAACAGTCAAATCAATATATTCGTATTATTCGTCTCTCACACATAAGCTACATTTCCGATAAATAATGGATAGGTAGCTTTTTCTGTTAAAATGTGTAGTGAAAGCAGACATTTATATATGCAGTCATTTTTAAAAAAAAAATTGAAAATATTCGTTAACTACCCTAATGTCATATAAATTTTACACCGGTATTATTGTATATTTAGATTACTGTAAATTCAGAAATTATTTCGAGGTTTTTATTATTGCGAAAAATGCGACAGAGTTGTAAACGCAATAATTTAAACTCGCATTTTGAAATATTTTGTATGAATTAAACAGGATTTTCTCATAATCGTAAAATTAAAATCGCATTTAAGTCTAAATTGACAACATCGCAATAATAAATGCACGCAATAATTGCCGAATTTACAGCACGTAGAAGAATTTGATATATCAGCAGCCATTAAAAATTATCAGAATTAGAAAATTAGTTAACCGAAACCAGTCATACTGAGGGTTGTGTATATAACATCCATATAATATTATTGAAGGTTTTAAGATTTCATAGTTTTCTAAAACGCTAAAACATGTGTAAGACTAGAATTAATATGATAGACAACTTTCATTTGTTTTGTCATTTGATTTTGTCATGGGACTTTCCGATTGAATTTTCCTCTGACTTCAGTATTTTTGTGATTTTACTTTTTTTCAAATACACAATAATTGGTATCTTACTAATCATAGAAAAATATTAATACAACCTGAGTGCTATTATATTGTATGAATTCATGATGTCAAATTGTCAATTGTTTTTCCTAATTTATCATATTTTATTGAAATCTGTACATTTGTTAGTTTAAAACAAAGTACCGGTACCTTATCCCGGCCTCGTTAACATTAGTAAATAACATATTTATAGAGTTAGTATTATTTGTTAGTATTATACATTCAATTTTCAATATTTGAAAGAAAAAATTATACCATGTCAGTAATTTCAAAAAGAAAAAAGTTCACCATTAATATTTTCAAATATAATTATCTGTATAACAAATGCACAGGTTTTGAAAAAATATATATACATATATTGTTTTTTATATTAAATTTCTTTTTTTCTCTTATTTGCACATAAACATGATAAGTTCCACACATGTGTAAGCATAATTGTTATATACATTAAAAAGAAGATATATAGTATGTTTAATAAACACAGCTGTTTTAGTTTGACACATTGCAGATAATGATTTTAAGACAGAGGCTGTTTGGATATGAAATATATACATTATATGTGGAGTCTATTTGGTTTTTGTTTTTTGTTTTTATGATAGTAAAGTAGTCTAGGGGTTCCAGCAGTTTTCTGCCCTACTGAGTAATTTATTTTTATAAAATATATTTTTTTCTATTAATAAGTTTTCCTTTATAAAACTTTTAAGTGCTATTATATTGGTTTGTTCCATAGATAATTTGCTTCTATAGATGTAGAATTTTGTTAACAGAAGTATTAAGTTTCTTATATCATTTTAATTGTTTTTTGTTAAAATACCAAATAAAACCGAATCAGTATTTAAAATTAGTTCTATTTTATTCTTCTCAAATATCCAGGAATTAATGTCTTTCCCCTAATTTTGATATGTATGGACACGTCCAGAATAAATGTTCTATTGTTTCGACCCCTCCGCACCCAAAACTACAAATATTTGTATCTTTAATTTTTATTTTAAGGTGACACTATCTGGTTTGTAATCCCAAATAACGGAAAATATTTTTTTCAGTAGAATATTTAAGCTTTATGCTATTTGGACTAGGTATGGACAGGAATAAATGGTTTAATTCTGATATTATTAGTGTTTTTATCACTGTTAATTTTCCAATTGGTGAGAGTATTTGATTAGTCCAAGTTTTATAATGTCTTCAATTTCTTTTAACCTAGGGTTATAGTTTCACTAATATCCACTGAGAAATTTATCCCAAGAAGTGTAAATCTGCTGTAACCCCATTCCAATCCCCACTTAACACACATAGTTTCTTGGCTAAACTTGTTCTTCCTAATCCAAACAACCTTGGTCTTGTCTAAGTATATTAAGACCTGATAAATCTGCATATTTATCTAGATTACGGAGAGATGCATCCAAAGATTCAGGTGACCCATCAAGTATTAAAGAGGTATAATCTGCATCGTGTGAGATGAGATATTCTGAGTCATCTATAGTGATTCCTTTAACTTTGTCATTATTTCGTATAAGTATATCAAGTATTTCTGCACATAGTAAAACCATATAAGATGATAGGGGATCCCCTTGTCGGCAGCCCCTCTGAATCTCAATAAAATCTGGAAGATGGCAATTTTGAGTTACTGCAGATTGACTTGTTTTATAAAAAGTAGTGATCCAATGTTTAATTGAAGGTCCAAAATTATAAAAGTCTAAAACACCTTCAATAAAAAGCCAAAAAGTTGAAGCAAACGCCTTTTCAAAATCAATAAGGAGGAGAATACCAGGTATATCATGTTCTTCTGTATACAATAAAATATCCTAAATTAGTCTTGTTTTTTCACCAATATATCACCCAGGAATGAACCCTGTTTGATCATTATTTATTAAAAGTGATAAAATAGACTTCAAACGCTCTGCGATACAGCTAGACCCGAGTTTATATATTGTGTTTAAAAGACTTATTGGTCGCCAGTTTTTCATATATTGTCTTAGTTGATCTCCCTTTGGTATACAAGTAATTATCCCTCTTTTTTGGGATACTGACATTTCACGCATGTCATACCCCTAGTTGATTGATCTAAGAACAAATTTACCTAATTCTACCCAAAAGAATTTAAAAAACTCACTGATGTACCCATCAGATCCTGGGCATTTGTTACTTTTCATTCTTTTAATAGCAGCTGTTAATTCTGAATAGGAGATTTTTCCCTCAAAGGTATCCCTTATTTCATTTGTTAACGTGGGAACGTCTAAAAATGGAATTTCCTTATTGAAATCAACACTATATATCTTTCTTTGAATATAAATTCTTATAGAAGTTTTTAGCTTCCAATAAAATATGTTCTTGTTTGTTTATTAAACAGTCCTCATTATTGACTAGTCTTGGAATTGTTCTATTATCAAAGTTCTTAATTTCTAATTTGAGAAAATATTTTGAGGATTTTTCTCCTTCTTCTACCCATTGCAGTTTTCAGCGAACATAATGACCACGCATTTTTTCTTGTCTTAAAATTTGTAATTCAGATTTCCTTTGGGATACCTTCAAGAGCTTCTGCAGTTTGTATATTTTCTTCTAATTTTTTAATTTCATTTACTAAAGCATTTTCCAATTTATTTTTTTCTTTCATTTTATATGATGCAAAGGAAATTGTTTTAATTTCTGTCATTAATGTTTCTAAGAACAGCTGATCATTTATTGTAAATTGAATACCTAAGCAATCAATCTGGTCTAATGAGTCTATATTGAATACAAAAGTTGCATATTGATCTTTTATTTGTTTTATTTTTTTTTTTCTTTAACAGATTTAACATATTATATATCATACAATTAACTATTATTAAATTTCCAAAAACCCTTCCCAATATTGAAATCACTTATTTTAAAGTATAGAACTATTGGTGAATGATCAGATCTATAGCTGTTTTGAATTTCAACTTCTTTTTCATTTTGATAGAGACTCCGAGGTATAAGGAAAAATCAATCCTAGCTTGCTTCAGAGAATTAACTTTTCTCCATCATGTCCATGTAAATCGTTTTTTGTCTGGGTAGTATTTTTTAAAAGGATCAATTAGATCATAAGTTTCAATAAGTTCAAATATTTTATCTTGCTCTTGGATTATTTATATTTAGATAGTTGTATGTATCTTATGCCTGATTTTGAACTAAGTTAAAATCTCCTATCAGAATAACTTGTTGGTAATTAAAGTTTTCTATTATTTCATTAACTTTATTACAAAAAGATGGTGAGTCATTATTTAGTCCATATAAATTAACAAGTGTTATATTTTTACCCTCAATTGTAATATATACACCAAGGAAATTTCCATTATCATCTTTTTTTCCCTTATTTATTGTATATTCAAGATTATTTGCAAATAAAATGGCGACTCCTCTTTGATTTGAAGCAAAAGAATTAAAATACATTCTCCTCCCCATTGGTTTCTAATGAATGATTCATCTTTTTCAGTATAATGTGTGTCTTGCAGACAGTAAATATGACAGAGCTTTAATGTCAAGTACTCGAACACATCTCTCCGTTTCTCTCTAGAATTTAAACCTTGACAGTTGTATGAGAAAAAATTTAAGGAATCTTTAGTCATTTTAATAGCTTAGATCATGTAGATATAGCATAAACATTCCATTTATGATTTTCATTTCTTTAATTTCACTTTGACTCATACAACTGATTATGAAAACACAAAGCTGTATTATTATATATGAATAAACAAGTTGGTATATAAATCTACCTTCATGCATAAATAAATCTTTATAAAACATTGTGCAAACATCATAAGAATTGAATAAATAAAAAAAGCAAGAGTAACAACAATCATGATTGTCATATTATGATATGTTTTCTGTTTTTTGTTTAAAATAAAAACAAATTTTGGGTTACCTGTTTCCAAAGAAAGGGGTTAATGGGGGATAAAACTAACAAATGTATACGCACTCAAACTAAATTTCAACAATCAAAGAGAGATAATCCAAAATATTATCTCCCCTTAATTGTAAGATTGCAAACCATAAGTTTTAGTCAAGGTTTTAGTAATTCTATGGCTATTATCAAAGTCTTATTTTGAAGTTAAAAAATTATTCTAGTAATTCCTTGGGTATTGTTTTATTTCAATTTTCACTATTGTCCATAGAAAGACATTGGTCTCATAACCATAAAATGGACACATATTTTCCTTATATATGTCATGTATGTTGGTTATTTATAAGCAGGATGCAAATTTCTTGTACAGAATGTACTACAATAACAAAATAAATAACCAACCAATGAAACAAAGAAGCACAAAAAAAAATACCATAAAGTAGCATGCACTTTCATATAAATGAACACAAGCAATTGCAAACATGTTTCAACAGTTACAAACGTAAGCATGTCAAGCCTAAAGCAAATAAGATAAACTGGCCGTAGCCAATAAGTACAACTTGGGTTCAACCCTAAACTATAACTATTCTCTCAGAAATAATTTATCAATTAAGACATTAAACATTTCAGCCCGTGGTTAAATATCCACATGAAAAATAAATATATAAATGTTTATTTAGAAAGTTGTCTGAAAAAGAGAACTGATTCCCTTTTCATTTTTTCTTTCTTCAATTATTTTTTTTTTCATTGATTCATGAATATTTAATTATTATTTTAAAGTAAAATGAGCGAGATATTCTGTATTTTTGATTATTTAAATGAGAGTTACATGTAAGTTTATAGTTTTAGAATTGTATCCATTTGCATGATTATTAACACAAACAAGCTCATAAACTAAAAGCACATAGAAGCACATGTAAAATTAATTCAACACACATATACCTACACTCATCGTAGTATTATAAAATGTATAAAAGAAATAATAAATACATCAGAAATTGTAGATATATGTACAGACATGCAAGCATAGTATATGTATTTTACTGGAGACAATAAGCAGATATCTGAAGCAAAGTCAGTAAACTTATCAATAGTGATAACAATATGTGACGTAGTATATGAAAGTTCTATGCAAGTTACTCAACTGTTAGCAACAACGGAATTGCTTGCGAATATACCACTGGTCTCTTGAGCTAGTGCGTGTTTCAAGAAACACAGTGACTCCTAAGTGACGAATGCGTGTCTTAGTTTTTCATCTGACCTAATCTTGTATTCAATTTTTGCAAGTTCATTTCGGGCTTCCTTTATGCATAGAGGCAGATCATCTACAATGCGGATATTCTTTCCGGCTAAATGTGACCCATGTGATAAGAATAGCTTTTTATCGGCATATTGTATAAATCTTATTATTGTGGGATTTGGTCGTTTTTTCTCTCCTGAATTCTGCCTAGATGGTATTCTATGAGCATTTGCGAATGGGAAGCTTTCTGCCTTAGGTTTTTCAATTTTTAAATAATTAATCATCAAGTCATCAATTACTTTCCAGATGTTTTCATCACTCTTTTCAGGCATGCCATGAATTTATGTCTCAAAACCACGATTGAAAATTGCGTAATAAATGTCTTTGAAAGTAAAACATCTAGACGATTTTTTGTTCATGATTTTTGCAATCTTTTAAGTATTTCTATTGCATATTCATTGAGTGTTTTGTTGTTTTAAAACATAACATGGTGGCTGCCATTACAGGGGAGGTATTCTCAAGAAATTGTCAAATTTTGATAACATTAGAAAAATTAGAAAAATGAGACGAAAAAGCAAAGGAATAATATGTGTAAATCTTCTGTGTTTTTGTTGTTGTTTTTTTTTCATTTCAGTGTATTGTTATTTGAATAATAATATGGTAGTGTACTATAGAATCCAATGACTTATTTTTCGGCTTTTATGATTATATTACATCATTGAACATTTAATCTCTTTAAATTGTGGGTACAATTTTAATATTAACCACATCATTTTCAACTTTATTTGTCATGTTTTTCTATACAAACTAAGGATATATTCAAACTCATAAATCTAAAACAAACTGACAACGCCATGGCTAAAAATGAAAAAGACAAACAGACAAACAATAATACAAATGACAGAACATAGAACACTTTAGAATAAACAACATGAACCCCACCAAAAACTAAGGGCAATCTCAGGTGCTCTTAAAGGGTAAGCAGATCCTGCTCCACGTGTGGCACCCGTCGTGTTGCTTATGTGATAACAAATCCAGTAAATAGTCTAATTCGGTAGGTCACATTCATGAAAGGGAAGGGGATTGTAGTTACGATGTAAGGAACATATTCGATATCATTTGTGAAACGGTTATTCCATAACAATCAACCAACTCGTGATGGCGTCCGTAAAATTTACGAAGGGATGATTTCAATTTCACAATTTGAACCTCGTGGTTTAATTGCTTCCTTGTGAGCAGCAACCCTCTGTCAAGACAATTATGATAATAGAATGCAAGAAAGGGAATATCGTATGCAGGTGCTGCTGGAATTTTGCTACTTATAAATTGAAAGTTAACAATTTGAAAGCTGAAATCATCTCTTTTGTCGTAAAGTTTTGTTTTCACCCCTCATTGTCAATTTCTTGATGAAAGTCAAGATATAATTTCTAGATGTAAGTCAAGATATAGTTTCTAGATGTAAGTCAAGATATAACTGTCTAGAGTGGAGCACTTGTTGTAGCGGTGGAATCTATATTTATATATTGACATTTTTTACAATAAAAATCGGTACAATCAATTTCTTCTATGAAAATGAAACAAATACAACCAATAACTTGCCTGTTTTTAAGATCATGGCAACAACTTACTTGCCTAAAATCAAATTCGGACCAGTCAATTAGGTAATCAATAGGTTGACTGCGGCAAAATCCAGGACAACCAATTGCTTGCCTACAAAGGGAATCGATAAAACCATTTACGAGGTGGAATGAAAATCACTAAAACCACTTGGGTGATTGAAACTGAAATTGTACCACGAATGTCTTGCCTATATATCGATGGAACATGTCAATACCAGATTTTGAAGTGAATGCGAATCTGAAATAAAAGGTTCAAAGAATAGCGAATTAAAAGCAAATTATAGGCATAAAGCTAACAATTAGATTAAAAAATTACGATGCCCTGTCAATTTTATATTAATGGTCATATATTTTGGTACAATTGAAAAATATTGCACCAAGTCAAAACTCAGTAATGGAAATACAAAAAATCAATGACCTCCAAGCTAATCCTTTTTTTACCCCAGACGCGTATTTTATCTACAAACCATTCACTAGTGACGATCAACGCAATCGTTACAAGTGCTTAAACTGAAGTTATCTTTAAGAACCTTTCGTGTGATGTCACTAGATTGTCATAAACATGTCCGAATTTTACAATTTTGAGCTTACATATTCATTTACCAAATAGTTTATATGCAAAAGCTTTGACACCCGTTAACATATAAAAGACATCTTGAAGTAAATTATCTAGTTTTAGAAAAAAACTTCAGCTGATGTCTTAATATTAATTTCAAGATCTCAATTAACTATCGTCTAGCAGGTTTTCATTTCACTATGGATCCAAAAAGTGTAAATCCCTAATAAGATAGTTCATCTGTCATAAAATCATGCACGTACAAAGATAACAGAGAAGTTAAAAACATTCAAATTCAAATCTATAAGACAACATTTAAATATATAAACCTAAGATGGTTTTGCTATTAATATCTACAAATTGCTTTTGGTCGATTAAGAATATTGTATTTCCATTTTCAAAATCAAGAGACTTTTCAAACTTCTTTTTTTATATTTTCCATTGCGTTTTCTTAAATATTTTATCTACTCAATCTTTGAAAAGTGATTCCTTCTTGTAGTTTCAACGTTGTTGAATATTTATAGGTCCATTGTAGAATTGCATTCTACTTTTAACATACTACTGTGGTTTCATTATCATTCGTTGGAGACCAATTTGTGTGGATTTCGTGGGTATTGGTGAACAAAGAAATTAAGTGTTCAATGAATGACAAATTTTCTAAAGGCTTGTAAAAAGACTTCGACAAAACCACGAAATTAAATTCCATCAACATGCAAGTTTTCCTTTATCCACTAAAATTGGTGCCCACGAAAATAAATAAATTTACAGAATACGGGTATACATATAATATATAATACTTTAGATATGTTGAATCGGATGTACTAAGGTTTATTTTGTGTTCATTCATGCAGAGGTATTCTGAATAAAGACGATCAGTAGATCATCTGAAAGCTAAATAACACAAATTGTTACATGTTTAGGATGAACACTTGAATTTTGAACATGATAGTCAATAATTACGTATTATTTTTTACAACAAAGTCTATATGGTTAAATGTAAGTAGATTCTGGGTTTTTTTTCTTTGTCATACGTTTCATATGTGACATTTGGTAACAAACAAAGATAAGTACGAACAAGTGATCTCCGTTTCTTTACCTTAAACATGTAAAAGCTTGTCAAATATAAATAAATGTATGGATACACTATGTAATCCTGTTACAGACAGTTATGTATCAAGTTGTTCATTATCAGCGTCTCCCTGGCATTAAATACAAGAAGTAGAAACTTTATTTTAAAATTGTTCATTGAATATTTCATTTCGCCGGTCTCAATATACCTACTTATAACAGCTAGGCATCATGGAATGTCCGTCTCCAATAACCGCTATCTAATGCACTGTATTTTTTTTTCTCTAAAACTATGTGCAAACACACTCTTTATTTTCAATGTATTGCTTAACAAATATTATCAAAGAACTCAATTCTATCATATTTATCTTCTGAAGTTAATGCACAAATAAAGGATAGTAATGCTTTAACATATTTGCCAATCACTGGTGAAAATTAAAGATAGAGTCCAAGCACTATTATATATATATGGGGTCAGTAAACTCCATATGTGAGAGCGAAGAGCTCGAACCCCATATGAAATTTACAAATCTATCTATATCGTATTAGGTCACTAGTACTCTATGTAACACATTTATCTTACTAACTATCTTAACCCGTAATATTTATACACGTGGCCTATACAAATTATCAAGTCTTCAATATCAAGTTAGAACCTACTTCCATTGGTTTATACAAAAAAAAATCACAACAAACACAACCTATTACCTTTTAATGTGCTTTCTACATCTGTTTATAATCGTTCAATTTCTTCAGCTTTTGTCCAGGAGGACCGTTTAGGATTTTTCCTCAACGCAGTGCTGTGTTTATAAAGGGACATACCACCACTAATTATCGTATATTACATGAAACACGGCCACTAACCATATATTTAATATACAGGCTCTCCATATGTTCGCTTTCAACCAATGATATGCTTAGAAGTGTATAGGAGATAAGAAAATGGTATATATCATATGTTTGACCAATTCATCTTAATGTCAACTATATTGGACACTTATATAGATATAACAAGATGTGGCATAAGTGCCAATGAGACAACTCTCCATCCAAGTAACAATTTGTAAAAGTAAACCATTGTAAGTCACCGTACAGCCTTCAATAATGAGTAAAACTTATACCACATACATAATAGTCAACTATAAATTACCCCGAATTGAAAATTCACACAAAAAGATACTGCCTGATTTGTGTAAAAACAACCAAAAAATATCAATTTACTATACAGCAATATACAGCAATAAATACCGATTTGTAAAGTTTTGGTATATACCTCTGCTGTAGGACTATGAGTTCTCGATGGTATCATCAGTTCAGTAGTCAGTACTTTGGTCCTGACATGATTTATAACAAACCTTTCAAAAATTGTTCGTTAATTTCTTTTTAAATCATTTAGAAACTAAGGTTTTCAACTCTCTAAGGCAAAGTTGACCTCAGACGGATTTGGCTATTTTTAGGTCCTTTTTTGTCATATAGCTTTTCCTTTTCACTGAACTAGTATATATTTGTTTAGGGGCCAGCTAAAGGACGCCTCCGGGTTCGAAAATTTCCCGTTACATTGAAGACCTGTTCGTGACCTTCTGCTGTTGTTTTTTCTATGGTCGGGTTGTTGTCTCTTTGATACATATCCCATTTCCATTCTCAATTTTATATTTCATCTGTTACGGTTTATTATACATTATAAGCTTTCAAATATTTAGCATTTAGCGTAATGGATAAACGCTAATTCAGACAAGCGCTGCGGCCGCATCAAATTCGTAACTTTATGTTGTGTTTTTAGATTTAAAAATTAAATTTTAGAATTTAGAATTATACAAAACTGATATTTTAAAGATAACATCTTATTAGTTATCAAAGGTACAAGGATTATAATTTAGTACGCCAGGCGTTTCTTCTACATAAGACTCATCAGTGACGCCCGTGTCAAAATAGTTATAAAGCCAAACAGGTACAAAGTTGAAAAGCATTGAGGATCCAAAATTTCAAAACGTGGTGTCATATACGGCTTACATTATATATTATATTGAAATGATATCCGACGCGACGTCAGATATTGCTACCCTTTAGTGTAACAGAAAAATGACGTTAAATTGAAAACTTATTCTTCCTGCTTTCCTTTTTGGGCAAATGCAAAGTATAACAGCAAGTAAAAATGCCGCGAGAATCAAATCCAATATGATTTTATTTTTGAACTGAAATGTTTCAAGTTTCCAATTTAACTTTCCGATGGGACATTTCAGTACATCATATTCTTTTGAAAAAATATATGCAAATCTTAAAAGGAGAGAGCCAAGTTAACCAGTACTGAAACAATACACGTCATAGAATGTTCATGCAAAATTTTGAAGAGTTGCGTGGACATTTCGCGAATTGTTCGCGTTGTATGTATCGAGTTTGTTACATGGGACAACGCTAAGTAAACGTTTTTTTTCGGATAATCTGTGTCTTCCTAAGACTATGAATATTATATTTTTATTCTTTCGCTATCATAATTAGAAAATTTAAGAATCAATCTTTACTTTTATGTATAATTTGAAATATCTATTTCAGTATTTCTATAAAAATTTTCCGGTCAAATATTTACTTTACGCTATTTTTCGTAGTAGTAGCAATATCTAACGTTGCATCATCTATTTTTCTCGTAAATTTAATGTTATATCAACAAAAAACAAAGCAATAAAATTGAGAATGGAAATTGGGAATATGTCGAAGAGACAACAACCCGACAGACAACAACTGAAGGCCTCCAATGTATTCAATGCGGCGAGAAAATTACGCACCCGGATGCGTGCTTCAGCTGGCCTCTTAACGTAAATGTATATTAGTTTAGTGATAATGAACGTCATACTAAACTCCGAAATATACACAAGAAACTGAAACTAAAAATCATACAAGATTAGCAACAGCCCAGAGGCTTCTGACTTGGGACAGGCGCAAAAATGCGGCGGGATTATTTTATTTTCATCTCAACCCTCTCCTATACCTCTAGCCATAGGTAGATTAGTTAATAACATGTCAGCTCGAGACCTCAATTAAACTTATTGACAGAGTTTGTCTTCATCATATGAATATCAGGTACGATTCCTCCTATTAGGTGTTTAGTATTATACCATCATTAAATAGATTAGAAGAACATAACCCATATCATGACAACAACTGGCACTTTGCCCATCCAATGAACTAACTCATCATAGATACCAGGATTAAATTTTGTATTTACGCTAGACGCGCGTTTCGTCTACAACAAGACTCATCAGTGACGCTCGAATGAGTTGCAATGCATAATGACCTAGATGTACTTTGTGTTAAAACATACGAAGAATATGTGTTTTCACTGACCTATAGCACACATGTTCACAGATTATAGGAAAACATTGGTTTTTCGTTTTCTTCTTTGAAATATTACATTTACAGATCATAGAATAAAGCATTAGTCCAGTGCTCAGACTAAAGACTATGATCCAATTAATTAGTGTTTCAAATACATGAAATATGAAAAAAGAAAAAGAATAGCGCATACAAATGTTTCAAACATTATTGCATGCGAGATAAACTAATTGACAAAAAAACTTTTAAAATAAATATGTACATGCTTTTACATGCATTTAAATGTTTCTAAAACGAGAGACTACATAACTTTTATACGTGTCGCAACATAGTTTATAGCAAATTGTGGCATTGTTAGAATTTGCGTTTTAGTGTACATGGTTTCATACTATTAGTTTTTTTTTTTATCATTATTCATTATCTTGTAAGTCTTTACTACTCATGGATTCACAACATAATCAAAACGAACTTGTAGGTATCAAAAGGGCCATGCAAAATATTAAGTCGAAAACAATTTGAAAAGAAGACTTTTGAAGAAAAAATGATCAAAATACAAAAACACAATATAACATAAAAGACCGAGCAACGAGAACAAACACTAGCGTGATCACATGACTTTTGGGAAGCCAAGCAGATCTCGTTCAGGTGTGGAACCTGTGGTGATGATTACGCATATAATTTCACATTCGGTGATGTTAAATTGGGGAACATAATGTTAAAATACGATTCAAACGATTGGTTCATAATCGTTAAACAGATATTCTGTTACTGTCATAACAGTGAATTTAAGATAAAGAGAACAAAAGCAGCAGTGTTTCTTATATTTAGTTGTTTTTATATGTACGCGTAGTGGTGTTGTGCCTTGAATTGAAACACTGTATCCTTTTTTCTATAACTTTTGTTATACACAGGTGTGCTAATATAATCATTATAAAGATGTTATTAGGTCTTATTTGTCATGGGTAAAACACGATATATAGTGTATACGTCAATGAGACACAAATTAAACGATAGAAATGAAAAAAATATACCTAAAATGCAAACTACAGTCTTTTTTCAAAAAAGAGTTTCTGCACAAAATGTCAAACTCTTAGACTCAATCGTCCCGAGTCTATTCATACAACTCTTATTTTCAGAAAAAAAATGTTAGGGATGAACTAACTTTCAGATAACGTCCTGTCAAGAAGTCATAACAACGAGTGAGAACCTTTCTGTATATGTTCAATTTTTTCGCTATAACGGTCGCACCATGGTTTCTGTCCAACAGGTTTATTGTGATTTGTGGGTGCCTTATAAAGGAACACTATCTGTAAACGGCATGATACAAAAACACCTTTAGCATAAAGTTCCAGGAAACCAATTCCTCTAATCGGATTTCAGGCTTTGAAAATGTCAGATGATTTCTTACTGTACAGTGGTTTAGATAGCATTGCATTAATCATGTTAATGTACGGGTCCAATGCAAAGAAATAAAATACACATGTTCAACTACTTTGACAAAAGGGAAAAAGTCGAATGCTGCAGCTGAATATTGTTTTCGAATAACAATTGTGTGTTGTTTAATAAAATTGGTACTTCACTGATATCATCGTAGTTCATTGTCATAGTTAATATTAAAGTTTAAAATTACTCCTTGTTACTCCCCTTTGTATAGGAAATTAAAAAAAAGAGACATCAACATATTCTCCCTGAGAACTGTCGTTGTTGGAAATTTGACACATGTCTATTCTGATTTTCTTTCTTTAAAAGTGTGAGTTGCTGAAATGTGTTTCAGTCTTTCCTGCCTATAAATCGTTTGAGCGTTAAAATTTTGAAGACATAACAAGACTTATTTTGTTTCAATTTTCCTTGAGTGCTTTACCCGCTGGTTCATAATATTTGAATATTTAGTATTCTTGTTAATTTACTAGCATTGATACCGATAAACCAGTTTTCGAAAAGTTTCACTTTTATGTGTGTTGTGGTCCTTCTTTCTGTCAGGCTTATTTCCATGTCTTATTTGCATGAAGCTGTAACTCCGAGACTTGTTCTACATATAAATTGAGATGGTTCTCCATTATTGAATTAAAAAGACTGCTAGATATTCCATTCGAGATGCAGTTTGATACAAGACCTTCTTTACAATATCCTTTTAACTGTAATTCCAATTGAATAATTCAAAATTTGGTGACTAAGATGAACGCATCGAACTCGGGTTAAAGGATACAACAGATACAGATTAGTCTGCCCAATATCTTGACTTACATCTGGAAATTAAAAATGAGGGTCAGTTGAAAATAGAACTTGAAAACGACAAAATAGATCAGTTCAGCTTTCCAATTGTAACCTTTCCATTTCTATGTAGTAACATTCCATCAGTGTCTTTACACGGAGTATATATCTCCAAATTGATACGATATTCCCGGGCTTGTATTTCCTTTCATGACTTCCTTGATAGAGGGTGATAGCTCACAAGAAAGCTATTATACCTAGAGTTCCAAATCATGAAATAATCCCTTTGTAAATTTTACGGATCACGAGCTGGTTGGTCGTTAAGGAATAACCGTTTTACAGATGATATCGGATATGTTCCTTAGGTTGTAACTACAATCAACTTCCGTTCTCACAACGAATGTGACCAACCGAGTTACCTCAACTATGTACTTGGTTGTTATCAATATGAGCAACACGACGGGTGCCACGTGTGCAGCAGGATCTTCTTACCCTTCCGAAGCACCTGAGATCACCTCCAGTTTGTGCTGGGGTTCGTGTTGATTTGTCTTTAGTTTTCTTTGTTGGCTCTTGTGTACTTTTATTTGTCTGTTTGTCTTTTTTATGTTTGAGCCATGGCGTTGTCAAAATAAGAAAAGAGATTTGGTATTTTTTCCAATGAGACAACTTTCCTTTTCCTCCTTCAGGAACATATAATATGCAGTACTTTTTAAAGAACTCTTATGTTTAATTTTGTGACTTCTCTTGTAAATTTATTGAATTTCCTCGATAACCTTATAGTTGTATGACCTGTTCTGTCTTGTGACGAATAAGATTGGTTCATCTGTTTGTATAAAAAGTCCGATACCATGAAAGTCTGACAGCAGTCAAGGTCAGAGGATGTTTTATGTTTAGTTGTCAGGGCAGACTGGTCACTCTATATCAACTGTTCGAATAAGGTTCCGAAGGCTGTGTGTGGCAGTGGATGTCTAATTATCATAAACATTAGATATATTACCAAGTCAGGAATATGACAGTTGATGTTCATTCGTTTGATGTGTTTGAGCTTTAGATTTTGCCGTTTGATTAAGAATTTTCCTTTTTGAATTTTCCTAGGTGTATTTTTTTTTTTATATTTTGCTTTTTACTTAAGAAATGTATTAAACTGGCGGCATAAACTAGATAATGATATACATACTATTCTGAGAATAAGCTCAATTATATTTGTGAAGTACTACATTTTTTGAAAAGATATGACAGGTATAAGACGGAAATGGCTACCGGATTTATGTATCATCATCAAAAGCTTATGAACTACATGTATTACTTTAAAATATAATATAATCAAAAACTAAATTAACCCCTGCTAAATATATCTTTAAAAATAGGCCAAACTATAAAAAAAATAGGGAAGGATAAGTGCAGAACTTAACGGAATCATCTATGGACAATTCATTAAACAAGTTACATATAACACTGGTATATATAACCTTTACCTTCTAAGCCACGGTCAGAACAGGTTTTAGGTTCAGTAGCATTATGCTGTAGTTTTTTCTGAACATTACGAGAGAGCATAGATTTTAAGAGATATATTAATCATCCTACCCTTCCGTAGCATCTCATATATCTGCTGGTTTAACATGGGGTTAATATTATTCAGTCATTGTTTTTTCCATGTTCTGTACTGTTGTTTATCTTTTGGTCTCTTTTGCCATGTATTTGTTGGTTAATTTTAATCTTATGAGCTTGAATGTCCCTATTGAATCGTCGCCTCTCTTTTGTGGAGGGATTCCAAGACGCAGCCAAAAACCATGTTTTTAAGTATATTAAATAATGATGAACTCGTAGCTGTTCACAATGCATTGTGGTTCATAGTATTGATTGATATGATTTTGCAAGTTGTTAACGAGTTGTTTTTATGGGAATAATATATGTTCAGCTCATTGACATAATCCATTAAAGAAACAGCACAAGCCAAATTTGAAACTATGTGTTACTTTTATTTACAAACATTTCTATCTGTATGATCCAACTTCATAACAAGTACAATTCAACAAATAACTAAATATAATCTACAAATAAAATATTAAGTAAAACCGGCAATAATGTAGTAAATAAGCTACTAGTATAAACTATGGTATAAAATGAAGTCTTTGGACTACTAGTATTATCTAGTCCTAGGTAATAATGTTGAGGGTTTTTACGATCACAAGACAACGACCTACACTACAAAAACCATGTAATTTTATGTTTCTATTTTGTAAATAGTTTATCGAGCGAGTATTCGAGTATCGCTCGGAAAATCGAACGAGTAATCGATTAGTAAATCTTCATCGAGTTGACATCACTAATAAATGTAACTTTCGTGCTACTTCATAGACCTTTAACATGTAGAAATAAAATTAAAATTATTTGAAATATTTAGGAATATGCTGTTGTGAAAGGGTAAAGGATAAGAAAGACAAACATCATCAATCGTAGTTCATAGATATAGGAAGATGTGGTGTGAGTGTCAATGAGACAACTCTCCATCCAAATAACAATTTAAAAAAAATTATCATAGGTCAATGTACTTCAATTTATAGTCTATTTAAGTTGAATCTATAGAAATTAAAAAGTCTTCGATGGAGTTTTTCTTTTTACCATTGTTCATGTTGTTTAAATTGGTTTTTCTATTGAAGTATTCCTTATTAAAGTTCATCTTATTCTAGAGACACAAATTGTCATGTTTTCACCAACAATTAGATCAGAGTACAGACAAAGTTTTAAGTTGTTGCTGAATTTACAGATATAAAATTAAAGTGCATTGCTTTTGTTTCTGAAAATTGAAAACTTTATTCAACTTATTTTCAAATCTGCATGCAAAACGGCAACAAACACTTCATACGTTGCACCTATTTAAAAATTGTAATGTGTATGTCTATTGTCCCTCTTTGTTCAATATTTTTTCTGAATTGTGTTCATTTTTGGTAATTTTCGGCATGAACGAAAAACTATTCATCGATGACAAGAGCATTTGTGATCTCAACGTCGATCTATTTTCGTATGAACTCTCATAAAATACTTCGATGAACTTATATTGGGAATGATATTTGGAAAGTCAAATTTTATAGCAAACAAAAAATTCTAACATTTAATATTTTGTCAGTTAACG
Source organism: Mytilus galloprovincialis (assembly GCA_037788925.1). Classification (NCBI taxonomy): domain Eukaryota; kingdom Metazoa; phylum Mollusca; class Bivalvia; order Mytilida; family Mytilidae; genus Mytilus; species Mytilus galloprovincialis. The sequence continues at coordinate 62,564,556 of CM075343.1, read as the reverse complement.
ATTTAATTATATCACATTGAAATATTGATATTAAAGAGCAATTATATTATTATTTTGCTTTACAAAAATATCTTCAATTGATCACTGCTATTTATGTTACGAAAATATAGTTTAAGTTATATGACAAAGAATTGACTGAATATGTATTTTTAATTTATTGAATCTGTTCTACCTGAATAGATTTTGAAACGTAAATCGTATCGTTCGGAAAGGTTCATGGTTGCGTTTTCTTACATCGATATAGGAAGATGTGGTGTGAGTGCCAAATGGAAATGGATTATGTTTCGTTTTGATTGTCAACTATAAGGTAAATTTTTTTATTGAATAGTTTCAAATTGGAATTTGTATCAATTTGAAGTCGCATTTTGTAATGTATAACGAATGGTGACCATGCATACATTTTCTGAAAATCCATATTTTAAAGCAGTTATACCATGTACACGTTAGTGATACACCATTCTGTTAAATGGGCTTTCATGATAACATATAACAAATATAAAACAAAACATTATTATCATGTATGACAAAATCGATACATGCATTAGAGCTTGGAAAATTGTATGAAAATAAAATAGATAAAAAAAACAAAAATACACTTAATAACATGACTAATCCAAGCACAATAACAGCATGTGCGAACATAACGTCATACGGACTAAACTGTCAAGCTGAATGCTATTCCTTTATTTGCTATGAAAAGTTTTAAGAAAGGTGCTGTTTTGTTTTTTCTTGCATTTTTTCTGCATTTATTTATCTCAGCAATTTAACATGGCAGCTCTTTTACTTCGAAATATCAACTGTGGAATTGTTGGTGACTTGCGAAACAAATATGTAATAAAAGTTGCAATTGTTGGGGTAAAGATTAAAAAGGTTAGATAAATGTTTTCCTGAGTTTTTTTAAGACATTATTCATGCAAGCTATATCTTTCGACTATAGGAAATTTCAGCGTTGTCTAATTAAGGTAAAATATAACAGCTCCACAAGCACAATGTATAATTAATAATTACCTTTTTTTTTAAATTGCCGTATTTGGTGTTGAAGAATCAAAATTGTTAATTGTCAACATTTTCACATGATCTGTGCTGTTATTTACGTTATAATATTTCGCTCACAATCGAGTCACAGGTACCTTTGATAACTATTTTCAAGTCAAATCTAATATTTCCAGTATATTTAAGACAAACTGACATTATATTTGCTAGATTATATTTTGCTTAACCAAAAAATGTGTCTAGGTTTCCTTTTTTTGAAGAAAAATCTCTACACAAAAAAAAATGTTGAAACAGTGTCAATGTTATAAAATTTCTGCACCTACATTTAGTTCTGACAATTTATGTCTTTTCAATACTATTTGATCATAAAGTTATCCATCGGAAAAAAGAAGAAGTGTAAAGAAAAATAAACACAGTGTGGAATATTTAAAACATCATTTGAATAAACAATTTGAAATAGCATATTTTTAGTTAAAGAGAGAAACTTAAAGAAACCATTGGTCGAATATACCTGATCATGATATTTCTGAAGGCCATTTGTTGATTAGAATGACTGATTTGTACAATGTCTGAACAAAAATAGATAATCGATTTAAAAGTTGTTTGTTCCTTTATATAAATATTTAAAAGGGTTGGTGTTTACTTAATATTTCGTAGTGCGTAAATAACCGAAAGATCATAAAGAGGGCGTAAGGAGCATAGGATTAAAATATATTAATTACGCTCAACGATGTATGAACACAATCTGCTTAAACGGATTGACTATCACATCAATCGAGGTTGAATACTATAACTAAGTATTTTAATATTGGTGACATTTGATTACAGAATACTCTATATTACGGTATAAACTGCTTTTGTTTGTAATACACTAAGTTCTTTAAACCTTTAGAATGTCATGTCAAAATCTTCAGTGGTCATCATTTGGAAAGAAATAAAGTGTTCGTATCTGTAGAAAAATAATGTGAAAATAGTTCGTGGTTAATATCGTTTTTAATATTTAGCTAGGCAAATTAGCTGCTCACAAATATAAATTTCAGTTTAGATTTATGATGATTTTTAAATGTTTAGTCAGATAAAAGCAAAGTTATATAAATTATTCGTCATGCAGCTGAAATTGGCATAAGAAGATATAGAAATAAGAAAATGTCGGAATGAGACAACCCTCTATCTAAATCACACTGTGTAAATAATAAACAATTATAGTATATTACGGCCTTCAACAGTCAATTTTTATACCCCAATAATGATTGTGGCTAAGTTTTGTTAAATTTGTAAACGTTAACGGACGACGGACGACGGACGACAAGTGATGAGTAAAGTTCGCTTGACCTATCAGGTCAGGTGAGCTAAAATGATACCAGCTATGATGTTTCGAGGATGCATAGCCTTTATAAAAAAAAAGGTTATAAGAAGTTGTGCAAAATCGAATTAGAAAAGAAAAAACTAATGATTCTATTGAATCGTAAATTCAATTACCTTTAGATTTTCTTGACGTCCATATTTGGTGGAATGTGTTGTTTTTAAGTATTAATTGCCCATATACTTACAAGTTGAATTATATTATAATGACAATTTAGTCTTTGTTCGTTCCATTTTCTTTTTTACTGATGAAATATGAAATAAGCTGTCAAAGTCGTATCAAAAACATGTTTACCTTGAATCTCAATTTTGCATATGACATCTAGTAGCATCATACGTTTCCCTCAATGCCTTGGTTTAACTGTGTTTAAAGCTTTTTCAATATATGCAATATGTTGGAAGCCCTGAAACAAATATGTAAGACACAACTTGGAAGCATTTATGATACATAAAGGCAATAGTAGTATACCGCGGTTCGAAATTCATTAATTGATTGAGAAAAAAAAATCCGGGTTACAATCCAAAACCGAGGGAAACGCATCAAATATTAGAGGAGAACCACGACACAACAGAAACACAACACTAAAATGTACCACACACAGAAACGAACTATATTATAACAATGGCCATTTTTCTGACTTAGAAAAAGGACATTTTAAACTATTGAGATTATGTTTAAAGAGCTCATCAAACCTATCGCTGTACGTCATGATTTTAATATGAAATAGAAAAAGGTGTGGATTTATATACATATTGGAAGACAACCTTCAACTCGACAAGATCTATAAAAAAAAATGACTCTATTTGTGTTTTACCATTAACATGGAAATATTAAGGATATTACTGTTCCCTTATTTAAACATAAATCTGTTCACACAGTTGTTAACTTTTTCATCTGTATCAGGTTTCGATTTCTTGTTATTTCACACACAGTATATATTTAACCAAAAAATAAATAATTTAATACCGATTGTTTTTATAAACAGTTTTAGTAATTATCAAAGATAATGACATTTGTTTAAATAAAGTAAGCATTCGTCTACTGCAAAAATGTGAAATACGTTCATTGCTTATGCATTTTATGGTTGTTCTTTGTTTTGAATAGATTACGAAGGGAATGCTTTTCGTTTCCCATAATTTGTTGGGTTTTTTTTCAGTACAATGGTGTTCAATTGGTCATTTATTTGGGGTCTTTGTCAGTATTTTTTCCATAAGTAGCTGACTCCAAGATCATTTATTAAGAATAGAGTAAAGTAAGACGGTATTCACATCAAACTGTTGTATTCCTGCTTAAAATTAGTTTCTTGCTATTAACACAGTTTTTACATTTAATGTTTCTGGTGTTAAGTACTTGTACATGAGAAATTTGCGCACGAGTAAACGTACTTTAATGTATATCACAATGATTTTTACCTAAAATTTTCTTTAAAAACGGACCAATTCATCTTTTGTTCAATGAACAGAATAGAGTTGATTTGTAATTACCTTATGAATTAGTACAAAGGGAGGGATAAATTCAATATGTATTTGCTTAAAAAGTATACTAGTTTGTTCTTGAATAAAAAGTTTTTGTTTTTTATTCAAGTAAATATAATAATAAACAAAAAGACACCGCTCTCCTTAACAAAAGATAGTTGGTCTATTTTTAATTAAAATCCATATATTGATTGGATTCATTCAAAATGTCTAAATATGTCTTCTAATGCTACAGCAGCATTACAATACGTAGAAAACGGATTATTTCTGCAATCCAGGATAGCTGCAATTTGAACTATTATGTCATCTCATATTCGCTTTTTCCTGAATATACTTTTCAATTGTTTCTGCACAAGGTTCTGCATCTATTAATTTATCCGTGCATATCCAGTGTCCACTTAATTTATGTGAATGATATCTTACGCAATTGCTTTGAGTTGGAATCTGTGTAAATAAGGGGATAAGCATTTTGAATTGGAGTTCGAGGGAAACTTTTGAAACAAATAATCTATCTTTTTTCTGAAATTTAACATTTAAAACAGGATTAGAATGAAATTGAGAATGGAAATGGGGAATGTGTCAAAGCGACAACAACCTGACTATAGAACAGACAATAACAGAAGGTCACCGAAAGGTCTGCAACGCAGCGAGAAACTCCCGCACCCGGAGGCGTCCTTCAGCTGGCCCCTTAACAAATATCTATACTAGTTCAGTGATAATGAACGTCATACTAAACACCAAATTATACACAAGAAACTAAAATTGAAAATTATACTTGACTAACAAAGACCAAAGGCTCCTAACTTGGGACAGCCGCAAAAAAGTAAATATATTCTATCCTACAAATAGCAGGTTTGTGTATTAAATATTTGTATAATAATAGTGAAAATCGACCGGTTTGAAATCAATAGTCCTATTTCAAAACATCCATCCTGCAACCCACACACCTGGAAATCAAATGATCTTCACATAATATTGAAACTGTTGAGTTATGAAATTATTAATTGATAAATAAGTTAATTCCTAATATTATTGTAATCAATTCTTATAGATGTTTCTTCGTTGATTATTTTTAATAAAATTCACGTCGTTGATATCACTCAATTCATCTTAATAAAACCTGAACATTCAAACGTGTTCCGCTTGATCTGTATTAAAAAAAGACTTTTTTTTTTTTAATTTCAACAAATTAAGGTGAAAGTATTAACTTATACATGAATCAGCATTATATGAATTGTCATTTAAAGTCATATTGTATAACTTGACACATGATATTTAAAAAAACTATACAATTTAAGAGGCTTCATAGTCAACAATAGATTCTTTCAAATCACCGATCACACACTAATGATATGTGTAGAATCAATTATTTGATTACAAAATATAACCTACATTTCAAATTGTATGTCATGCGCAATTGCAAATTATATCCTTGTCATAACACTAATTCAACAGATTGACATGGGAAATAATGGGATCATATTGATAACGAATTGAAAGGTAAGATTTTGAAAATGTATGAGGTCTATTTAGTATTGTCATATGATATAGGTAACAAACTTTAAAAAAAAAAGTCAGAAAGAATGTCACTCTAATTCAATGACAATGGATCTAAACTGCTGATTTTTTTTTAAATGCGCAATTCACGACCCTTCCTTGATAATGACAAGTTCACTTATCAATTAACATACGTTTGTTAAATCGATTTGAAAAAACGAAACAAAATCATTCTGGGGTGGTGAAATCAATTAATTTTGGAATTGTTCAATTATATTGACTTAGGAATATTTACTCCAATTTTATATGTCACGCGGTCAATAAAAAAATATAGGTAATAAAGATGTTGTTCGAGTAAACATTGACTAATAGATTTGTGTCACAGATTACACATGTTTTAAAAACTATGTTTTATGTGTTTGGTCATTTGTCTCAGTGTGTTTCACTGAAATGTGCATCTATAAAAAGGGCATCCATATAGCTTGTATTTCAAATTTGTTGGATTTTGATAAAACTATAATTGAATAATTAGGTTTACCCCATATCAACCCATATGAAATCCATAAAATATAATGCCCCTTTATGAATTGTAACAATTGCAACGATTGACACTTTGGATTTCAATCATGCTATTTAAAGATGCACCTTCCAAATAAGAAATCTCTAGTTATAAAGAAGAATATGATTCTTTTTAGAGATAAAACATTTTATTGGAACAAAAAAAATATGCCTGAAGTGTAAACTACATCATTTTATGAACCATGATTTTAACACACAATAGGGGTGTGACAGAACACTGATTTTGATATTGAAAAACATTCCCTTTTTCAGTTAATAACACAAACACAGATACTCTTATCCGAACAGCTATTTAATTGATTTTTTTTGTATTTAGGCCCCTGTTTGTGCATCTCCTTGGAAACATTCAAAGAACACGTCATACAAATTAGACTCCAATCTGAATAATTTGATGAAACTGTTTTTTAAGTTTCTTTAATGTCTAATGGCTTTGTTATTACAACTGAAAAGATAATTGAACAATTGGATCTCAAAACAATAACTTATAACTCATATACATGTACAATTATGTAAGCCTGACGCGTATTTTGTATATAAGACTCTACAGTAACGGTAATAAAATAACGAAGATGATGAAAATTAAAGTCTCTAAATTTGGAAAGTGTTTCTCATCAATTTTCAAAAGAAAAGAATTTCAAAGTCGTATAAACTGTTTGACAAAAATCAATGATTACTTATATAAACAGAAATTGTGGTATGCTTGCCAATGAGACAACCCTCCACATTTAATTCTTGATTTTCATGGTTTAACACTCTAATTTTTTGTACTTTTCGTCGCCGAGATTTGAACTCATGTAAATGGGATATCCTGACATCACAGCCTGCACGGTGTTCAGCTTTCTATACAAATCGATTTTCGGTGGGCTAGTGTTACCTTTCTTCGTTACCTAGAAACTACAGTTATAACACATAGATATACGAAGATGTGATAGGAATTCAAATGCTACAAATCTTCACCCAAGTCACAATTTTGAAAAGTAAACCATTATAGGTCACAGTACGATCTTCAATACGAAGCCTTGTCTTACACCGAACAGCCAGCTATAAAGGGCCCCAAAATGACTAATGTAGAACCATTCAAAAAGAAATATTAAAATAGATTCTGCACATTCAGTCCAATCAACATGACCTATCAAATTATTAATTTTAATGTTAAAGGCTGAGCCCAATTTCACCCATAATTCAAAAATAAAAACTATATTATTTTGGTCTATAACATAAATATGGATATGGAAAAAATATGCAAAACTTTACA